>JAEQBH010001449.1:600000-1003198 GCA_016808115.1 Tetrastigma voinierianum | reverse complement strand
TTTTTTTTGTGAGAGACAACTTTTTTTTTAATATATATATAAAATAATATATATATATATATATATATATATATATATATATATATATATATATATATATATATATATATATATATATATATATATATATATATATATATATATATATATATATCATAAAGACTTAAATAGTAATAAATATAACTCAAAATCAACTTGCATACATGTTATAATTCTTATGAATCGTTAAATTGCAGGTTACAATCTCAGCCTGACCTATAAAAAATAAAAACAATGTGTAAAAAAATTTGTAAGAAAAATTGCAAAAATAAAAATTAATCTAAAACAAAGATTAGCTAAAAATCAGAAAAAAATCTTAAAAAGAAAAATTAACTAAATCAAAATAAAATAAAATAAACAACAAAATCAAAATAAAAGTAGGAGGCCGTTCCCCAAACTGGGCTTTAAGCATTCAGTCATTGAACTCATGAATTTTTAAAATGTCGAGGTGTCTGAGTGCTCCAAATTCAATCCAAAGACTCAATCCAACTACCAGGCCATGAAAAGAGAGCTGCCACACGCGCGCTCAATGTGAAATACATATAAAGTCCGTATGAACGCCACTAATTTCGAGGCTTTCGCAGCAAGGGCAATGGCCTTAGCTTCGCAATGTGAGCCTGGTCGTGACGCGATGTGGTTGCAGGGATATACAAATGGCAATGGATATTTTTAGGCCAGAGTGGTATCAGGATTCAAATCATGGGGTCTGGGTCGAGGATGTTTCGGGCTCTTCCCCGCCTCTTCTCTACTCCCTCGTTTCATCGCGGGGCCTTCGAGGCTTCATCAGTTCCCGACACCTTCCCGAACCCATCAGATGTCAAAATTTCACCACCTCGGCCCGGAACTCATCCAATTTTCGCTTCAGTGGTGCCCCACTATGTCACCTTCTCGATCGCCCGGACATCCACCGCTTCGTCTTCTATGAAATTATCTTGCACTCATTTGGTCTAAGCCCGATTGCCTCGCTCAATCAAGATGCTAAATCGTGGGTGGCTGGTAATGAGGAGCCGAGGCCCAATATGGAAAAGCAGAGGTGCATAAGTCGAGGAATAATCGCAGAAGGGTGCACTTCATCCATCGGGTCTCAGTCCCCTGCAGACCCATTCGCTCGGGATTCTCTCTCCCACAGTCAGTTGATTCCGCCATGGAATGTTTTTATAGTCCTCATTGATACATGTATGTCAGTTTCCTTCATGTTGTATTGATCGATTGTTCTCCTTCAGGTGTTCCATTTGATCACAAATTTCACCTTTCCTATAACTCATCAACTGGCTTGTTCTCATAATTTTTAACGACTCGAAATGATTCTCGTGAGTAAAGCAAAGCAACCTAAAACAAATTTCAACAATTTTTTTTTTTTTTTTTTTTTTTTTTACAAATGAAATGAAAATAAAAATGATGCTGAAATATAAAGAAATCTACCAATACTTCAGGATGAGGATCACAAGTGTTCCATACCACACTTAGCACCATCCTCGACACCGATAATTCATTTGATTCGCTGCGCCAGTCAGTGCTCAATCAACAAATTAGATTCCAAATCCTATCGCCGCCGCAGTGCAAAGCCATCGCAGTGATACGCTTTCTGCGGTCGCATCGATGTGGATGAGTTTTTCAGACAAATGACTTATGTGCTGATATGAAATCGTGGAATCGAATTGATTTCAGGTTTGATAAAATGTTGGATTTCGTGAAAATAGCTGAGGCCGATGGTGTAAATTGAAATTAAAAATGAAGAAAAAATAAGAAAAAAGAAACTCACATCATCACGCCATCGGTTTAAGATCCTAAGGCAAATTAGAGGTTCTCGGTCCTTTCTCATTTCAGAGGATGACTTAGGTAATTTCTCGACCTGATTCTTCATTTGGCTTTAAAACTAAACCCTAAAATTTTCCTTTCAAAACAACATTTACAAAGCATAAATGTTCCTCGATGAAATAATACACACCCCCTCACTTAATTCCTATTAAGAAAGGACTCAAGCAGAAGACAATTCAACTTCAATCTCAAAGGGATCTAACAATAAGCATCCATTTAACTCTGGTAAAAAGACTGCTAACACCGCCAATCAAGGCATCTCAAGAGGATTTAAACTTAGATTGTAAGATATGAACACAAATACTATAACTCAAATTGCGTTAAAATGGGAACTAAAATCCAATTTTAAACTGGCCACAAAGAATTTTCTTCAAGGGATGGAGGGGGTTTGAATAACTATCCAGTTGTTATCCCTTATGGATGTTCTTATGAATGAGAAAGTGAAAAAGAAAGGTAAGAAAATGAGGGAAAGCGGAAAAGGAGAAAAGTGAGCCTGAGCCCTAAATTTTATCTAACGCGTAAAGTCTCAAAGTCTTCGTCAGGGTTTTTTTGATACCTAACCCCATTACAAATTAAAAACTACAAATCCAACACTATTATGAGAATTTAAAGAAATATAAAAAGGAGAACAAAAAGATCAAACCCGGGAGGCATGAAAGCGCTGGATGAACAGCTGGCAAAGTTTTCTCGTGAATACATAAGATTATGAATAAACAATACAATAGAACTAAATTCTCAAGAATTCCACCTCTCTTACTCGCTTCTTTCCTTTCGTGGATCCGATCCGCAACGCATGAGTCTTAACTCCTTGCCCTTCGTGGTTTGAATTGACTCGACACTGGCCTGATTATCTCGCTTGTAAAACTACAAAATTAGCCACAAAATGAGATAAGTAGAATAGTAAGGACCTTAATATGCAAATCGAGTTAATTAATAATTAAGACAGTCAAAAAGCACTCAAAACCTATACAAATAGTGGTCCAAAATAGCACTGGCAATTAACTAAGCAACCACATCTACTATATATAATTCGACCTATGGCTAACTTATTCATATTTCTCAAAACACATATATCAGCGCTTCTTTATTCATGGCTAATCAACATGCAACTCCAGATTTCCGGGGCCTCTAACCCAAGAGAACAAAGATAATAATAACCCATTTTCTTAGTATGCAAGCTTACTCAAACTTATATTTTCAAAGTACATATGAACTATATTTAGTCCATATTTTCCAACAACTATAACTCATTCCAGACTGTATTTCCGACATGCAAAGAGAATCCGTAAAACCGTCCAACCCACCAATAGTTGATCAAACTGCTTCGAATCCAACCTTCCGCTTAAGGCTTATACCGCGGCCACTCTAATTGGCTCTCAAACAGTGGATTCAAACTATGGTGGGAGAAGACCTCACTTGTCGGAGCCTGCACTCACCCTTCAGTAACCTGTCTCATGACCCTCCTTCCTCCCCTTTCTTTCCTTTCTCTATCTTTCTTTTCTTCCTCTTTTTCCATTTTTATTCTTCTTCTCTCTTTCCCTTTCTTTTCCCTCTCCTCTCTTTCCTTTTCTCTCCATTCCAATTCGAACTCCATTTCTGGCCTCTCGTGAGAATTCCTCTCAAACCATTTCCTCACACCTAGTATCTCTTTCCGTACTAAGTGTCAACACATGCCTACTTGTCCCCACCACTATCCTCCCATGCATGATAGAGCATGACACTGCCTCCCATGCGCTATGTCCTTCCCTCTAAGGCCATGGCACCACACCCTCATGCCAAGTGTCACTTTTAAGGATTTGCCTATTCGCTCCTAAATACATGAAATCAATCGCTTCAAAATCTAATAAATCTGACTATGTACCTAGATTTTAAGATAAGACTTAACTCACCTGCAATGGATCCAGGCCGCTGGCCCGAGATCTGCAGAATTTTCCGACTTATACCGCATCGTAATTCGTGAATCCTATCATTTCAGACATTCTGCTTTCACATATATATATGGAATGACTTGCCAAAAATTCCTCTAATCAGTGATGCTTGAATGAATAAAAGGAGGGAACAAGCAAGAACTGTAAAGGCAAAATACCATCTCTGCAGAAAATCATTTCCACCGTCGACACTGCCCAAGAATTTCCTGCGACCGTGATACTGGGATTAAAGTCGAAAGACTTCCAAAGCCGCCACATTCTACTTTCTAGTCGCGTATATCTTCAAAAGTCACGCACTGATGTTTCAATGTCGCAATATTCTTTGCAGAGTCATGACATCACATTTACAGAGTTGCGACATCACATTTACGAAATGCAACCCACAAAGGAGTTCATTATATCAAAAACAGAATATCGGTCGAGTCGTCGCGACATCAACCTGAAATGACATCACACCTTCCAAAGAGTCGCGACATCAAAAGCCACTTGTAACAGTTAATCAATGTCGCGACATCGACACTCCAGCAAAGTCGCGACATCAGATCTACAAATTTGTTACTTACATTTCCAGAGCTCGATAATGTAATTTCTTAGGCAACCTCATTTAAGAGAACACTTAGTGGAAAAATTGAAAAATCAAAACCACAAATCTTAAACTTATAAGCCCTAACCCTTTCCCATCCCCTCCATTTTTGAAAATCTAGCTTAAATGTTCAGTCTTAACTCTCCCAATTTCTAGATAAAGTAAAGAGGAAAATACTTCGCCGGAGGACAGTCCAACGAGAGAGGGTGCAGTACAATCCGAGAACTGAAAACTATTCCACAGAGGAACAAGAGAGGAACCTGAGAAGCAGACAGTGAATCAAGAGGAGAAAGGGTGTCTTCTCGATACAAGAGGTTTAAAACTCCTGCCAAGAAGGTTCTTTAATTAAGAAAGAGTGGTTCAAGGAACTGGGCCTCCACTCTTCCAAAGAAGAAAGAGGAAAGAAGAGGCCAAGAGGCGGTCACAACACTTAGCCTGGGCGGTATGAGCCAGTAGTAAAGGAATTTATATGCCAACTCGAGAGATATGAAATTACGTGCTATGTCGGGGATAGGTGCCTTTGTAGAA
Organism: Tetrastigma voinierianum; assembly: GCA_016808115.1. Classification (NCBI taxonomy): domain Eukaryota; kingdom Viridiplantae; phylum Streptophyta; class Magnoliopsida; order Vitales; family Vitaceae; genus Tetrastigma; species Tetrastigma voinierianum. The sequence continues at coordinate 998,302 of JAEQBH010001449.1, read as the reverse complement.
AGCGGCCATCTCCCCAACTGTTTAGACTTCAAAGAAGGAGGAGACTGCATTACAAAGATGAGAAACTCTGTATGAATCCCAGTAGAGAACAAGGATCATCTCCAATGCCTTCTATCAACAAAGCGAGATCTCACTCGACCTGTGGTAAGTTTGGTTCCCATTTTGAATCTACGTCAAGCCCTCAAATATGTATCTAATCGTGAGATGTGACCAGACAATACCTTGTATGTGCTAGTTAATGGTTATGAACTGAATATTGGAAGAATGGCTGAAAAGTCCATCTCGATCATGAAAAGGAGAATTTAATTAGAAATATCCTCCAATTCCCTCCCAATCAAACTTTGTGCATCAAGGAGTGCAAGCTGATGAGCAAGAAGAGGAGAGGTGTCTCACATGCTAGTCTGCTACTTTGCTGAGTCCTCAAGGCTCTATTAGAAAGTGAGGAGGGTGAGAGAAAAAAGAAGTCCACCAGAAAGAGAAAGAGGTTAGAAATAGCATAAAAGAGAGATCAAAGCCTCAACAGTCGATCCCAAGAGGAGCCACAATGAAGAGAGGGTGGTTATGAAGCTATTACTAGAGCAGCTGCCCATCACAGATCATGGCACCAGCCTCAACTCCTGAGTTTAAGGAAAGAGTTGAAGAAAGAGAAAAGAGCTAAAAATGAAGAAAGTAGTACTTTGAGCCGCTAACTCTCAATAAAGAAATGTGAAGAGAATGAGGTGAGGTGAGATGAGCAGATCAGAGAAGAATTGAGGTGGAGAGAAAATCACCTGGAAGAGCAACTAAAGAAAAGAGAAGAGACCTTGGCGCAGCTCCAAAGAAAGAGAGATGAAGAAACGGAGAGAGGAGCCGACTAATGTGGCAGGACAAACTTTGAGGGCTGAATCAAGGAGAGAGAGAAGGCTATTATTAATGATTAGCTCAAGAGGGATAAAAAGACCTACTTTGAATATATTGGAGGTGGGGGGAGAAGGAGTCGAGTATCGATGCTTACAAAAGGCTGATTTTTGTAACGCCTGGCCCCAGAAAGAGTGCCAGACGGATGCGGTAACTCGTAGTATTTATAATACGCGACTGCTGTACTTCCTTAATTATTTGCACACATAAGAGGATTTGTTGTTTTTAAGGATGAAATTGTAAAGTTTTAAAGCATTACGATAATTTTTCACCATAAAGTGGAGGGGCAGGAAAGCACAAATTATGACTTTCAAAAAGGATAATAATAATAAATTGTCATAATGGTTTAAGGAAGCCTAGAAAATTCTTCTAGATCTCATGACTTAAACGGATCACACAAATTGCCTTTAAATCTAGTAATCTAGAAAATTTCTATTTAATTCTAAGATAATCTAATATTTTGTTTAATTTCATTTATAAATACAATAAATGACTTAAAGGATCTAGGATCTTTGCTTTAAATCTAGGAAGTCGAAATGGCTTGAGCCAAGTTCATTTAAAATAAAAGTGGAACTCCAAAATAAATAAATTTTAGAGGTAGAAACTAATCTTGGTCAAGGCAATATGAGCTGCATCCAAATAATACACAATAGTAATAATAATAATAATAATAATACACTAAAATAAAAAAATAAAAAGATAAAGAAAAAAAGCAAAGAAGAACAGATTTGGAGAGAGAGAGTTATATTAGAGTGAGGAGAGAGAGGAGAAAATGATTTTGTAGAGAGAAACTCATCTTCACATCTAAGGTAACCTGACCGTAGGTTTTCGCTGCAGCAAGAGGCAAAAATTTGGTCTATGTGGACAAGAGGTACATGGGCATAAAAATAGCGCTTTGTCAACTCAAGAGGCAGAAAATTTTCCTACTTGTAAGTATTTCAGCCCAAAGGCTATATAACCACTTGAAATTTTCTTATATGTGAGATGTCGCAGAATTTCACTTCCAAAATTTTTAGAATAAGTTTAGGAATTTTTAGAATTTCTTATTGTTTTTAGATACCGCCTCGGATTGTTTTTCTCATAATTGGTTGAAATTTCAAGATTTTATTCTATACTTCTATATAATTTTTCAGAATGTTTTTATGTTTTTAGACTTCTATTGAAAATTCTTTAGTCTAGAATCTAAATGATATGCTCGTGAATAGTATTTCAAGTTTACATATTTTCTGTAATTTTAATTATAAAAGACAAAGTGTGCAAATTATTATCATAATGGATGTGTGGTCTATCATATCGAATGTAGGGTAATAGCTTGAGGCGTGGAGAAATTTGTAGTCGCTCAATTTTTGTAATCGAAAGGTGAGTCTTCTAAACTCTTCATTTTAAATACTAGTGTATTGTTTAAACTGCTTTATTTAGTATGTTATGGTTTCCTTAAATTATTAAAACTATATTTCATACAAGCAATGGTTTTAAAGTATTAAACCATATTTTAAGCAAACAATGGTTTTAAATTATTAACCATATTTCACAAGCAATGGTTTATTAAATCCATATTTCAAGTAAGCAATGGTTTTGGGAAGTGTTAAACTATATTTCACAAGCAAAATTCATATATTTATAACCAGCCTTAAGAAATCCTAGTCTTAAGTGCATATACTAATGTAGGATTCCAGACGCCGTGATGGTTAGGATACGATTTCACTGTACCTTTAGATCTGTCTGGTCGACAAACCTAGCTCTATGTGACCATGGCATATTGTATATATCACAGACGTGATCGTAAGATATAGCATAATACAATTAGATAATGGACGAACACGAGGTCCTTCCCAAATCTACATTTCATCGAAAGGCTGTGATGGACACGGGTTATCCTTCCGTCGCATCTACCGAGGCCCGTGCCTCCGCCTATTTGCGGCATAGCAAGCAAGAAAAAGGCAACTGTTGGTCGATCTTACCATTAGCATTTTCACATACTTTAAAATCAATCCACTGTATACACCATTTTATGAAAAGTTTTTAGATACTTCTTTACAAATAAAGGTAGTTTCTAAAAAGTTTTAGAAACTTGTGCTAAAAGCAAAGTTAAGCAGAATTTATGGAAGTTTTAGAAACTTCTTAAAGCAAAGGCAAAGAATTTTATAAAAAGTTCGAGGAACTTTATAGCAAAGCAAGTAAGGTTTTCTTGAAAATGTCTTGTGTAAAAGATAATTTAAATGTTTTGAGATATTTTTAAAATGCTTACTTTATAAAGCATACACTCTACCGAGCCTCGCTTAGCCTATTATTTTCCCGCTTTTAAAACTATTTTCTCAGTACAAGCACGCTGACAATGACATACATTAGATTCTCCCCGATTTAGTATAAGTGATGTATTAACTAACTTTTGTAAGAAAATACTTGAAACTGTATAGTTGTGTATATGTATGTACATAGTTTTGATTTATTTAGGGAAATGTGATGAGCTCCTCGAGGCTCTTTTGAAGAAGGTTATCGTTATGTTTTAAAAGTGTAAACTGTATATACAGGTTTTGGGATATGTCCTATATGCAAATGTTATGCTGTCGAAATTTTATAAAATCACAAGTTTGTAAAAAGAGAAAAATTTTATACGGGTTTTCATTAAGCAACATTCGCTTCACTTCATTAGTAGATTCTCTAGTCGCTGGTATAATTCATTAGGGTCTCCACATGGCTTAAGATAACCACCCGCTAGTAAATAAAGCTGCATTGTCGGGCATCAGAAAGGTGGATCTTAGGAAATATGGTTGTTACACTGAGTTTTCTATACACTATTTTACACTATTGGCAACCACACATTTTCAAATTCAGCACATATCACCCCCCCTGATGTCAAAGTACTAAATAATCGAGTTTTTGCAAAATGCCACTATGTCAAAAAGGATGTTGAGGTTTGGCTCAAGAGAGCCATTTCAGAGGCTCGAGTGTATCAAGCAGCATCGCATCCGATGGAGCTGAGCACGCTGGTCGGCCCTCACCGTCTCCCATGAACTCTCACTCTCCAATGAGGTCAGTCAACCATCCGCTACCTACGGAGCCTGTCTCTAGAATCGCTTACTATGTGAAAGGCAGGGCATAGATTGCTCGGGATAAAGGGCTATAGTGACTTGTCAAGAGCAACACCTCACACTTTCATCACTTATCCCGAGGTTCTAAAGAGCCTAGGAGGTCGCAGAAGTCATTTTTAAGCCATGATGGTAAATGGCGATCCAGATAGTTCTCCGTCATGGTCGACAAAGTAAACAAGATTTATGCTACTGGGATGTACAGATGGGATCAGAGGGTCATGTTTTAAAGCTCATAAAGATGTGGCTAATGGGATTGTGGGATGCCAGATAGGAGGTATCTTGATGGTACTGCGGGATCTGGGCTTTCAAAGTAAGAGTTTACTTAGTCAGATTCTTTCCCAGAGTCAAAAGGATTCAAGATCGAGGAGTTCCAGACACTCAACTATACCCTAAATTCAGCTTTCGATAACATGTTTAGGTATAATAAAAGTGAAAATTGTATTTTTCGAATAAAATAAAGATAAAAAGAAAATAAGCCAAACTTTTGAATTAATTAAGGTGTTAAGTGTAAATTAATAATTTACTAATTTAGGACTAAGTAATATAATTTAATTAGTCTATATGCCAAAGTAGGATTTTGATAAATTGAATTGAAAATAAAAATGAAATCGAGGACCAAAGAGAAATAAAAAGAAAGATATTAAAAATCAAATAAGGAAGAAAAATTAAAGAGACAAAGTGGGCTTCAAGGAAAGAGCAGGAAGTTTTCCTTTGATCGATGGTCGGCTGACACCTAAAAGATGGTGCTGGGAAATAAAAAGGGCAGATCAATAAGGATAAGACCAAATAAATATCTCATTTTGGTCTCTCAGAGAGAGAGAAAAATGCAGGTAAGGAGAAGAGAAGTTATTAAGACATAATAAGAAGAGAGAGAAGTTAAATAAGAAGGAAGAAAGAAGGAGACCCACATGTGGAATTCGAAAGTATGGCTCAGAGTGGAACCATGAGTATTCAGATGGTGAAACTATAAAGCATGGACTCGGTGCATGGCTCAGTATGGAACTATGGAATATTTGTATGGAACTATGGGTGTAAGGAATACTATGATTTTATAGAAAGTATGGAACTTGTTAAGTTCAGATGGAAAAGTATTGATTTCAGACACTATTGCGAAACTACAAATACATTTTGCTCATTTTCGCCTAGAAGGTTAGATAAATGGTTCGAACCCTTTATTTGTGTATGGGTCATTTAGGGAACTCCCAAACTCATTTTTGTTAGGTTGAGTTGAGAAGAGCTTCAAGGTTTTCTATAGATGTGTTCCTTGTAAGGTCTAGTTTCTTAATTCTTGAATCCAAGAGAATTTCCCATTTTGATCATACTCATTAGTTTGACCTTAGAACTGCTGGGTAAGAAATAAAGGAACTTGGGCAAGAGTCCTCTCGGGTAACTGTAGCCACATCACCGAACGATGCTGTTTTGAATTTCAAGTCCTTTTTACGAGGTCAGCTCTGAGCTCGCCAGTGTCACCACGCCTGCAATTTCATTGTGGACCATTGTGATGACCTCCAACTCTGGTTGTCATAACTCCTTCGTCCGAACCTGCTTTGGGTGTTCTCGACTCTATGAGTGCCCATTGAGTCAAGAATCCATTCATATTCTGTAAGATAGAGGTTGGGGATCAGGTGTCAACTGAGGCTCAAGGCGGCTCAGGTCACCTCGGCGCCCAGTCACTGGCCGGGCGCACCTGGCGATGACCCAACTCTAAGGCTTGGCACTCCTTCGTCTCGAACTCCGTTTCAGTGTTAGACTCTATGAAAGCTCATTGAGTCAAGAATCCATTCCTTGGTATTCCTGTGGAGGATAGTAGGTGCCATACCAAGCCTGGCCAGGCCAGGTCACCTCGGCCAGTCTGTGTCACCTCTTACCGGGCTTAACTCCAACTCTGGTCCAACTCCTTCAACCGAACTCGTTGGTGTTCTCGGCAATTTCATAGGTAGTTTCATTGAGTCAAGATGATATTAGGCATTCTAATTCTCAATTAAATTACTATGTACCGGTTATGGTCCTTTTACCGAGGTTAGGCCAGCTCGGCCAATTCAAAGGCCTCTACCGCGTGATTACATGCAGACTCTAACTTCAAGGTCAACTCTTCATCCGGACTCATTAGTATTCTTAGACTTATGGAAAGATCATTGAGTCTAGAATCCAACTACATGCTATTTAATGGAATCTTGTGATTATGATTCAAGAATTTGATCATTGCATCAAGTATACACCGTCATAAAGCCACAATTGGAATACATGATAAGAAAAGAGGATAGATAGCGAAAAAGAAATAGCAATATACGAGATTTGATATGTAGAGGAGCATAGAAGAAAGAATAAAATGATAAGCTCAAAGAGAACACGAGCACTGTATGACTCATTTCTAAGACCTGACATCGAATGACAAGATATATGATCACATCTCCAAGATCTCGCGTAGTGCCACAAATCGCTTCTAACACGCGGGCACACGACATAATCAAAGTGGCTTCACACTCTACTTCAGCATAATGGTCACCACATGCGGCAGGAACAGATATGACTAGTGCTCGACACCCTACCAAAGGTTCGACACTCTATTACGCAAGAGCACATCCACGCTCCGCACTGCATCAGACCTTCAGATACATTGTACCTAGTCTCATCTTATTCTTATCTTCACCATGCTTAATGTTTCATGTGTATCTGAATAATAAAAGAAAAAAAGGTAAATAGTCTGATACGTAGGTACCTATGCATCAAGAAGAAGCTCATGTTCTATACTCCCATGAGATAGGATAAGATGATAAAGTACAAGTAAAAACGATAAGTGAAATGTATGTATAAGGCCATAAGATATAGTCCGATAAAGTACACATGAAGATATATATCAAGATATAAGATGTTATATAGACGACATGATATGAAAATAAGATTATATGATATGAATATAAGATGTATATATCGTAAACGAACAGATGAACATGCTAGAACTCCATAGATAGAAAATGCACTATGCTAAGAAAACGATAAGAGATAAGTGCAAAGATGACAGCTACAGAACGTGAGTACATGCACACGAATGATGACATATATGAATATAAGAATGGAGTAATGCACGCATGATAAAACATATGGGAATATATGTACGATAAGAGAACATGAGGAACCATAACATGAAGTCACAGATATGAGAGAACTTAATACAGATTAAAGTAACGATAGTATATATCGTGATACAATCATGATAACAATAGTTTCATTCATGCTTATGAGATATGTACGTAATGTAATAAAATCGATCATTCATAGCCTCACTGGCAGAGGGATAGATCGCATGTTTCAATAGTGGGAATGTTTCTCCACAAAGATATAAGTTATGTCTGATATCGAGGCCTCTGCTCATAGATGATAGATCCCGTTTGACTACTTGCACCTGGGTGCGGTCACTTCATAGCCATTAGTCTTTTATAAGATGATCATTGTCTCAGAGATAATGTGATATCAACGCCTTCGCTCTTTATAAGTTTCCGATTCACTTGTATTTATGGTGCATGAAAGAGAAAGTAATATGAAAAGTATACAGAAAACAATATATGAAATTAGTATTACGGAAAATGTGATAGCATGATGATAAAGACATGAATATAGAATATAACAAATGGTATAATATATAACCAAGGAAAGTAATATATAAGAATATACATGCACATAATAGACATAGAAAATGAACTAATAGGGAAAGATAATAGATCAAAATGATAAGCACTAGAATAAGAAATAAATGATATGAAAGGTTATATGTCAACGCCCGTATTGTTATGAAAAACGATAAGATATAGTTCATGAGACGACCAGAAGTATCGTCGTTCTTATATGTTCCAACTACAGAGTTTAAGACGTGTCTAACTACTAAAGAGTAAAGCATGAAGAGCGCGATAGGGGACTGCGTGACATCCTACATCGCCAGAGCAGCCACTTCAGAGATAAAGCCATACACCGGCTCTAATGATCTCCGATAAGCCGACAGGGGAGAAATGTATGTCTAAGTAAACGGACTTAGTGCATATGTATAGATTCGAGGGATACCCATCCGGTAATTCAGAATGTAAATGATTTCTTGTTATTAGGTAAATTGCTCAGATAACTATGCACAAGTTCTCATTCAAGAAAGAACTGTCACGAGAGTCCCAAAGATATACTCCTCGCCTGCATTTGTCTCTGATCTACCATTCAATGGATCTGGATCCCGCGGACAAGTTCTTCAGACAGCTAAGAACATGCCGCATCGTATATGATGAAGTTCTTAGAGCTGGGCCGATCGGGTTCCACATTTAGGGTGATGAGGTCCTATGCAAGCAATTCTTACAAGATTACAATGACGGACGAGTTCATTTGTCCATGGTCCCCGCACAGATTCGGGGATTTAGTCGAGGTCAGCCCGAGGGCTGCAAAAGTACTACAACCATGTGGCATCGCAGTAGGCAGAGCAAGAGGAGGCACCTGTGCACTTCTCACGCAGCCCCATAACTGCAAAGAGAAGCCAAGGGTGCAGACACAGAGGCCGAGGTGCACACGTGAGCCGCCCCTACCAAGGATCGCTGGAGGTCCCTGGCCACAAGGCACCCAAAGCACTCCTCCCACTAGGATATGTGTCCAGGCTACATTCTCGGAGTGTAAGAGATAGTAAGGTGGTGTTTCCGACTGCACAGCCATCTGATTATAAGGTCCCCAAAATTGACAAGAGAGACATCATTAGCAAATTTAGGCTAATTCCCCGCATCAGAGATTTAGGGCATCAAAGGTCTTCGTGAGAGGTTTCCCCAGAGGCTGCAAGGCACCAACAGAGAGAGGCTGGCCAGGTAAGAGGCAAGAGGTAGTGCCCTAAGGATATAGACAGAGACTAAGATCAAAGCAAAGTTTATACGTGGATCATGAGGATGCGCATGCAAAACAGATGTGGTTAACGTGATTATTTCACTCGATCATGATGCATATATTTAGTGGACTCAAGAGCCAATGAATCCAGCCCAGATCCGTGCCTTTCTTAGATCGCTCTGCAGATAGAGACCTATCCATTGAGTGGTCAGATGAGAGTTTCCTTCCAGCGTGAGATTCATGGTCTCGCATTGCTATCAGAGATAAACAGAGTTCGATCAGACAGGAGTTCCCAAAGTGGATCTAAAGGGCCTTGGGATATATGATCTTTGATGGTTCTCAGATGGATTGGCTTTCTCGGCCATAGAGCCACATTAGATTGTTATAAAAAGGCGAAGTTGCATGTGCCAGTGGAACTGAGGTAAAGTCTCAGTGGAATACATGGCAGAGGTATTTTCCAAGATGATCTCCAATGCACAGCGCAGGATGTCATGCTGTGAAGGGCTGTCAGATATATCTAGCTCTATGTGGTGGATACAGGGAAGGAGGGACTCTAGTGGATGAGATTCTAGCTACAGAGAGTTCCCAACCCATTCCTGCATGATAATGCGCAGGATTACCTCCATAGAGAAGTGGAGTTCACCATTGATTTGATCACAGGACTGAGCCTACTTCCATTCCTCCCCATAGATGGCTCCTACAAGAGTTGAGGGAGCTAAGGCTCAATTAGAAGAATCGCTGAGTAAGGGATTCATTCATTATATATCTCCCATGGGAGCTCTACTTCTTCTGTGGAAAAAGATGGGAGCTTTGTCAGATGGCGATGCCACACCTTCCCCAGATCTTATCTAACTCGCCCTGAGGATCCCGCCGCACTTCAACGACTCAACCCGACTCGCTGATCAAGAAATCCAGAAGCAACCCTAATCTCTATGTTCCATTACTTCGCTTAAACTCGTGAATTAAATTTTCTTTTAATTAGTCGAGTGATAAAATTTCAATCTTTGCTCAAATATTTTATAAAATTTTCAAGAAGATAATCTACCAGATTTTGATAAACCAAATTTCATTCATTATTAAATTTACACTCTTACTAAACCTCAATTCCTCCCAACTTTATTCCCAACCTCAATAATCACATCATATTTCCACCAACATGCCACATCACACTCCACCCTCACGATAAATACAAATCCTACAAAATTAAGCAGGAATATATCTAGAGTTTGATCATATATATGAAAATGCATGATATCATAAACATACAATTCCCCAAAATCCAAATATATGTTGTTCAATCATATATCCATCCTACATAAAGTTTTATATCACAGTCATAAATCACACCTATATAGACAATTAAAAATGATGACGCCCTGTCGTCTGCGATAGCACACAATGGAACATAAATAGCTACAAATGAACAAAATGCTAGCGCAACGGCATATATCGCACAACCATGACAATTTATCATTTGTTTTATGATTTTCAAAAAAACCCCCTATGTATATCCTTTAATTATTTTAACCATCACAAGCGATTTAAAACCAACGCCTAACGAGTTTACTGTCATCCCAACCACTACGCCATTTAACGCATCAGACGCACGCATGTTTCAAAGCCATCAACGAGCAAACTACAACACGGAATTTCCATTTGCATCACAATTGTAGTGGCAAAACTGGCAACTACTTATATGAATTTGACCGACGCCACGAGCGTCAAACTATAAGCAAAGAAGCCAACTACGTATGGAATTGTTCGCACTTAACGTAAAGTGGTTTATACTTCTATGAAATCGGCACCATGTAAGACGACTCGCATCGTCGAGTGCTAATTTTCTTTAATGTGAGCTTACTACGACTTAATTTATCAAGGCTGTCACATAACGCTCTAAATCTCATTATATCTTATAATATACATGGCTTTAAAACTACATTTACTTAGGTGTCAAAAGCACAACCAACTTCCATTTTGAAATCCTAAAACTCCCCTTCTCAACATTTTCTTTAGATTACTTAACTACCATATTCATTACCACATCAACCAATTGGTACTAAAATTCGAAAGGATCTTATGGCTTAACCACTTATCTCAGCCGTCGCCGCTCACCCTCACGCTGCTTCTACGAGGTCTCAGACGCCTCCCATGCCCGTCACCTATACAACATTCATCAATACTAGTGACAAAAAAAAATTTAATTTCAACTATAAGGTCAAGAATCCTAATTCACACCATTTTTTTCTCATATATCCTCCTAACTTGTTTCTATCTAACCAGACTCTAACTCCATTTTTATGTAAAAGCCTTAGTTTTTACCCTTAGGATCACTCCCACACTTGGCCCTTTAATTGCCAAGGCTTGAATCTGAAATTATATTTCTTTACTTTAAACGGATAAATTTAATAATGTAGCCGGCAGAAGACACGCTTCTATTCGCTTTCCTTCGCTCTTCCTACTCGCTCACTCTATATCACCTTCTAGTCACACGAAATTGCTTTTGTTTATTCACCATTTGAATCTATGGTTCCCATGTTTCTTCTCCAATTGGAATCACTCAATTTGACTACCAAACTCTTGCTATTGTATTTTATATCTAGATTACTCCAAATGGTATACGTAATCTTTTACATGTACTTACTTCTGGAAATATTTATGGGTACTCTGGGGTTAAATTTGCTTGAACTTCCTTATCTAACTTAATTCCTTAGGAAGTCTATTTTACTCAGAATTTTGAATCACTAATTGGATGACAAACTCCACTTATGCGACTCAAAATACTCACAACCATACCTTGAAATAGAGCAAAATCTGAGCGGAAGCAATGAGTTCATCTTTCAGTCCATTTGGGAGCCTTAGAGCTGCTAAATTTGCTCGGTCCCTTCTATACATTTCCATAACTATCTCTTATGGTTCTTTACCAATCGAATCAATTCCATTTGTATGATTCTAACTTAATTATAGCCAAAATAAAAATAGGGGCTTTATGTAATTTGATAGCACCTTTAAAAACTCAACATTCTCCTTGTTTGTTTTTTTTTTTTTACAAATCAATCCTCAAAACTGCAATACCTCAATAATCAATATGAAAGTCATTCAAAACTACTTCCATAACACTTGTATCATGGTCTGAACTCCATATTAACGAAACTCCAGCAAATCTTATTAATTCACCCAGCTGTCCACCACCCTTCTAAACATCAGTATAATCGGATGGATTCCATGTTTATTTTCCAACAATTCGAGGTTTTACTCCTCATAACCCCAACAAATCCAAAGCCTTATGTGGATCTTGCATAAAATCTAGACCAGCGATAACCCAACCCACCAAACTCCTATAATCCACTACTTCCAAGATTCCAAGGCAAACATATAATCTAATCCTTGGTCTTCTTCCTCCTCTTCCTTCTCCTCGCCCTTCTTCCTCTATTCTCCTCCCTCCTACGCTTTCATTTTAACTCAAACGGAGACCAAAAATACGGATTTTGGCTCTTGTCCTCGCTTGGCCATTTTATAGCCCCAAAATTCTCCAACTCTGGTAAGCTGGTCCCACTTTAATAAATTCGTAACTTGTTTATTTCTATTGGCGGCCCATCTCTATCATTTTATGACTTATATGTCCTCTTATGGTCAATTACAATTGTACTTCTAGAATTCAGTACCAAAATCTCGGTTCCATAATCTATCATCTCAATTTCATTCCAAAATATTACAATGGGACACTTTAGTGCTCTTATATGCCCTTACAAAAGATCATATATCAGATACTTTAGTTTGGTAATACACTAATTTAGTCGCCAACTCCTTAAATTGATAATTCTTCTAACGCCATGAGAGAGATTCAGAATTAATCTAATGTAGAGATTTATTTCACTTCCAATCCATCTTAACAGAGGTTCATGGGATCAACCAGGGGCTTCATGTGCGATAGGATTACAGCAACACAAAGTTACTTATCCGCGAATCAATATCCACTCCCTAGATCAGCGAGTTATTCACCAGCTTGTGGGTCTCGGTGTACCTAAGATATAGATTTATGCTCGGTATCATCAGCCGAGGTGATGTTCCGAGATCAGATTCAGACACTTGGCCGGCATTGCGTGAGTTTTCGTGATGCCATTATTCACCACTTTGACAGTCATGCATGATTCGACGACCATTCCAACCAGATTTGATAGCCTGTTATAGCCTTTATCATGACATCCCAGTGTGACAGAGCATCTCAGATCACCTGGGGTCGCAGACTAAGGGGGAGGCGCAAATACTGGCTGAGAAAGCGCCACTCTGGCTCGACAGGTGGTAGCATTCCGAGTCATGATCTCAACCGAAAGGAGTGTGGATCCCAAAATAGAAGTCGTGGTAAATTCAGCCGCCAAAGAATAACAAAGGCCAGGCTTCCCCTAGTTTAGTCAGACATGTAGCTCATTGGAGGGCCTCCCAGATAATGTTCCACCACCTCGTCACAAGGAAAGATGTTAAGCATGGATCGGATTGATGCCGCTTGATCAGTTTCAGGAGTCATGCAGACTTCAAACTCTACCTAGTCATTTCAATGGGAGATGGCCTGCGGGTTTGATAAAGGATGCTCTTCTGCAAAGTGCCCGCTGTTTTCATAGAAATGACAGTGATCGCGTGATACCTCTAAAAGTATCAAGAAACATGGAGGAGAATTACCCTCACACACAACTTCAGCTCGCAGAGGTCGTGGTTCTCGTCAAGATATGGAGGCATTACTTATATGGTGCTCCTCGCAGGATCCTACATCATAAGAGTCTTTAATATATTTTCACCAAAAAGAGTTAACCTCGAGGCAAAAAGAAGATGGCTTTGAATTTGGATATGACCATGATCAGCATTTGTCGAAAGTACTCATCAAGGAAAAGCTAATGTCAGAGAGATGCCTTGAGCAGGTGGCCAGAGAGTTCTTGTCTCATATGAGATCAGGTTATCTTCCACCGCTGTGGATCCGAGAGGTTTGTGGGTGATACTGGAGGCCGAGGATCTGTAGATAATATTAGCCATATCTACAAATGACTTCTCCTAATGGATCATATCTGTATAAATGCAGTGGATCCATGTGATGATTGCTTTAAGGAAGAGATGTAGTGCGGAAAGAGGAGTAGAGTTTCAACTGTGATGACGACATGATAGTGAAAGGGTAGAGGAATGTGTGCAGAGATGGCAGCCTAAGAGGAGGATACATTGCGGAAGAAGCACATTCATCCGCTTTATGTTGATGCATCCAAAGAGACTAAGATGTACATGACTTTGAAAGAACATTACTGTGGAACGGAATGAAGAAGAGATCGGCAAGCTCACTTGGGATGCCTAACTCCGTCAAAGAGGAGGGCAGAGACGCAGGCCCGCGGGGAAGACATAGCAATTACCCTTATCTAAAGATGGAAATGGGAGAAGATCACTATGGATTTTGGACTGGTCTCCATGGACCTGAGTGCAGTATGATGCTATAGTGGCGATAGTTGATCGATTGAACTAAGTCCATTTATTTCTTCGCTAGTTAACAGCTGAGGACTCTAGAAGTGCTAGCTCCCGGTCAGAGGGATGAGATCAGAGACTCATGGTCCAGCTCAATAGTTCTTGTGACGAGGACCCGAGGTTCACATCCGTGCTTCAGCTCAACAGTAGCACTTAGGCACTCCGCCTACATTCCAATGATAGCATTTCATCCCTGGGACTGATGCATACAAAGAGGGACCATCCAGATGCTAGAGATATATAGAGAGTTCGTGATGGAATCTGGCGGAAGTCAGATAATTCATTTTGGCAATTAATGGAGTTCTACTTACAACAACAACCTGACAAAGCACATAGGATGGTCCTATCATACTATACAAAGAGGGAAATACAGACCTGTTGGGTATGTGATAAGGTCGTGAGGAAGACACCTGGAGACTTGAGCTAGTGCACTACTTCCAGAGAAGTGAAAGTTGTTCGTGATAACTTGAAGATAGCAAGATGTATTGCAGAAGTTATGCATAACCGTCGTATGACTCTTGCAGTCTGAGATTGGTGACTGGGTATTCCTGAAGATTTCCTCTTAGAAGGGTGTTTTGAGATTTGGGAGGCGAGGCAAGCCCACCCGAGATTTATGTGGCTCCATTATCAGGAGGCGGGGCCAGACTCATGTGCCAGTTGCCCCTAAGAGTTATCCAGATTCGGTGACACATTCCACATGTGTCGATGTTGAGGTGCTACATCCCAGATCCTTCATGGGCCAGAGGAGCAACCGGCGTGAAATAAAGGAGGAACTTGATTTATGGAGGAAATACCTAGTACAGATTGTAGATCAAGGAATAGCTGAGAGGCAGATTCTTTATAAAGTCCCGTGAAGAACTAAGCGAGAGAGGCACGGAGTCAGGAGGGTCTAGATGCACAAATAGTATCTCTTAATTATTTTCCGATCGAGGTATTTCTTCTTTTCTTTTAAGTTTAGTCGGTTCATTCTATGACAAATGTTCTAGTGAGGAGGGATTTGTAACGCCTGCATTCCGAGAGGGTGTGTATCGTGATGTAATTTAGGGTTTATGGCGTCCACTAAGGGCTTCTTAATTATTCGAAGCTTTCTTATAGCAGTATTTTGAAATCGTATTTTATGATGAATTATAAAGTTTCAAATCATTATGATAATTCTTTCTAAAATTATGAGGTTAGAGGGGTGAAAGTACAAATTATCGACCTCAAAAGATGATAATAATAATAAATTGTAATAATGGTTCAGTGAACTTAGAAAATCTCCTTCGTGATCCTTGATGATGAAACGATCGCGCTAAGTAACTGGCCTCACAGATCTAAATGACCAGTAAAATTCTCGGTCAATCGAGATACTAATATTTAATAATTCCTATGATATGAAATTAAACGACTCGAGACAAGATTTCATAAAATTCTAAGTCAAGAATGCATTGTTTGTTTTATTTGTAATAGCTTAATCAAAATAATTAAATTTTTTTATAGAAATTAACCTTGAATGAGGTAATATGAGCCATACATCTAAATAATAATAATAATAATAATAATTAAAAATAAAAACTAAAAAGATAAAAGCAAAGCAAAAATAAGAAATACACGGAGAGAGAGAGTTGTGCTGAGGAGAGAGAGAGGAGAAAATGATTTGTATTGCAGAAACTTCTCTAAGATCTACAAATCACAGAGGCTCGCCGAGTAAGAGGCAAAATCGGGTCTGATTGACGAGAGGCACGCTGCGTACTAAAAAGCTTACGCTTTTGTCAAACTCAAGAGGTAGAGAATTTCCTACTGTGTTATTCCTAGTCTAAAAGCTATGTAATGGTTTGAATTTTCAGAAAACGGAGATGCCGAAATTTTAGTTCCAAAATTGACTAAGTTTAGGAATTTTAGAATTTTCTTGCGACCATTTTCGATACCGGAAGCAAATTTCGGACTATTTTGACAATTCAGTTGAAATTTCAGATTTTATCTTAATACCGGCAGAATTTTCAAAAATGTTTTCGTTGTTTTAGACTCTATGGAAAGTCTTTGAGTCTAAAATCCAGCCATGTCCTGCGAACAGCACGGTGCCCAAGCATATTTTCCTCAAAATTTAATCGAGCACCAAGTGTGCAAATTGCTTACCGTACGGGATGCCAAAAGCGCCGAATACATCAACGCGAAAATAGCAGAGGGCTGGAGAAAGAGTGAAGCCATACTCAATTTTGTAACCGAAGGTGAGTCTTCTAAACTCCCATTTTTAAATACTTAGTATGGACGAGTAAATCATAGACACTAAGATGTTATGGTTCTTTAAATTATTAAACTATTTCTGCTACTACAAAATTATAGATTTATAATCAGCCTTATAAATCTCTGTACGGCAAGCATCGTCGAGGTATTTGTAGATAGATCTTCAATCCCTCATCTCTCTCTCTAATTTGCGGTATATTAGAGGAGGCTGTGGTAATTTACTTTGTGGTCATATAAGAATGCCGTCAGAGTATATGACGAGATTACCCAGGTTCTTCCCACCACATTTACTCTAGTGCTTATGATACAAGGTCCTTCCTCACCGGCATGGTCGGTTTCCAGCTCGTGTTTCATTTGCAGGCATACATAAGAAAGGCCCCAATGGTCAGACCTTTTATTTATAAGCATTTTTCATACAATAAATCAACTACTGTATAAGTACATTTTATGAAAAGTTTTAGAACTTACAAAGAAAAGCAGAGTCAAAAGTTTTAGAACTTTTCGCTAAAGCAAAGCAAACAACAATCTATGAAACGAGAACTTTGTGCTAAAAGGCAAAGAATTTTATGAAAAGCTCGAGGAACTTTGATAAAGAAGTAAGGTTTTGAAATGTCTCAGATAAGATAGTTTTACGCTGAGATATTTAAAATACATTTATAGTTACACTCACTGTTCATGACCACATTCGATTTAAATCTATTTGCACAGGCAAACTCCGACATCGGGATATACAGACTTCCGACTACTAGTATAAGTGCCAGACACTAACTTTGTAAGAAAATACTAAATCAGGATAATGCGTATATGTATGTATATAGTTTTGGTTTATGAAAATGTGATGAGTCAGGCTCTTTTCTTTTCAAGAAGGTCATTAAGCTGTTTTAAAAGTAGAAAAGCCATTTATTGTGCTTTATACGCCCCCATGCAAGAAATTACACATAATTTAATTTCATAAAATCACAAGTTTAGAAAAAGAAAATTTGTATAATGTGTTTTCTCACAAGAAGGTCACGCATTTCGCTTCATGATTCTCTAGTCATCACAATCTACAGGTTCCTGTGGTGGTCGGGTGACACTCTCTACTAGTAAAGTGGGTGCGGTTGGGCCTGGGTAATGGAGTGGCAAAGAGCATCATGCATGAACCAAAAATACAATTCAAAGTGGAAGAGATGAGGATGGAAGCTCTTGAACTATGGGAGAAGCTATGGATCGAGAGCCCGACATGTGCAACCCAACATGATAAAGATATAATGCCTAAGGAGAGAGTTCGAGGCACCAACTCTATTGGAGGAAGGCAGAATGAGCTGATAAGACTAATGCCAGAGGTCGGAATGATGACAAGCAAACTCGTGATAACAACCAAAACCTCGCTTCCATCTCTCCGACTCCACTCATCTCAAGTGTCAGTTATCAATATGAACTGAACCTCAACTCTCCAAATCCCAAAAGAAAAGAAATGAACTTAATTGTCTCTCTTTCAGAATTCAGTTCCCAGAATTGAAATGATATATGAAAATACAAATGGAAATCTCCAGTGCAATCGTGTCTCCTTTTCTTCCTCTCATTTCCGAATCTTCCACTTGCAATTAAAGTAGCTACTACTAAATTATGAACTCTGTTGGATTGACGTAACACCGAGAATTCAATTGCATTGAATGTAATAAATTGCTGAGTCGAACTCTAAAATGAGGCAAATCAGCTTAAGGAATTCAAATTTTGTTTTATGTTAAAATTTGCTGCAGTTTTGGCAATCAATGGGATCAAGGCTGTAAGTTTCTGTTTGTTCGCTGAATCGAGAATGCGCTGAAGGTTACGTTTTGATTATTAAGGTACTGAAATGAATTGTTGAATCAAATGAATCGCTAAATGTACAATAGCATAAATACATACGTGTAGTAATCAAACAAGGAAAATTCAGAGATGAATTGGATAGGGATGAGTTCAAATGTAAAAAGTTGTGATGCCGTGACAAATAAATAAAATTTTAGGATCTTAAAGAACTCAGTCCACCCCCATCTGTCTCTCTAAAACATGTATATCAGTCATTAGTACCTTGAAAACTGATTATGCTTCGGGGCAGAACACTCATTGATTCACCATAATTTTATTCTCAAAAAGGTCCTCGTGAATCCTGTTAGATTATTCAAGGCGAAATCCTAGTTTCATAACCAAACAGAAACGATTTAGCCATCCCTTCGACAAACTATGGAGCCATAGCTTACTTGATATGCACATATGGTACCCTGTACATTGTTTGAGCCTAATGTCAATTTCATCAATGTGCCTACACAAAAGAACCTTAACTCCTTCCCCAAATCCAATCTTTAGTAAAAAACTCACAACTGGCTCAAAGGTAAAGCACTAAAGAAAAGTCTAGGAGAAAAAAATTTGAAATGAGAAGACGGAAAATAATTAAGGATGTAAGGGTAGATCAATTGAGAGAAAATATGAACAAAAGAGGTGCATGTGAGGAAAACCCGGTAGTCGGGGCTGATGCCAAGCCAAGGAGGAAATGAAGCTTGCCTTGCAAATTCCTTCCTCCCTGGTTTACAAGTTTTAGGAGGTTCACACCTAGTACCTATAAATGTTTAATCGTATGGGAGTTAATAACCCAAAGCCATAAAGAAGGTAGGAAAGCTGTTAAGGCAAAACATTCAACGCTCTTAAACCTTAACATGAAAGTGCGAAAAGAGCTTCTTTTGAACCTATAGATAAACCGAAATTCAGCAGAAAGTGGAGAATGAAAAAGCCATAGTGGAAAATATGCAGAAGATGAACCAAACAAGCCTGGGGAGTTTTTAAAGGTTGTTCTCAGAGAAATGAGAGGGATTTAGCAAATGAAGGGAAAAATTCTGACTAGCATGTGCACTTTGTGAATCCTGTTTAAATGTCCAATCAATCTACCTACCACGCCATACATTAAGTGCCTTAAAAAGACTCCATTTGATCCGAGGGCATGAATTGCCTAAATTAGTGGAGAATTATATGACAAACAAGTCTATGGGATCTTATCATTCTAAAGTGACTGGGCAATTATTTTATAATAGACCTAAAATGATACTCTAATCCTAAAACCTATCATGAAGGGAAGACTAAAGACACACTCACCAAAGAGGTCGGCGAACCCGTGATTGCTTACAACTATGAATTTTCACGGAATGGTCCACATTGAAAACTTTATGATCCATGGGAACGGTGCTTAAATGAACTGATATCACAACCAACATCTACTAAATTCAAATCATCGAGAGAACTAGAAGATAACCTGGAAGAAAAAACGTCCTTAAAATCAATTTTTAATTGTTTAAGGACAAACAATGAGCCTTTCTTTGCTCCGAGGACGCTAACACTTAAGTTCAGAGTTTGATGAGTGGTGAAACCCATCTATTTTTAAGTCCATTTTTAATGAATATTTGAGGGGCTTAAAGTTCAATCTTAATGCAAAATTAAGTGAAACCTTCATCCAAATTCAGGTTTTCCAGAATATAACGCAAAAAGAATAAACTAAAGAAGCAGCAAGAGGAAATCAAAGTTCCAAAGTCATATCGATCAAGAACGTCACGGCATCGACAAGAACGTCGTGGATATCAAACTGAGCCAGTCGCGACATCAACCTGTGTCGTGACCCGTACAACATCGATAAGAATATCGGGAGTCACTTATTATTCATAAAGAACAATGTCACATAACAATGAAGCTAAATCCACGATGATTTCTCTTGAGTCACTTATACACCAACTTAGAGTCACTCACATTAACCCGCAGTCGCTACACTCAATAAGGCTACAACACGGCTGCGATCGGGCTTCCGTGAGTCACGACATCATAATATGACAAAAGGCATCATCGTAGAAATGCCAGCATCGTGAATCAAAGCTACATCATCGGGCGTACTGCAACGTATGAGTGAAGTCGCATACGAGAATTTGATATCAATCGTAGAGTCAGTGATATTGTTCTAGAGTCACTTGGCGATCAGAACTACAAATGGCAAATACTTCGGAAGACCAAATTACAAAAGTCGCAACATCAAACTCGTAGTCATAGCGATCATAAAGTAAAAGTCGCGGATTATTTAACGTGAAAAACTCGCAGTCATGACATCAAAGTACGCAGTCACATACCTTCGGCAGCAAAGAATGTCGCAAACATCGATGCCATTGTGGAGCGCACTTGAGCTTTTCGATCTGGCAATTATTCGACTACACCTGCCGGGTAGTTTATAAAATAAAGCCCAGGCAATGCCATGCACTCTTCAGTGAAAGAATCTACATCCCTCGTCCCCATCACTCTTTAGATCGGAGAGTGGATCCGAAATAAAACTACGAATGGACTGCCAAACCTAAGTTTCTCCCACTAGCCCCGGCACTCTGATGGAACCCAGGTCACTCGAATCCACTGTATTTAGCCTTGATTTCACATCAATGAATCTGGCTTGACTCAACCAGTCACGTTATTTTTGATCCAGCTATAAATACAACCAATGCTATCCTGAGTCACTACAAAAACCCGAAAAATTTAATTTTCCAAAACGGTAAAACAATAATTTAATTTGACCAGAAAATATGGATCCCGAAAGAACGCTGTCATGGTGGTATCAGTCACCAAAATCCATAAGAGAATCCACGTCGACAGTCATTAACGGACTTCTGATTCAAAAATACATTACGATGATTTTCCAGAAACCATTATAATAAGGGATGGCGCACTCTACAACCCGAGCCCAACCGCCATAAGGCGTGGTACGCAGAGTTTTATCGCATAATCTTGCATCCTACTACATATTAAAAAGGCCCGGCCCGCAGAGTGCGTTAGACGGAAAGCGTGACTATCAATCATCTACTATAACTCCGTGCAGGGAACCACGAGAACCTGAGGTCAAGATAGGCTCCATGAGCATCCAAACTATCCCGAGGTCCTTAGGATGCTGACTAATCCAGTACCTGAGTGGAACTTAACAGCTGAAGGGCACGCCATGCACTTCGGCAAAATGATTCGCCTACATTCCTATACGGTATGAGACACTTCATCACATCGTGTCTCTTATCTCACCACCAAACGTGTGTGAAGTAACGCTGGAAGAGGGTCTGGCTTCAACTATGCCATTATCCGTGACATTCCCATTTGATCCAAGAAAGATATAAAGGCGCAATCCTAAACAAAGATGCGGATGAAACTAGGTACCCTCTTCCTTATCTCACCGTGGCCATGCATGCTGTAAGTGCCTTGAGAGGATAATGAGGTTTGGATACACCTGATCAAGGACTGCGCATAAGAAAGACAAATCGGGTGTATTAAGGACAGAGGAGGTATACGACACGAACAATGAGCCCTCCATGAGATGCGGAGCTAGAGGAGTACTAATCTAGATTTGGGATCCTAAGAAACTTCAGGGAGAGGTGCTGAGCAGTCCTCACCCAACCCCCCACCTCACTTCACAAATCTATCTCAGAGGAGGACTGTGGCTACCCTTCCACTTCAAGCACGATGACCAAAAAAGTAAGGACTACCATCTGATTTGATGAGTACCGATGAGACCCAGAGCATCAAGTCGCCGCGACCTAGGATATGGATTCACTAAGGCCGATACGCGCATCGTCATGAGCAAATCACAGCGACCATCCTCCGCAGAACCAGCAGTCCATCCGTGATAATCCGCCCGCCTCGCTCTTCTACATGCTACCACCGCGCATCGAGTGGATCCTTGTGATCGACAGGAGCTTAAGACCCATTTTCTATTTTCGAGAATGGCGACATCATTCCATTTTATTCGGGATAAGATCGGGTCTGGCATCATGTGTTTAAATTCATTTAGGATAAGGTCGCCCGCTTTGTTTATGTTCATGTTCATATTTTTGATACACTTCACATTTGTGTTAGGATGTCCCCACGCATTCGCCTTAGGTGTACAGTAAAGATGTGAAGGGATGCCATGATCACACTGGCTGATCCTTTTCGACTTTTTAACCTTTGGAAAACACAGCTGCAAGTCACAAGAAAGGATCCGTCAGATGTCAAGAATTCATATTGTCGGATATGCAGGTGGAGATAGTGAGTCACCTCGGTGTCTAAACTAAATCTCGAATTAGTCTACTACAACCCACACATGTGATCTCTCCAGTGGTACGCCCAGCCCCCTGACCTTACTACAACGCCCAACAAAATTCGTTCTTTAAACACTTCATGATCACCTCGTCATCATCTGTCCCAAAAGAAAGTGTGGAATATCATGGATCTTCTACCTGATCCCGCAATCCTGAGGCTGAAGCTTAATCGTCCCTAATCTAATCGTCGGGAGCCACTCGATCTACTTACCTGCTATATGGGACAAGAGGATGAAGCTCGACAAAAATTCCCAGGGCCCCAGGTGGGGTTCGTTTATTATGCCCGGGTGAAGCTCGAGGAAAGAACGCTCCGTGCCCTTAATCAGGGGGAGTCACCAACTAATCCCCACGGCACAGAACACTGTTCAAAACTGGCGGGTACCCAGTATTTTTCAGAGTAGGCAGGTTAGTCAGTTGCAAGGCATCCTTATCCTCCGTAGCTGGGATTCTTCCAACAGGTGCTGGAATCTGCCTTAGTGGGTACCAGAGCTCGAAAGAAATGAGATCGCGCATCAAATGACAAAGACTTCGAAAGGCCATTGAAACCTGTGGTCAATCACTTGTCAATCGACCGCGTTTCAACAATTCTTCAAATTAAACAACCTAAGGATCCTCCTAACTTAGAGACAAGAATTGTGAGTCTGGGCCTATTTGATCCTTCCTTTGATAATATTGAATAAATATCTCGTGTCGCGAGGATCTGTGATGTTATTTCGTGTGTGTGGTTCAGAGTCCATTACGACGCGTTGGTTAAGCTCAAAGCGTGATGAGCGTCCAAAACACTCGCGTCATACCATTCTTATTCTGCTTCATCGGCCTTTATATATTAATGTCGATATCGCTATATATATGATTCGGGTCTTGTGCATTACAGAATATGGTGGTTTCTCGTAGTTTCTATGAGATATTTAAGAAGAAGAATAAGACCTAAAGACTAATGTCGCATCATCAACGCTTGGTCAATAAAAGTCAAACTAAAGAGGAGCTCAACGCCGCGACGCTTCCACGATTCTCGTATCGCATCAAAAAGCACTAGAATCAATTTCTTTATGGCATCGAGTGACGCAGCACGCAGGTGACAACACGCTGCAGATGACCAGAGATCGTAAAACTTGCGTCTGTATTTCAACCATCAATGACGGAGAACCATGCTCAGATTAACTTCAATATGTCTAGATCTATTTCGTGGTCTTGGTCAAGCCCACATAAATGTGGTATTGATTTAGAGTTTAATCTCATTCTGTCTAATGATTCATGTTATACTAATCGCTTCATGTCCGTATTTTCCATTCTCATGGTAATACTAACCGCCAACATTCACAATAGATCTCGCCTCGGGCATCCGTAGATCGAGATAAGGACCCTAGGGATCCTACAAAGCAACACCGGGTCAATCAAAGCAGAAACAGAGATATCCCATTCAGAAAGTGACAGTATCTGAGCATCGCCGCTTCCTGATCCAAGGTCAGTATAGATTCCAACCCTTAAGATAATTTTATATGATATCCCGTATGACGTATCACTCCTAATAACCCAGAATCTACTAATAGATCACAATAATTTCTAGGTAATAATCCATCAAATGTGGTAAGGAGGCAAACTTATTATATAAAAAAAGAAGCACTTTATAAGTTTCATTTAGATTTAGTTTTATTTTAGTTCTCTTGCATTAATTAGAAATTCATTAAAAGTTTCAAGTCCGATAATATCGAGCCAATTCCGTGAGTCACGACATCTCCTCCCATGATCGATATCCACACGGCGCGGTAATCGACATCGATACGACGGTACTTACGCATACAGCATTTCGCATCAGTTTATACAACCATATCACGCCATGCTGATCAATCACCTGTGAACTGAAAATTAATTGATCAATGAAACTATATTAATATCTTATCGAGCTTTAATTTCACCTTATCACATATTGAATATCTTGGCAGACCCTAGACCTCGCAAGATGAGTAATCTCATAGACATCACTTGAGTTTCGAGAACTCATTTCGGTACTTTATGATCATTTTTGAAAGACTACGGATTATCTTCACCACTTAACGTCCTAAAACTGGAGATTCGTAAAACTTCTACGTGAAAGGATCGCCGTCAGTTAATGTTACGCTGAGAAAATTAGTTTTAAAATTTATCTTGTTAAAGACATTAGTTTAATGGACATTTTGTTATACTTGTATACTTTATGTCATTGAGATTTTGATTTAATGAAATTAGTTTAATTTTTCTCTTGTGAGTTATTCAGGATAACACAAAATCTTATAAGCAGAAATTGAATGTCATTTATATGTGCTATTTTAGACTCCCTCATGTGAATAGACACGCCTAGTCCTAAGTTTAAAGATAAGATCGCACTACTTATGTTTCTCAATTCTACACTTCAACCTATTATTTCTGCTTCAACAGTTAAGATACGTCTCCGAAGAGAGCGCTGTCGCTCCACTCAAAGATTTCCCACTCTGTTACTCTACGAACTACATGTCATAAATAGCTTTGGGTTAGTTAAACTAATCAGCTCATCTTAGGAGGCTTGGTCAGGTCACTAAGAATAAAGCCAAAGACCTATGAGTTATGAGATAAATGACTAAATCTTAGTCGATAGTTAGTTTCTGGCAAAGGCTGGGAGCAGTAGAGACATCTATTTTTTTCCTGAATGATGATTTGATAACTTTCCATTTAGAAGGAGGAGTGTTCAAAGAATTCTTAGGTAAAAAGATTTGATTTGGATGCAGATTATTAGAAGACTACATGAACAATGTATATATCTACAACTGCTTGTAGCTATATCATAGAAATTTTTGTTTCTATAACTAGACAGGCAATCATATGCACATAGGTCCATTTTAAAACCCACCCAATCCTAAACTAGGGATTGGAATAATGCTGGTCCATAAATAAATAAATAAAACAAGTAAATAAATGAGATCTTTATAATACTGGGTTGGCCTCAACGCTAAAATTGGGTTTCTAATTTGTAATCAAAACTTTAAGCCCCATATATCAATCATAACATCAATTTGACCTTCATGAATGCAGGCGACTGGTATACACATGCATGCTGTTATCATGGTTCACCTACCCCAAACCACCTTTAGATCTTTGTGGACTGTTTGGCTAACCTTTCTAAGGTGTGTAGTGAAGATGAGAGTCCTTTCTAGTCTAGTTTCATTTTCGTTTCTATCTACTATTTATTTTTACTATAAAAGTGCCAATGTAAATCTAATGAGGCTTTTCTAGATAATTGTGGTTAAATATTAAGAGGGCAATGGAATAGAAGATTAAGCCACATCTACCTTTAACCTTATAAAAGCCACTCAAGAGCTAACACTAGCGTTAAAGGTTTGATATTTATATTAAATCAAAATCCTATGTTTGAGTTTTTAAAAGAGTTGGATGAGTTATCAATCACTATATGAACTCAATTGAGGAGGCTAAAGTAGTTTATGAATTCAGCTGAAAATTGTTTATTCTTGCTGCAGATAAAAACAAGGCTTTTGGGCATTGGTCACATTAGCTATTACAATGATAGCGATCTTTGTGGATATTGATGGCGAAAATAATGTCAACTATCTCACCAAGATAAAGTGGTGGCTATTTTATCGTTTTTACTCCACCAAACCTCTTCACTGTTCTCTTGTAAAGCAAAAGGTGGGGAATCTTTTCATTGATCAAACATCTATGTCATTCATGAACTGGGACACTGATAAGCTCAAGAATACGGGGCCGGTGACAGCATCCAAGAGAGTCCTTAGTGCCTGTTTTATAGAGTGTTAATTTAAGCCTGGCTCATCGGGTTAGCCCCCGGGTCCACCGGAATTACTACCGATCGAATCGTTAATTCATTGACCCGGAAAACTGATCACCCCGTGACCAACCGCAACAGAAATTCAACCCGGTCCACCATTTTGTTTTATATAAGACACCCACTGGCCTGGTTTCTAATCTGAATTAATCCAGAGAAAGGCAGTAGTCACATTTCCATTCACTCAGTGCCACGCACTCTCGTCCGGCCCAACCGATCCAAATCTAAATCATTGGCTCCCCACCGTCTCATTCCCATTTTTTAAATACTGCTTTTACGTCTCAAACAAGAAAACCGGGGCCAGAGTGTCACCGAGAATTACGTCATTCCACAAATATCTGGCTTATTTATTTCCTATTTATTCTTTCACCGAAACACAAGAATACAAAAACACCGAATCGAGAGACAATAATACTTAGTTAACACCAAAATAAGTATACGAGTTCTTCTACACGATCTTCAATGTCTTCACACTCAGATCATTCCTTGGTCACGGTTTTTAATCCTTGATTGTGTGTCTTAGAGGTAATGGTAATTACCTATCTCTATTCAGAGCGCAGTTGAAATGTCGTTTCACGCTCCCGCTTAGATATCATTGTTTCCTCTAACGCTACTCTACGAGTTCCTTTGTCATCCCTTCTCATTGAGATGATTATTTCCGATTTATCATCCATTTAACGGCGCTTCATTGTTTATCAAAAAAGAATCATTTTCAAAATAAGAACTAAATAAAATTTTAAACTTGAACTCCTCAGGGATCTATAATTTTCTACAGAGATAAGGCAGAGCTTAATTCATGCTAAAACAGAAAAAGGAGGTGGTGGGGTTGATATTTTAAAGAGTGAAATGGACATTCATAGTTAGAGTAGAAAGCAGTCATGTCTGATGAAATCTCAAACTAATAATGAAGGAAAACAATGAAATGGTTGGTTTCTTCCTCTCCCATTTTCCTAATTTTCTCTATCTGAATTGCATTTATAGAAATTGATTATGCAGTCTTGATCTATTTCTACTTGAGGTCTATGTTTTTATAAATGAAAATTGATGTGTAATCATTTGATAGGCATCTAGTTGTATATTATAAACTCCAGAAATAGTCATAAGGTCCAAAAGTCAGAATGGTTCTGTAAATGCAATTTCAAGAGTAAATCATATAGTTTTGAAATCACTAATTTTAACTTCATTTTTTTAGTCTGCTTGGTCCTCTGAAAGTCTCTAGGAAAAGAAAAGACGCATGAAATGATTTCTTACATTCGGCTTCATCAAAAAAAATCAAATATAATCAAAAGTATACACATTTTTAAAATTTTAGTCCTTATATAATAGAGATAGATAAATAACAAGAGTTTGAATAAAATATATAATATTAATTTATTGTTTAAACTAATTCTATATTTTCCAAATTTTTTTTTCCTTCCACTTTTCTTCCATTTTTCCTAAGATTCTTCGTTCCAAATAAGAAAACTCAGGCTGAAAAAGAAATTATGATACAAAGAAAGATATTATACTGTTATTGTTGATACTTTGTCCTCTGCCTATTACTTTTACATTTTGCAACATATATAGATCTTGTTCTCTGTTGATCAGTCTGTAAAAAACTCCACTTTGAGAGATTCAAGACCTTTCCTCTAGATTATTGCATGAAGGTAGAAGAAAGAGCACTCCTGGAGGTATGTGTTAAAATCAACTCATGACAACACAAAATACGAAACAGCATAAACATCAATATTTTATGCAAGCCTCTATGGAAAAAATCACATAAGGCAGCAAGAAAACTCACTGCACTGACATAAGAATAATCAGAAAGATAAATGGTAATGCAGACCAAACCATGTGAATCGTCGAGACACAAGATATCTTACAGGTGATCCATACTTTATGGGGCAAGTCCCCATCGACCATTCTTAGCTACTATATAACAAATCTCCCTCTATTCTTCCGAACTTCTTTCTTTCAATGTTTCACCACGGCCTACCCCGCTAATTATTATGTTCCAAAACCAAATCTGGGCCACAAATCAACAAAACGGTAGATAAGAAAGCAAATAAAAGGAGTAGGATCTATATCTGACTTATATTACTCATACGTCGGATTAGAAATACAAATACATCAAACATCTATGAACTCAAAGCCTAAGTCGTTTATGATTTGATTGAGCTCTTAGTGGATCAGAAATAGGAAAAGAATAGAACAGTATGCATTTCTCAAGTCAAATCTCCACACTTGTCCAATAGTCTTCTGATCATTGATTTAGAATTTATTTAATCAAATATAGGTTAGAGTAGTTTAGGAAGATATGTAGATTCAGGAATGTGGGAAATGGATTCTTAGAAACTGGGGAGAGTGGAGAAGAAGTTCATAGAATAGTGATATTGGTTTCAGAATTGAAGGAAAGGAAAGTGGCCTTTGTGTATATAGAAAATATGGTAGTGGCTTAACAATAGAACAGAAGGGCTAGGGATTTTGGTAGTATCACTGCGAGGAGGATGTGATTTCAATTGAACCACAACAGACGCAAGTAGGCTGTGGCTCGTGGATGGAAGACAGCAAAAGTAGCTACTTATCATGAACGACTAACTCTTCAAAACTCGCTCAGAACAGAGGATTCTGGATTTAATATAACATCACGCTTCACAGAAAGAAAAAATTGTTCCATTATAGACTTCAAATACATAAATGATCAAACATCTAATCAGAACGGAGAGTTCTAAACCCATGATCCCCCATTTAGACAAAGCTCCGATACCACGTTAAGATCACTCCAAAAGTCAAATTTGTAAGATAAGGGGTTTTACTACTTAATATTACGCTCACACTTATAACCGGAATACGAAGCGAATGTATTCCTTTATACATTAATGCCGGTGGTATAATGACTTTTGTAGACTGGTGTTTGTTTGAGGATTGAACCTGGTCACAGCTTAATCATGTGATTTCTTTAGGGAAAAGGGGTTGAAACTTAATATGTGGCAGCCTAGGTAGAGGTGGGTACTTAAAGGCGCCAGGGATGGAAAAGTGCATGTTTTTTTAATGAGAACTCATTTTCCAGCCAGGCCAGATACATGCTTGTTTTCAATCTTGACTCTTGTTACCTGAGGGCTGCACAATTTCACACGGAATGGCGCCGCTAGCAGTGATGTTTAAAGCATTCCTCTTCAACCTTCCTTCTCTTAAAATCTCCTGCAGAAAACTTTAGAATTTCCCTTCACTAAGCTCTGAACTGCCTTATTTAAGCTTCTCCATTTTCTAATTTGCAGACAATGATTAAGCCATCTGAGCTAAAAGAGTTCACAAGATCATTACCATATTTTTAAAATATTAATTGTTCAGATCTTGGAGCTTAACATTAGAATTGGTGAATTGTTCCATCACTAAGGTGGATTTCTTATTTCAACCATCCTATTTTCAATGGGAAACTGTAGAAATTGATAGTATAAGGACTCATGAATATAATTGAAGTAATACAGCATGGCTTCATTGTCACACCCTTGAAATATAGAAGATCATGCTTAAGTGCCCATCTGTATTAGGATTTATAAAGATAGTTCATGGATTAACTATGCTCAAGGAATGGAGATTTCAGAAGTCCTTTGAAAGAATTGTATGCAGATGTAGAAATGATGATTTCTGACATGACAACTCTTTATTATGATTTCCAAAGTAGAAGACAGTCATAGCTTCTCATCATTTTTTCTTATCAATTTCATTATCTAGTAAACTCACTTACCAGCATCCATTGAATTTGCTTTTTGAAGTAGAGAGCTGAATTGTTGAAATGTTTTGCTTTTGGTAAAACTTGACAGTACTGCACTCTGTTGATTTTTGGCCTCCCTTTCCTTTGGAAAACTATAAATGAAGGTAAATCTAAATCAAGTTATAATGCTAGCAGATCTGTGCAAGATTTTGTGTATAGTTTATGAACTGTTTTTCATTTTACAACCAGGCAGAGTTTTTGGGCAATAAAATGGGGTCCTTATAAAATGGCTGCATAAGGGTCATCAGTTGCAAATGAAACATAAAGGCAAATGGATTTAGATACACCAAAACTTTCGAATTTATAATCAAGAAATAGATCTATGATGTGTCCATGAATACATAATTAATCGTCTAACACTCACTGGATGTATGAACTGCTGATAGCCAATGATAAGAACATGCCAAAATTTCTGTTGCTGCCAGATGTTTCACCAACTATTCAGGGAAGATACTCTTTTGTCAACTGTTTCACGGTCACAATGACGAATCTTTGTTCTATTATTTTGTTAATTTGGTCTTTGGTTGGACTGTTTATTAATTTTCCAAAAGGGTTTAATCCAGTATTCAGCTCTAGATCCGCAATAATAAAAAGTATCACCAGGGTAATTCCAATGAGTATTCAAATCATTCTGCAATTTTAACAGAGAAACACAACAGGCAGGAGAAACATGATTATCACCACATTTATGAATTGTCAACTTGCTATTTTTATTCAAGCAACAAAGAGCTCGTGGTTATTTCGTAAAAGAAAAGTGTTTAACTGCTAGATATTCTGGGGTCCATATATGAGCTCGATTATGGGTTTCGTAGAGATAAAAATCCAAAAGATCTTAACATTGGCCATAAGTTTGGCTTTCGGTTATCAGCTCAACCTGATGAGAGTTTCATAATCTGCATCACATGTTCTTACTTCCTTTTGATTAGATCAAACATGTTTGGTAAATGGGAAAATGCAGCCAGTGAGGATTATTGTAATTTTCATGTTATTATTATCTTCTCGTGCATTTCCCTGACTGTCTTGAACCAATAGGAAAATTATGATTTCTATATACATTCATGGAAGATAGGGATCAAAACAAAGAGGGCAATGTATTATTTTTGAAGGAAATTTCTAGATGAAATGAAAGTGAAATTATTCATATTTTCATTTAAGAGAACATATCAATATCTCCTTGATGGCACAGACAGATAAGGAAGGTTCAGAAGCTATAATATGATAACAAGAATAATCTTAAGCAATATGGCTATATTAATGAAATGGAATAATTAACAACTGTTCTGGTTTCTCGTCTTCTCACTTCCTATGTAATTATTCACTATGGAGGCTTAGCCATTGTAGTACCAAATAACGTACACCTATATTTTCCTATGAAACAATAGTAATAGGAAGTACACTAGGATATCCTAAGTAATAGAGAAGAATGGGGTATAAGAGGATGACCTAAATCCAAACTTGGGTGGTGGAATACTTTGAGAATCTTGTGACAGGAGGAAGTTTAAGAGAAAGAATTTGATGAATCGGTGGGTATGTATTTCTCTTATAAACTGAGGAAATGGAGGAAGAGGTTTGAGATAGGTGGAATTGACTTGTAGATAGGAACAAAGGCAAGATACTTTTGTAGATTGGTATTGATGGTAAGGATCCAGGAATCGGAGGAAATGGCTTTTGTGACATGGGGATTGGTAGCTTATTTCTTTTATATGGGGGATAGGTAAATGGTTTTTAGACATAGATGGTGGGGCATTTTAGACATGGGGATGGTGAAATCATTTCTTGTATATGGGATAGGTGAAATGGCTTTGTAGACATGGGGATGGGTGAAGTATTTTGTATAATGGGGATAGGTGGAAATTCATTTTTGTGATATGGATAGGTGGGAAGGGCTTTTGTATGGGGACAGGAGGCATGGCTCCTCATAAACCGGAACAGGTGATGGCTTAAGCTTCCCCAGACACTGGCACCTGGGGGAGGAAGGGTCTCTCAGACACTGGCACCGGAGGCAATTGGCTCCATACTGAACTGATGACGTAATGGCCTCTTGTAGACTGGTACTGAGGTGGTAATGGCTTCTCATATACTGGCACTGGAGGTGGTAAATGGCTTCGTAGACTGGTACTGGAGATTAGGCCTTCATATACTGCACTGGAGGTAATGGTTCTTTGTGAGACTGGTACTGGGGTGGCAATGGCTTCTCATAGACTGGCACAGGGCAGAAAGCGGTTTCTGTAGATAGGCACCGTGAGGGAAGACTTTAGAGGGAATTTGAAAGGGGATGGTAGATCTTAGGCAAAGAGGTTTATACCATGGATGACTCTGAATAGGGTGCAATCTATGCCATTTGGGAATTCCTAGAATCTGAGGTACTTAAATGAGGCCAAGAATGCCATGCTCCAGTGAGGAATTCCAGTCAGCAGGCTGAATGTGTGTCATCAACTTTAGTCTCAGATCAGCTTGGAGTTCTAGACTACTGTGAGAAGGGCATGGTATAGCTGATGCACTGTGAAGTTTTGTGCAAAGCATTCCTCTTTCCAATCTGTCATCTTTTACGATCTCTTCAGGTAGGAGACCTGAATTTTCCTTCCTTCATCAAGCTCCCCAAATGCCCTTGTTTTGATTCTCCCACATAGCTTGCAGTCGACAATGCCAAGACTTTACAAAATTCACAGAATTTTTCATGGTTATGTTTTCTTATCATTCCTCCATCAAAATTTTGCTGGGAAGGAGAAACCAAAGATCTTATATGTTATCATTAGGTGTCACATCATTTTTCATATAATTTAGATACTAAACTAAGCTCCCATCATGCCTAGCCTGCGGCAAAAGCGTTTAACGCTCCACAGGCAGACACATGAAGCGGTCCTCGGGTTTGAGTCCCAGAGAGACAGTTTACTACATTATAACCAAAGGTTTAGCTGTCAAAAAAAAAAAAAACTAACTAGGCAACAGGAGTACTTTAGATCATTAGAATCTACGGGAAGGGAATTTTTGGTTGGATTTTCTGTTATGTTCTAAATATAACATTTTGGTGCCAGAAACAGTAATTGATTTTGACTCTAAGGATAACGGGACTATGAAGTTAGCTGTAGAGGTCATAATGCCTCCTTCAATGTGATAGAGATAAAATGAGCAGAATGGATGATATGGAAGTTACATTACAGAGAACTAGAAAATCCATTTGAAAAGAAGCCATTCCATGGGCTTTTCAAGATTGAGAACAAGAAATGTAAAGGTGGTCAGAAAGAAAAACTGTAATTGAAAAGGCTTGGCTTAGTCTTAATACATTATTCTGCTTACAGTCCGCACATACATTCTCCAACTCCAACTACTCCCAACTTCTGAACAGCACTATCTGGCTTGCAGAAGCTTCAGAAAAATATAGACACCCAGCAAGAAGCATAAGAAGTGCCCCTGATAAACGGAGACCCTGCACTGAGTTTCCCATGGTCCCTGTAATGGATTTAGAGTAGATAGAGAGCACAATGGAACTGGTGGCTCACAATGCTTCCTCTGGTTTGATTGAAGCTGGATAGTTCTAGCACTTTAGACCTTGCCAAAGAACGAGAGTGATGCTCAGAGGCTCACTGACATTAGACCATGGGCCTCACATGAGGCCAGGGGTCCCATTGTGATGACTTATCCATGGAGGGGGAAACAAGATAGCAAATAACCTCACCTGGTTCTGATTGGGGAATATTATCTCTATTGAATGAGCTTCCAATCGCACAGCCGTGGTTACCTAGATTTCTCTTATCCGTAAACTACTTATCAGCACTATAAATACAAAACTAAGGGAGGAATTACTTAAATTTTAGAATTTTGTATTAAAACTGCACATGGTACTTCAATACTGATATTTAATCCTTTCTAGCTGGAAGTTCTAAGGAAAGGCATATGAGGAGCACTGCATGGAATAAACTCTAACAAGCCAATTCAAAATTTGATCCTGCTCCATACACATACACTGCTAAGATTGCTCATATGGTATATCTTATATGCACTCTAGAACGTAGAACAAGGATGATATATCCATACTCCCAATTCTTGCACCCAACCCTGAGGCTGCTTGTAAAGTCCTCTTCACTGCGCCATAAACCAGATTTAGTTCATTAAGAAATCGATATGATTTCCTGGATTAAAGATACTTACTGCAGCTAAATCTAAGACATGGGGGTGGTAAGAGAATTATCTGTACTTCAAAACAAAGAGGAAAGGAAAGGTGTTTCTGCAACCTAAATAGTATATAAAAAGTTCAAACCAAAGAGGAAAAAGAAAGGCAAGCTGCAACTCTAAATAGTATGTAATTTACAGGTTCTCAAAAAGTCAGGAAAAAGCATGGAAATCTATGAGAACTAAGAAAGTATAGGAATTTCCAGGGTCATGTAGAAGAGCCTAAGTCTGCAGATTAGAGCGGTCATGTGCCATTCATTCTTAATTAAACTTATTTGGTTTTATCGATCATACTGTTTCACGATATCTACATTAACCCAACTTATGCTCGAAATCTTAAGAATTTATACTTAACATAACATCAAAGCTCATCTTAAGAGAAAGCCTCTTGCCTAACCTCCTCAAATCTAATATTTAACTCCGCTTGATCACTGTAGTTCCATACTGACTCTCACTCTTCCATACGCACATGTATAGGTCTCCAGATGCACATGAGCGAGACTTACTCACGTGCAATCCCAATAGTGAATGCCAGACGGCTCATAACCTTAACAGAATTTTTTTAGGATTTTCAACGTGCAACAATTCACAAAACTTCTAAAACTCCAGAACGTAAAATTCCAAAATTCCATAAGATTTATGTCTTCCATCTCGGCTCGAGATGCATGAGAGGGAAAGGCACCATTTATATCTATATTAAATCAAATCATATGTTTCGAATTTTTAAGAGAAATTTCAGAATTTCAAGTACTTCATTTCTTTGAACCCATGTTGTTTTAGTGGTTCTACTCATTAGTTTGAAAACAATACAATCACCCACCCCTAATGCTGGTTTCTATTAACATTTGGCATTTTAAGTTCTTTGTCATAAGTTGAATAATTCCTTGAGTCTCAAACAACCTCACTATTCAAAGATTTCCTGATACGATCCTACATCGCCCATTACAAGAAGACGGTTCAGACTTAAATCCTATGTTTCCTCCCACTTATCGTCTTACAAAATGGCTCTGAACACTACCCTTTCACTCGCATTTCTAAACTTACTAAACAACTAAGTGCTCAGTTTGCAACCATTCTGCTAGTAATTAGGAAGATTACATAAGTAGATTGATGTGAAAGTGATATCAGAGAATACAAAACAGAAAAAGCTTTATGATACAAACTTGTACAGACTGATGGCTCATTAGAAACCCTTCCAGCTTCAGCATAGCATACTAACTCATTATCACCTCAAACAAAGCTTCATTTTCAGCAGATATCGAAGAAATTCATTCTTAGATGCAATTTATCATCTAAATCAAAGAACAAAATGTAAAATAATTGGTGCAGTTGGATAATAAGATTTTGATTCCTATGATATCACTTCCACTTTATTTTTTTTTTTATGGAGAGCTGTTATTAAAGATGTTTCATTTTCATTGGGACTTTGGTAGGTAACAAAAATCAAACACGATGATACATACAATGTGAAATAAATCTATGTTAAATAAAAATGTGAAGTAAACAAATCAGCCTTCAAATGGTTTGATTTGTAATACTATCTAACAAAACATCTTCACAGCCCATCACCCAAAGAAGAATTTATACTCAAATAATTTTTAGCAATAAAAAAAGCATAATAATCTAATAAATTTTGTTATCGTTTTACAGAGATAAATAGCATGGCAGTTGAAATTTCCTCTAATCAGACCTCAGTTCTTGATTTTTCATGGAGAATAGTCCTTACTTCAATTAAATTGAATGACAGGGTTAATGGGATCTTCTATAAAACAAAAGGCAAAATACAATACAACATATCCCATACAAAGGAAAAAACAGTTTGCCTGGCCTTAGTGGAAAAGAAAACCTAGTCTAAAAACAGGGAATTAGAATGTGAGAAGGGTTTTGGGAGTTGATGATGATGATTTTTTTTAAGTCAGGGAAATGGGGAATGTGGTTACGAAAGCCCACACAGCTGCTCTATGGTACAAAAAGCCCTTGCTGTTTGAGGTAGCTTTTGTCAAAAAGGTTTAAATAAGCACCTTTAGTGGTGAGCAGTTGTTGAGCTGAAGATGCTGGTTTTATTTATTGATTTAATATCTTATTATAATTTCATATGCCTGCCAGGGAATTGGTAGTATGCAATCAATCAATCAGATCATTTCTAGGTTTGAAAATTTGAGCAACATTTTACACTTTCAACGCCTCCAAAGTGACATAAATGTTTAGATATTTGAATGGAGCTTTAAAATGGAAAACTATCTGATCATGGTACCCATTTTATATATTTTTTTTTAAAAAGTTTGGATTAGAGGACTAAAAACCACCCGGTCTTTGACTAAAAAATATTCGATAACATGACAATTCCAGATAATCTCAATGAGCCTAGTATGAGGCCAGACTAACATAATGCGGTGAAGAGCCCAACGCTTACTAAAATTGTTTCTAAGATTTGGTTTGACTATTATCAACACTTTATCTTTTTTATTAAACATTTTTTAACCAGGTCTTTTTATTTCAAGATCAAACATAGCCGCTTATAAACATAAGTTTTTAAAATGATTACATCAAACTTGATTAATTATATATTTTTTTTTATTTATTCATTTGCAAATAAAACATTATTCATCCCGTCTCATCTCCATCCCCCTCTGGGGGGGTCTAATGAGCGGCCTACGCTATCACACATCATACTGCTTTCATCTATTCACTAAATTACAAGCCATTATAAAAGATATATTATGCACTTTAACCCTGCCTTGCTCCTACTTCCAACCTGCAACTGCAAGTCAAGTCTCGGCCGAATTACCACCTTTAAAACACGAAAGCCTCCTCTTCCTCCAATGTGAGGCTCAAAATAGATTTGGGCTACAAGAAGAAAGACTCTCTTTTCTCTCTTCTCTTTAGAATCTAGAGTGTTACATTTTCTTACATCTATAGACCAAACGTAGATATTAAATACATTGAATATCTACTAGAAAGCCAATACATTGAGGTTTAATTTAGTTTTATAGTTTGTACTCAACTTGTTTTATATCTTACAGCCATTATGATATATTTTTATTCATATTCTTATCCAACCACCTAAGTTTCACACCAAACTTTCAATATTTATACCTTCATTTAACAATTATTCTTTCAACATTTTACCATAAGTAAATGAGGTTTGAAGTCAGAACCCTAGATTTAATAATGAATAGAAGATCGTCCCATCCAATACCTTTTCATCATCATCATTGGGGATAGAAACATGATGGGACATGCAAGCAAGGGCTAATGTATATTTGCCAACAAAAGCTATATTGGAATAATAAATGAAGCCAAATAATCAAACATAGTCCTCATCGTCATCAATCATCATCATCAATCATCTAATATTAATTAATATAATAATTTAATGAATCATACAAAGCCAAATCTCAAGTGGCGTATTTCATAATTTAATATAAATTTTTATTTATAATCTTGATTATATAAGATTAACATTTATTTAATCTAAATATTTATTATACTTCACCCCAAATCTTAAAATCGTGATCTACTTTGGCCGCTTCGGTGCTCACGCCAAATTCATTCGCCTTACTTAATGGCCATACTAATCCTTTAAGAAAGAATTCAACAAAGACGAAAAATCCCTACCACATAAACAAACGACTCTACAAGAATGACGATAGGGCAAGATTGAATGATTTTGGCAAAACTATGAGAAAAAAAGCAATCCAAGTGTTTGATTTGTTAAATACCATTGAAACAGAAGATATCTCTGGAGTTTGGTTCCGTGATGGGTCTTATAGAGCAAAGATGGATTTTCTTTCCATCGTCTCCTGGAATGAACAAATAAAATTCTCATTTCTTGCTTCCCCCAGGACTGTACTCGGCGGGTTCCTCACCCACTTAATAAATTCGAGTCACGCACAGAACAAGGACTGCCATAAGCAGCAGATTTATGGTGGTATCCATCGGATAGAGAGGAGCAACAGGCAACATCAGACGTAAATAAGGAAAGGGGCAGAAGCCCATTCATCCAACCTAAGAATAGTACAGAGGAGAACTATATCTGGGTATAGATTAAAACAGTTGAGAGTTTGACACTAACATGAGCGCAAGTGAGATCCATCCAAATGCTGATGATACCTACCATGGTATACAACTCGATAATAGAAGTTAAAGAAATAAATAAATAGTTTGTAGATATTTATCCCTAAGGAACAGAATATGGCTTGTTGATATAATAATAAGGGCATTTTATCCTAAATACAAAACTGAGCTCACACAACGCGACGTAAAAAAATTACTGTTTAACAAAGATAAAATAATAACTAAAGAGAGTTAACGCCACTGCAGAGATAACACAACTGAAGGCATTAAAAGCTCACTGGATTACAAAGAATAAGAAATGGAGTTGATGCAGTAATGGGCCACAGGAGCAAATACAGAATGGATAGAGCCATCACATATGAAGTGCAATTTGAGTAGTGACGATCTGCATCATATAGCCATGAGCAGATAGGGAAAAAATGCCGGCGATAATAAAATAAATGAAAGAAAACAAAAATAGAGTTTCTGGCCAATCTTTTTTTTTTCTTTCTCTATATATCTCAGCATTTTCTTTCTTGCATTTTCTCTCAAAATATCTCAAGAATAAAACGTAGCCTCTGTATTTATTTATTTCCTTATTACTTTATGAATCTAAACACAACCTAATAGTTTTACTAAAGAACAGCTAATGCTTATTTATGGGCTTTTCAAAATCAAGTTGGTTTTTAAAATATGAAAATAAAAAGACATACAACGTATTTTGTTCCAAGTTTTTCGTCTCTAAAAAACACGTGGGTTAACATGCATTAAATCTTAAAATAAGAATAATTTTAAATAAATACCAAAATAATATTATTTTGTTTTTATATTACTTTTTTCTTCTTCCATTAATCACTCACATTATATAGTTGATCGCCACCTTAATATGAGGAAGTTATGATGATCATATATATATATATATATATATATATTGACTATGCTAGAAATGTTTGGCCTAATAAACTGGATGAATCTGATAGAATAGAATCTTTGGTAAATGGAGCTCATGTTGTTACAAAATATCTTCCAATGTTAATCCTGAATTAACGGCCAACCATGCAAAGAGAGAATTGCTTGTCAAAAAGTAAGATGAAGCTGATATTGAAAACATGAATTAAGAAAATAATTACATTGAAGTAAACTATAAATCATCAGCATTTTGAAGAAGGAGCACCTGATGACCCAGGCGGCCTTTGGCCAGTGCATCATTGCATCAGTAAACCATATAGATTATAGCAATGTCCCACTTTATGCTCTAAATCATACAGAGAATACACTGCCATGAAACTCCTCTAAAAATCAAGGAAACGACTTCATTCAGATCCACCATGAAGAAGCAAGCATTGTTCTTCGCGAATTATCAGCCTTGACCAAAATACATCTATTAATACGCATGTCCCGTGACAGAACTTCCTGAAACTCAACCTGGCGCGAAATATATAAGCTTGCCTGGATCAACTGAAGAAGTAATAGAAGTTACCTCTCTGAAGCCGTGGAAATGTCAATGCTGGATATGATGTCTGTGCTTCTCTCCCAGCAACTAAAGGACACAAAATTATAAAAAGGCCAATGGATCTACATAAACAAAATCTTCAGGACTAATTGAATAATTGCATATGGTAACAATCTTCAAGACAATGGAGGAGTTTAGACTTACTTGCAGGAAATACGACTACATTTCTTCATGGATATTCTTCTAAGATTTTCCTTTATGAAAGAAAATTCCTGTCCTGTACAATATCTATCGGGCAAGTAAAACATCAGTTGATAGGAACCAGTTAAAAGATCTACATGCAAATCTACAACAACATCTTATAAATGAATCAAATTGCGTTTCAGATTAAGGTCCCAAAAAATTCTTCACAACCAATTTTGCTATCAACCTAATGCATAATAGAAGTTTGAGGCAACAACAATAGAAGTGAGAACAAGTCCTTTTCAAGCTTCACAAAAAATTATACTAATTGGTTGATTTGGCAAATGTTGAAAGTGCCCTCATGTTCAGAAAAATAAATTAATAAAAAGAGCTTTAGTAAATAGACACATTGCACGCAATCCAAGCACGGTTTCCATTGAAAACAATCTCGCCAGAGGTGACTTGCATGTGTTCCGATTTGTTAAGGAATCAAAATTGAACCTACCCATCCTAAGCCTCCCAACCCTCTTGTCACTAACTGCCTAAAAGCACACCCTTCAGGTGACATTCAATACAATATTTAATGTAGGGAAACAATGTTGCAATACTTACATTTTCTGCCATAAGCAGCATTTCTTGTCTTCTGCTTTCTTGCAAAACTTAAGTACTGGAGCTTAAAGTCTGATTTGATTGGCAGGGTAGCATTTTATCAAGGAAAGTGAAAAGAAAGAACTTC
This sequence comes from Tetrastigma voinierianum, assembly GCA_016808115.1. Taxonomy (NCBI): domain Eukaryota; kingdom Viridiplantae; phylum Streptophyta; class Magnoliopsida; order Vitales; family Vitaceae; genus Tetrastigma; species Tetrastigma voinierianum. Next base: position 957,482 of record JAEQBH010001449.1, on the reverse strand, counting down.
CAAGATCTTATGTTAGGTGAAAGGGTAAAAGGAAAATCTAGAACTTTTAAACTGAGGTGTGATGATGAAGAAATGAACGAAGATCTGCCTAACCTGAATCGTCCTTCCCATGGGTCTGGCTGCATTCTAGGCCTGGTCTTATGTTCCTGCCATGATTGTTGGTCATCCTTACAAACTACTCCAGTGATGCTGTTATGCCTCGTAAGAACAGTCTAAACTCAAAAGAAAATTAATTAGGAATCATAATTTGCTCTGTAGTTTAATTGTAATCATGGGAATCTATTTGCCACAGCTGAGAAGAAAATACGGAAACTCCTTATGCTGAAAAATATAAAGAAAGAAATCTAAGTTGGTCATGATTTCAAACTGATGCAGAAACTCATCCAGTCAAATCAAATGTTGATAAGAAAGAACAAAATAATACCATAGGAATCTAGGAAATGACCTGCAGATATGATGCCCACTGATATGGTTCCTTATAAAACCTTTAACCACAGAGTTCCTGGTAAGAAACTCATCATCAGATGTCAAATACTGCCCCGACTTCCTTCCCCCAGTCCACATACTGCTTGTCCCTCCCAAAGTTCTCATAATTGTTTGCCAAGCTCAGCACTAGCCTTATCCTATATTTTCCTGCTTGATATTACAAAAATCCAACCCTTTGAACCCAAGAAAGGAAACAGGGAATGAAGAAAATCAGAGTCATGGACAGCCATATGATGGATTAAAAATTTGAAAAAAAGGAATCTTAGATAAACCTGGAAACCTGTTCATTGTAGGAGCCTGGGTGAACAACTTAGCAGTTCAATCTTGTACATCCCATGAAGGATAAGGAGTGTAATGCCTGAGTGAGGACCCTCAATGGATCAACCAGCCATATGATTAATGCCGACGGTCAGTTGTTTCAGATAAATTTGCGCTCACCAATGTCAGCAAGAGCTATAAGATTCTCTCTGCAATTAGCCAGAGTTAGACTAGCCAACAGTAAATAGAATAAAATAAATATAGGCTAAATGCTCTAGTCTTGACATATATTCAAGTACACAGGCACACAACAACATTTCCTTTGTAACAATTAAGTAGATGTTAAGAGACTTAACAGTAAACCAAGCAACACCATAGGCCAGTGTATTGCATTTAGAAGAGAACAAAGGGAAGATTGATGGCATGTCATAATATGATTCTAAGGTAGGATATATGGGTTCCTGCATTATACTTGTAATTCCTGATTGCTGTTTATCAGTCTATGGAAATAGCCCATCTGTCTATGTATCACTAATATATTTCTAAAGAACTGAGAGTTCCTACGGCTGAAGGTGTGACAACAGTGAGGCCTCTGCCAGGACCCTTCCTCCGTCACTAACATGCTCAGAAAATTTTTAGGTCACTTACATGTATAATAGATCTCTTGATGTAAGAATCGCCTACATCCATGGAGGCTGGTAAGCCAAAGGAAATGTGTCAAGGGAAATTATGGATAACAGAATATGAGCATTTATTTAGTTCCATTGGTGACTAAAACCTCCAACCTGCAACATCCCATCCTAACCCTCACTTGATCTAAAATGCAAAAAGCATAAGAGCACAATCTAAAAAGCAAAGATAGCGTTTTCCACAGAGGAAATAGCTACTGCATCACCCAGTTAGTTTATTGGGCTTAAATAGCCATGAATTTACCAGGAGGGGCCTTGGTGGAGGTAAATCATGATGGTGGCAACTGCGGGAATAGGAATGGAACTTTCCTGCAAAATTGAACAATCTTGAATCATCATTATCATACCATTTGACTGATAACCAAAAGCAATAAGAGGGGGCTGGGTCCTATGGAGGTCTAAAAAAACAGACTCCTCTCCTACAGCTTTGAGCTGACATGGTGCTGAGCCTGGGTCAAGGAGTGACCAGATCCAAGATAATGGAGCAGCCAAGAGTGATTCATCTATATTGTGCAACACAATGGCACTCGCCCACCCATGAATATCTCTGCTATACCCACCATGGCTCTCTTGCCATCTCCTACATATTCAGAAATATTACTTCAATAGAAAACAAATATCATACAAATGTTAGTCCAAACCAGAATCTGAACTAAATAGTAATTGTAATACATGCATTATAGTATTGTAGTACCTGATGACTACACATGGCTAAGAGGGGCTTCCTAAGCCTATACAGGATTGCATTACTGGCAACCATGTCATCTACAACATTGCTCTTGGAGATCTCCATGGACCGGAAAGTTTGAGGAGCAGACATATTCATACCATCGTTGTTTCCCAAATGGTTATAGCTCACTATGGATGTTGCCTGTCACCACCATGTCAGCATCATCATCATCTTCCAGTTTGAATTATTGATTAAATTCCACCCTTAATATAGAAGGAAATGTTAGAATTTGATATATACCTTGGATTCCAACCTCAACAAGGAGATCCACCAATACAGATTTCATCTTGGTTTGTCCACTCTTGAAATCATCCCCACCAATCAGACTATCCCTCTTCATAGCACAAGCAATCAGCCCTGAGAACATAAGAGTGAGATTAGACAGTAGACACCCATGTAAGATGAATTCATAATAATGTTTAGATAGAAAAAAGCAAATATATGTTCAGATTAAGAAGCTGGAAAAAAGTGTTTTGTGGGCTTCCATTGATAAAGGGAACATTTTCCATGATACAAGTGACAGCATGGATGGTGGAAGGAGAAATCTCAGGCTCATTCTTGTCCAGAGAAGTAAAAGAGAGCATCCCATGGTGGTTGGCCCAGTCTCACAATTATTGTTCGTCATCTCCATCATCTCATCTAATATCTCATGGAATACTTAATCCGATTAAGACCTCCATGACATAAACTAAATTCATATAAATATATATAAGTACATTTGTTTATAAATACCACATATAAAAAGATTCAATCTATATCAACGAGTCCCCACGCATACGGCTTCGAGTATTTCTCTCGGGATTCGGGCGCTTTAAAATACATGCCATGCTAAAATGACAAGAATAAGGGGCCCCGCTGAATCCTAAACGGATCTGATTGGAGCCTGATTGAAATGATGAAATGAGCGTGGAGCCAGGAGCCGATGGATAAAAGTATCTTATTAGTTACACGTGGTTTCTAATTCTGCGATAACCCGTAATGGGGTAAATAACATTAAATAGTAAATACACCCTGAGAAGATATGGCTGTTTCTTAATTTATTAATGGCAAAATGTCTCACTAGAAATTGGATGGATTCTGAAATTGCATGTGAAAACGCTCCGTAAATAAATAAAAAACGCGAAGTCTTCTTCAAAGAGGTAGGTAAATTTTAACCAAGTATAATTCGGTCCAATAAGTGTGGCATAGACACACCCACGTTAAAAAAAATTGACAGGCAAGTAAAAGCACATCTTATGGGGTTATATGACACACAAAATGGTAATAGCTGCAGCATTCTTTCCAAGTCATATGTATCCTTGGAGTTTTAGACTAGCCAATTTGTTTGAAAAAATTATTAAATTAGTTTTGAAGGAAAAATAATTGCCAAATAGTATTAATTTAATTACGAATTTCAAATACCACCCACGATAGCAAGAATCGCTGCTTATATCATTACAAAATAAATAGCTAGGTTTGTTCGAAGGAACCTCATTACGGTTGTTTCCAAATTTGATTTCTTTTCATCAACATCGCCTTTTACTCGCTTCTTCACCCGCTCTGTTGTCATCTTCCACCATCATGAACGATATATTCGCTTTCATTCTACTTCCATTTGATTTTAATATTCCTTTGTTTTCTGAACTGCTGTAGCTATGATAATCGGTATAATTCAGAATAGCTTATTTGATTCTGTTAAACTAAGGATTTCAGTTTTTGTAAATAAAACGATGAAAATAAAAAACTATTTTTACATCAACTTCGTCTAGAATAAAAACCAGCTGTTTAAGAATAAAACTATTTTTTTCATTATAAAACTAGTTTTTTCATAATAAAAACCGCTTTTCGTATTAAAAAACTAAATTTTTCAGAATCAAATAGTTTTTTCAAACTTAAACCAATTTTAAAACCAGCTCTTCAGAATATTCAACAATTATACATGCTTCCAAATAATTACAAGTTTGTTTGTAGGACTTATTCACTGATCCAACTAAATTAGCTATATTCCTGCATCAGCTAAGTAGTATCTGTAATTAAGGCATTCTGAAATGAATTTAAGAAATTATTCATTGCAATTTATTGTTGATATATAAGATGAGCTTGACTCAGTATTGATTTTCCAAGAGCATGTAACTGTAATTTCGTGTTCACAAGATGTGAAACAATGATCTAAGCTCGCTCAAAAACATAAACCAAAAAATATGAAGGAAATAAAATCAGCAGCAGACAAACACAATTAGAAAAGGATCTGCTTCAACGATAACGCGCGGCGCTCCTACATTTGACTTACCACCAGACAGGATAAGATAACGTCCCATCGCAAGATCCCATCTATCATCTCGAATCTCAACCTATCAACTTTCATTTAATTAATTCATAATAACCTGATAATCTCGGGAAAACGGAGTATAAGAATGCCAGTGAAGATTCCCACGTAATAAATATACTGCTCAAAAGGTAAGGGACCCAAGCAATGTGTCCTGTCTCGACACGACATTACATTTCATTCACTGGTTGATTTTACTGATACCAAAGTCCCAATAATCCTCACGAATGAAAAAGTTCCTTGGCATCACTAATTCCTGCGAGGCACGAGACAAGTGGTTTATTCCATGAGAAAACGCTAGACCGTGATAAGAGTCCGAGATCAACTTTAGTGAAGTCGATCATGATTCTTCCGGCCAAACTGCACTCTAACGTCTTCGAACCGTCGACCTTTCTCGGTAAGCTTAGACAATAGAAACTACACAACCTTTTCTCAATAAAATCGGCCCCTCATCGAGGTGTCTGTCACAGCCTTCTAACACTCGTCATCCTACGAAATACTTTAGAATTCGCCTTGCAATTCCTACAGGTTGCCCTCACTACACTACATAAGTGATTTATGAACATATAGTTTCATAATCATTAAAATCTTCGCTTTAACCTTCATATATTATCATCATTTCATCCGGAATAAATAGAAAAAGAAATTGATAATACTCTATAATCGCTCTTCATAACTTAGTTGTCCCTAAACCTAGATCTCGATCTCCACCACCAGGTAGTGTCCTTATGATGACTTGCGAGGTCTTAAAATCATTCCCTCGATGTCTCTTTGCAACCATCTCCTCTAGCGCCAGCTCACAATGGATCCACAACATTCACTTGCATATCAAATTTATAATCAATTAGAAAGAAGTCATCTTACCACATGTCGAGATCATTACATTTACACTACCCTTCCTATCACACATCATCACAATGTATAGATCCAAAGCAGAACGTTTGCTTAATTCAGAATATCTTCCAAGAAATTTGGTCACTCTGGCTTCTTCTGACGCTTTATCTAAAGCAATAAATTCCGATTCCATAAAGGATCTAGCAATACAAGTTTGTTTGATGGATTTCAAGATGATCGCCGCTTCCCACCAAGTGCGGAATACATATCCATCAGCTGGATTTCTTATGGTCTGGCACGGCTATCCACTCAGATCACAAAGATCCTTCCTAAGCATCACGATATTCAGTAATGTGTGCCATAATCTCGAGATGTTTAAGTAGCCCAACAACGTCATAGCTTCAATGATTTTCATTTGACTAACGGTGAATCAATTTAGCTTTGCTAACCGCACAAGCTTATATCCGCCTAGTACAAATTTCATGACATACATTAAACCCGCTCTAGTATACTTCAGCATACTCAGCTTTCGTAGCTGAGCCACCAAAGATTCTTAGAAAGATGTAAATTAACACTTATCGGAGTCTTTATCGGGTGACAATAACAGATTCTGACTTTCCAAGAATCGCTTCAATATAACGATCAGGATAGAGCTAGTCCTCCAGATGTCTTATGACTTTAACTCCTAAAATAACATCAAATAATTCTCATATCTTTCTATTTCCCAAATTTGATAAAGAAGCATTTGATTTTCTTAATAAATTCTACCTATCATCGTCATATAAGTATATCGTCTATATTATATAGATATAAAAATGGCAAAAGCACTATGAGTTCATTAATATATACATTTATCGCACTATTAATCTTGAAACCATTCACAACATGACTTCGCCGAATTTAGCATGCCCGTTTTTTGGTGCTCGTTTCAATCCATAGAGTGACTTGATGTTTCACATATTTCTGTCTGTCTAACAAATGAACCCTTTCAGTTGTTCTAAATATATTTTTCTTCCAAATTCCATGAAGGCTGCTTAAGAATCCATTTGATGGATTTGTTTATACACAATACTATAAAGAATTAGCATCCTTATAGATGTAATTCTAGTAATGTGAATAAATATCAAAATAATCAAGACTTTCTCGTCAATGTGATCCTTTTACTACAAGCCTAGCTCTTATATTTATCACAGCACTATCCACATTTTCCTCAGAACTAATTTACATTGTAAAGTGGTTTATTACTGTGATAGAAGGTCAATTCAATTTCATGTATGATTTGACAAGATGGATTCAACTTCATTATCGATAAATTTCTTCTTTCCGACCCGAAAGCTTCTAGCTAAGCCACAAATTTTTCGAATGTCCGAGGTTCATTCTCCAATGCATACGCAAGTAATCGTGTGTCCAAAAGACGTAAGTCCTTTCGTCTTTTACTACGCCTCAGGTTCATCCTCCAATGGATCATTTCTAGATATAGCATCTCGAGACTCCTCTTATTATTATCATTAGACCCATATACTATGTTATATGAATATATTTTCAAAGAACGGCATTCCTTGATTCAATGATCGTATTGATATGTATATCTCGGGATCTCTCGACTATGGGAATAAGAAAATGATATGCATTGCTATTCGATATATCCATAAAAAATACAGTCAATAGTCTCTGGTCCATCTTAATCCTTAAGCTTAGAACAAAGAATCTTAGCTTAAAACACCCCACACTTCGAGATAATCTGCTATATCTACTTCCATTTCTTATGGTGAGCTATTATATTTTCTAATGGGTAATTTGTATTTAAAATAAAATTCACTAAGTAGAAATAATTTCCCCATACCAGAGAACTAGAATCGTTCAATGCATTCATTGTTTTAGCACATTTTCCTTTCATTTACCTATTAGATTAAAAGGAGAAGGAAAGTAGCTCATTTTATAACGTATACTAACTCTGCATAAATTTCAAATGAAATCTATATTCACTCCACACTCCTATGATTTTAATTTTCTTGTCTAACCGAAACAACTTCACTATAAGATTTAAAGCATCTTACAAATTTCATCTTACACAAGCAAAGAGAAATATAACAATATCATGAAAGAGTCATCTATAAAAGTAATAAAATACGATTACCACCTCTCTCGACTTCAGATGTGGATTCACATCTATATCTCGTATTAAACTAAGGTTTCGAGACTCTATTATCTACAAGAGGAAACGGATTCTGTAAATTCTAGATTCAATACACACTCAGATTCATAACTCATATCTGCTTCTTGGGGAATGTACTGCATTTCAGGTATATTCTTAGTCTATTATCCATGTACTCTCATTTTGCAGAATCCGAGATGGTTGACTTAATTTTATTTTCTGAACCAGAGCAGATGAATATAAGGATGAACTTGAACATATCTCCAAGTTTTTTTTTATGCACAATCTCCTTGGAAATTGTGGTGGTCTCAGCACATAGAGTGATTCCCACCCCTCTCCTCCAGCCCCAGCACACAGTGAGCACGTCCTTCTCCAGAGTCACCAACTGCAATATTCATTAATTTCTCCTCTGATAAGTATCTATCCATCAATTTTATTGTGTTTCTAATTAAAAAATGCAAGTGAGAAGAACCAAAGAAAGAGGGGAAGAATTCAAGGTGTTTTTATTCAATACCTATCAACAAAGTCTCTTGCAAAAATGGATTAGGAACCTAAAGCACAAAAGAGAAGAGAATGTAAACCTCAAAATACTTCATTCTACTCCTTAAATTAAAAATATAACAAAATAACCTCTTTTATCTAACAGTATTATTCATAATCTAATAAAAGTAGAATCTATAGTCTACTTTGATTTCCTACGTTTCCTGTAGCTTGGTGGATAATCTTAAAGAGAAGTTCTACCATTTGCAATTGACATTAAGATAATTGTGTGTTTTTGGTGCTCAATCTAGCTTATTCTTTGCTAGAAGAATTCATACTATCTGGTTATCGACATTAAGATATTTATGTTTTGAAAATTTAATAAAGAAAGTCTTCATGTTTGCTACTAAGTCCGATGCATTTAACTGTAAATGTACTCAAAATTCCAAAGCTTTTAGAGAACAAAAGACAGAGTATGATGTTCCCATTTGCATCTTTGAAACAACTTTGAGTCTACTTCTTTCGCCAACTATTCTCCAACATCCAGTGGCCACATAAGATATAATGGGAATACTTATTATAAGATGATTAATATATCACCGCTGACATAAGCACTATTTTCAGCATCGATGAGAATCCCAGGAGCGTTCACCAAACTTAATTAATGGGAATGATATACAAATGGTTAGTATGTAATCGTACATCAAGTATAACTCCTAAAGTAAAGCAAAATATTTCACAACCTAAAATCTACCTATCTATGGTAACATCTTTAGCATGTATTTCACCTCTGCATCTTCCTCACATGATGCATATTTTGAACTTGTTATGGTTCAAATTCAGAATCACCAGAAACTCCGGTTCCAAAATCACTAGCTGAAATAGATAAACTCTTCAGAAATGTAGTGCATCCATGAATGTAGTTTAAAAAACAGTAAGGATAATGTGACTCACATTATTTAATCTATTTCTGACTCCATTCTTTTGTACAGTAGAATCTATGTCCGTTTTAACCATTCCTGATATACATTATACCAAATATATCGGCGACTAAGACATACACAAATATAGGAGAAAAGCTACATCATGCTTTAGATGCAAATTTTCTATTGAACGTAATGTTTGAAACACTTAACCTATATGATATACTCATGACAATTCATTGATACAACAATATTCAAATTAGTCTCTAATTGTAAGCATCCCTTGCAAGGGAAGAGGTTCCAATCCTTTTCAATACTGGATGATGAGTGTGTATCGAGAATGTTGAACATGGTTGTTAATAACTAACATTGAGGAAAATCTGAATCAGATAATAGTTTTCTGTTCGAGCTGGCTTCATATGAACTAACTGTAAGTGACCATATATATTTATTGTCTACTTACAATTATAATGTCAGCAGACCCTGACTATGGTCATAATTAGCAGTCCAACATCAGACACTGTGCATACATGATAGTTGATACGACTGTGACCTTTATGGAAGGTCTTAGTAACGGAATTTAATCTAAATGCATTAGTCAATACTTAATCCAATTCCGAGAGTCGATGCCTGGGTCACTTGATTAATGATCATCATTTTAGATTTTCAACCAAGCTCGGGAGAATGAGCAGAGGTGGAGATGTCTCTCGCCTAGTGATTCTCAGATGTGAACAATGACCCAGATGTCAGAGAGAACCAGACTACCATCCCTATTCATTATCACTTACTACCAACACCTTCTTAACTAACATGCTTTAGAAAGCTTAGGTAATGTTATTTCAAGTGGTCGGATCTCCACGGGCAATATACTTACCTACATTCGAGTGAGAACTGTGAGTCAGCCAAGCTCTTAATTCTAAATCTAATTTGCAAGAGGTATCAGGAATATTTTTTCAATTAAAGAGATACCAAGAAATTTATCGTTAACTTCAAAAAAACTTGTTATTTTGGTTGTAAAAGGCCAAAGAATGTCAACGGCCACCTGCCTCCGCTCGGTTGTGAAAGATACTTGCTTATCTGTTATCACCAACATAAAGGGCCGCATAATTTCCAGTCAATCCTGCTTGAACCAGGATCATCAACAATTGGACTCAAACTCATTGTTGGTCACATAGCGTTAATAATTACGCACAATTCATACTGACTACGGTATTACTATTCACAAGTGTGATGGAGAAATGGATATGAAATATCATACAAAAAGGCGTTTGATGGAAAGTATAAAGCACTTAGATAATTATTCGATTTTCTCAATCATATACGTAGTCGCCACGCTTGTTCTACTTCATAGAGCAAGTAAATCCTCGGATGTGTTGTAATTTGAAAATATTTGATACTTTAATATGCTAAACATCGAGATATTCCAACCCATGTTCGCCATTCAAGCCTTATCTATCATGGTTCTAACATTATCGTTGTACTAAATATTGATGGTACATATTTGTATGGAAAGTATAAAGGCACGTTTATTGATTGGCGCTGGGTGACGGAATATTAAGTTGTTTCCATCGCATTTGCTATTGTTAGATGTTAGAATGTTGATAGTCAGGGAATTTGTATTCCCGCATGTATTAGAAACAAGTATAACCCAATCTGACAGGATTCTGTGCTTATATCCGATAGACATCTGTGCATTATGGCAAAGAATGAGCGATCCTCATCTCTGTCAGATGCACGATCCCCGCTTCATGATAGATTTGTAATGCCATTCATCTCGTAAACAATTTTATGATCCGTCTAAAGGTAAACCCTTAAGAACTTATGGAGGAAGCAACCAGAGGAGCACATAATGCAACTAATAAGATAATAGCCATAATCAGAGATCTGATTCTTAAGCACAACAATGATTAGGCAACTTTTCAGCTATGGGTACTTTCTACATGACGGAGGCCAAGATATGGGATAATGACAACTAACATGTCGGATAGTATTTAATAGTGTTCTCTGAAGGAGTCAGAGTTTAACATTCACCGCATTAGTATATTCTCACCTTCTTCCGCCTTTAATAGTTACTTTGTTGTAAGAAGGAACAAGAAGCACAGATTGGCATCCGATGATAGTCCCACTCCATATGTCGATGCTCGCATTCAGAGTCGGTTGTTATATCGGTTCTGATAGAAATTGTTCTTTAATCACATACAAGACCAATCTCTATGCCATAAAGGAGTAATGGAATCGATCGCCTCAACTTCATATGACAAAAACGCAGACATGTGGAAAGACAATGATCCATGACTCATGTAGCCATATCATACAAAGAACAAGTCAGATCGATGCTGATTTCTACATTCAAGGCTACTACACTACGCAACAGACACAGATACATGGACAAACTTCTGTTTCATCCAATATTCAACTCACATTGTTCACTTCGGCGATGGTCCTGGCAACTGTATCCCAATAATGAAACGACATGGACGCCCCAAATCAACCCGATTGCATAATAAAACGGACGTTACGAGGGAAAACTACTATCACATGGCTTTAAAACAACCGGTCACAATCGATCATTCTAAGCATTGTAAACTAAGTTTGCTGGTTGGGCGCTAAATACTTGTGTACCATTTGCTAAATGAGACAATTAATCATGCACGTGTATCTTAACTATCATCGATAATAGTAATTTTTACTAATTATGCTGATACTATTCTCTCCACGTTTTATTAATTAAATTATAATCGCCTCATGTTATCCTATTATAGATATGGCATCTAGAGATTTTCACGACAGAACTTTGGAACGATCCTCATTCTCTGATTGCAAGATGTGACATAGTCAATTTAATAAATATGAGCAAACATGTGTATTTCATTACTTATCAATTAATATTTCCAACAGACATGTAATCTATATACTCAATTATACCTTTGTTTCTTCAAGGTTTTTAGAAGTTCTAAGTACTTCACTGGCCAGATGAAAGACTTACGCTAAGATGTGGAGGATGGATATATGATTCGCCTATACGTGATCCGCGGATTTTATGCGTATACCGCCATGATCGATCACATCACTCGTCTTCGCTAAGAGATGGCGCCGAGACACACATCACGCTTCATGCGCCATCTGGATAGACGACGATCACGCATGCACGTCACATCATCCTCGTCAGACCGGACGTGACCAGCACCACCGACATGTGTCCCGATGTGGCGAAGCCGCGGATCGCTGGATGTCACCCCACCACCGATGCCTAGAGATCCGCATCTCCATCCGGTCAGGATCGCCATCCACCCCAAAGACTGATGCATGAGGTCGCTTTAGAGCTGAGCCGTGGTTCTCATCTTAGCTGGCGACGGGATCCTTCTTGCTTCATAGTACAAGAAGGGAGTGTATGTTCATCTATGCTTTCCTACTACTACAAGATTTTATACATATCGATTTATAGTCATGTGCAGACAATACATACATATCATGAGTTATGCTGCTACTGGGATCAGATCACGATTAGCGATCGATTATACTAATACAGGATGTAAATTTTTTTACCTATATACATGCATATAGCATAACACATCATTAAAGTTGTTTACTTTCTATTTATTTTATATTCAGTTTATGTGTTCTGGGATTACGTAAAGGGACTAATTCTCGCTGACAAGAATATATCCAGTGACTCATCATCCCTAGCGCTCATACGATGACGATGTCGATGTCATTGCAGAGACCCAATTAAGGCCTCGATGATGGATCACACTTGAGCTCGCCACGAGGCCAGAGCTCAGATCCACTCTTCCATTGGGGCCAGAGGAGGATTTCAAGACAGGTGTGATAATCGATCCATGTACTCTTCTACATCGAGATCACATTTAACAAACTGATCGTAATGATATATGTAAAGCATGGGTTCATAAGTAATTTCATTCATATTCATACAAAGCCTCACGTCATGTAAATGTGTAGGTCTAAGGAAAATGCATATTTAAGAGTTAGTCAATTAAATTTCTAGATATCCCAGATGATTATGAGAGATCCCAGATTTACGCCACCGCTTATAATGCTTCGAGACTATCGAGCTTTAGCATCGTCCAAAGCCAATTTCCGCTTAGTTTGGGGCAACACCAGAGATACTCCCATCTCGCTTCCTTACGAGCACTAAATGACATGTATCGGATGCACGTGGACGACACCAGAGAGGATCTGCAACATATCACGCCCATACATCATTCTTACGGATATCGCGAAATGGCGAGGGATCATCACTACAAAACACGGTGGAAAATGGCTGACCCACAGATCCACGCACTGCATCGTCAGATTACACGCACGCTTTACGATACACTACCCAATTCAGGATGATAATAGGTTCCATACTATAGTTTAGATTTACTCAAATTTCGTAAGCTCGAGACCCATGTTTAAAGTCATTTCCAAATTAATCAATAGACATGATTTGTAATTCTTCGTCGTTCATTTAGATTCGCCACGACCGATATAGCTACTATCACATTTATGTTACCCTACCAGCGACGCCTGACATCATATCTATATCAACAAGCAGCATACCAACCTGAGAAGACATCAGATCGCCAGCCACGATCAGATACCCATCAATTGACCATCCACACTCCTGGTCATCCCAATTCCAAGACGATATACAAATTTATCCGAGGGTAGAGGGAGATGAGTTGATCTAAGGTCACATCGAGATGGTGGTCGAGGTCACGTGGTCGCGATGAAGGAGGGCGATCGTGGTACGCCTTGCCGAGATCGCTCTACTCGATAATCCCTCCCATACTCTACCATCACCCGAGATTTTTATAACCCTACAGACTTCATACACATCACCTTCCATACTCCCTGCCAGACACACTTACACATCTTTTTACTCCCACCCGGCACGCTGTGATCCAACTCCATAAATAGATATCACCTTGATCATCCCCTTACATTGCCTCCCATCTGGTGATAATTCATCCCTCACCTCAGATCAGAAATGCACGCACTTCCAAAGAAAGGACTCCCCACGCTCCACGATACGCTCTAGCACTTCCATCCATCGCCTCCTTGGCCCATCACCCATTAGGTCCATGAGATTGCACTGATCCGATCAACCATCATAGATTCGGCTATCATTCCCAAGAGAAATACAAAGACACCATCTCATGACCATCGACACGATATATTTTATATATCGATATCAGATATTAATCTTTATATATTTATATTGATCTCGGCTTATGGCTGAGTCATAACCTGCCAGTGTTCATCCCAAGGTATTGTCCACATATGATCATAATCAAAAAAGTCGTGTCTTCGGCCTTAAAACTCAGCTTTACGTACTTGTTTTTGCTCTTTTGTATGTGCTTTTCGCACCCGCTGTATACATCCTGCACACTCGTTGCTTGCCAACTCGTTTACCAACTCCGCTGTTTATCAAAAAAATAAATCAAAATGACAGAGCTCATACACTACTTCTGCATACGCCATATTTCGTCTTTTCGCTTTAAAGAACGATAAACCCACTGGGCCCCTTTCAAAGATAAATGGAGCTATCTCTTATGGACCCGACATTAAAACGTTAATGAAACCAATACAAGAATGTCGATTAATCAAATCAAATTATTAATCAACTAACTGTGGGATTTTTAACTTCGTTATGTTTTAGTTTACATATGCAAATGAATGATTTCCGTGGCAGGCAAGTAAATGAAGAGATTCAAAAGAATGCTAATTATAATCAACTCCAATCACGCCATTCCACGATAACTAAGATTCAAAATCCACTCACTACTTTAACATAGAACAAACTTACTTGACGGCAGATCCGCACTCCTTTATAGCCCACTTTAAAGGCCCAATTGCTGCATTATAAAAAGTCTAATTGCCACTATCCATGATAACAACATTTGTCCATTTTATAGCTCCACTACCGCCGCCATGGACAACATTCTCCTGTGAATCCCTTATATCCTAACTGGTCAGCTATTCCATAAATAAATAGCATTACGACTACTTTTGACAATTATTTTTATCTTCCAAAACTAATTTAATAATTTTTTTTCAAAACAAATTATATTTCAGTCTAAAAACTCTGTATCCTTGGTAATTTCTAAAAGAACAACCCTTTGCAGTCAACTAGTGAGATAAATACAAGATAATAATGGGATCAAAATTGAAATAGAAGAATCACAAGGATTCAAAAATTCTATCTTCTAAGGAATCTATGACATTCTCATCAGCAAAATATCTGTTAGTTTTTCCACTCCAAAAAGGCCTAACTTTCAGTATATCTCCAACAAAAATTTAAATGCAAAGTTTTGTCGACATGCTACAACAAACATCAAAGGTCTTTTCTGGTCTAATTTCAAACTATTTAAACTTTTGGGACTATTTAAATATCTCCAGACTAGTGTAAGCCATAGAAGTCCGCACTCTTAGCTTGGTGGAGCACATTTACTCTTTTCTTTGATTTGCTGACAACGATTGAGTGTAGCAGTCCCCTGAAAAGTGGAATAAGGAAAAATAAGATACTAGCAACAGTCCTTCTCAGGCAATGATTTCCAGATAATTAACCCTACTTTTGTTTCTAAGAAAGACAAAAAAAAAAACTTCACATCCTATAATTGCCAGCAGAAGAAAACTCAAAACTAACAAACTAGAAATACTAATCTAGGAAAGAAAGCAGAAATGAAGAAACAGTGGGGAATGATCTATGGTGTATGATGTCAGCAGAAACTGAAGCACACCTGCAGCCACTCCCCAGTGAGGCATCTAGAAGTTCTGTCCAATTTCCACCTTGAGGCCCTCTTCTAGTTTTCTTAAGTATCAAAACATACACATATAGGCAGAAAAGAATTAGAGAATTTGGTATGAAAATGAAATGAACAAAAATATATGGAAGTCATCAGTCAACATCAAGTGTTCGTCTACATCTTTCACGTGGGTGTGTGTGTAGGCTTCCACGGTGTGTGTGGTAATGAACAGGTAAAATTATGTATATCAAATGAATAAATAGATCATAAATGTTTGGCTCTTATAGGCGATAAGCGTAATGCGGAGCACATAAAATGAACGCATGTTAGATGAAAACACCTTGATAAGTTTTGTATTTGGCCACGCATTCATACTCCACAAAAGATAGCATTGCAACCCAAGGAAGACATGCTGAACATGGACTAATGCTGACAAAAACCGCCAGCCTCAACAGAACTTCTCAATGGTTCCATTGTAGAAGACTAATTTCTTTGATAGGGATGCTGCTCTATCTCATAAACAATAGTGCCCACAAGATCAAATGTTCCAGGCTGGAAGAAGAAAGGATGGAATGATTAAGGTCAAATAAACTACATTTTCATTATTTCAGAATACTAATTATACAGTGATGGCTAAAATATTTATTTAAAAATGCAAAAAATTCCATGCATATTGGCACTACACTTGCTAACAGCATATATGTATGGAAAGTAGCCTGAGCTGAGGTTGAACTGATGCTGTTAAACCTGCACAGAACATGTAACAAGGTCAATAAAACAGAGAGAGAGAGAGGGAGGGGTGTTAGGGTAAGAAAGAAATATTACAGTAGTTTTATTCATAAGCTATCATAAAGGATAATTTGCAATGATATCAATCTACATGATGAAGGTTGAAAAATCTCGGTAGATATAGACAACTAATATAGTTTTAATTATAGAGAATATTAGAGTGCTTGAAGATACATGAGATTCATACTACTACATGAGATAATGAACGTAGCTACTATGATAACTGGAAATAATTGACTATCTACGATATGTTTAGGATAGTTAATAATGGTTGTATAGTGGATACTTATAGAAAACCGATACAGCATTGCAAGCAGTCTTCCACAAAGTCATCTGGAAGATGCAGATCCCAAAAACACCACCAAGTTGCCAAAAATAGGCAGGAAATATGATATTTTAAGCACAGATTGGTACAGAAGACATCAGGCAGACTAATTTCAACCCAGCAATAGACTCATCAGACAAAATGAGCATACTGCAGGATGGTTTCATCTCCACACGTTTGACAACACTGTGCTAGCTGATTACAGGCTATTAGCAGATCTTCAATGTGGTGCTGGTCTTTAACAATCTATAGACTTGTACTTTTAAAAGGCACACTCTAGACTCAAAGTGCAACAACTCCTAGTTATAGGGCCTTACTTTCCAAGACTATACCTCATAATAAGGGCATGTTTCTTCAATGTGGTGCTGGTCTTTAACAATCTATAGAGTTATAATTTTAAAAGGCACACTCTAGACTCAAAGTGCAACAACTCCTAGTTATAGGCCTTACTTTCCAAGACTAGCACTACATTGAAGAGGCATGCCTTGGTAAAGATATTACATTTCCTTTAAACATTTCCTACTTTGAAATTTCTAATTATCAGCTGAAATTTATATAAATGCATTACTTCTTTATTAATTTTCATATAATCTTTAGAATACTTACATTTTCATAAATTGAATTAGATTTGAATTTAAAAATGGTATGCATCCAAAGTCACCTTTTACTTCACTTTAGATGCCTAGCTTATGCTATACTTTGAACTGTTGTAAGAGGTTTTTGCACTTCTAGATGCACTTTTGCACTTTAAAACGGCGATGAACATCGTTGATAAGGTTTCAGGCAATTAACATCAAACTGCCATGATGAAACTTGAGAAGTGCTGGCTTGCAATGTTGGATTTGACACGGTTATGAAAAAGGTGCTGTTGCAGGAGATAACAGCAACAAAGGAGTTCATGTATTGATGGTGATTATGGGGTGACAGAATAGTTTATAGCAATGGTGGTATAGACTTTACCATTTCTATATCCATTTAATCAACTTGTGAGAATTCTTTTATGTTTTTTCCCACTTCAATAAGGAAAGAACAGAACTGAGTTCCTCTCTAAATCATTCTTCCAATCCCCAGAAATAACATTATCACATGTGAGAAAATTTGAGGACCTGTAAATGAACAGAAGATAACTTGAGCCAATGTTGCATCCCACACTAAAAACCAATATCTAGAACAAAACCAATCACAATACTTTACCACAATGTAAAACAAAGTAATGTGATACCTTAAATATAATAAACCAAAAAGAAGAGCTATGCAGAGGTAGCTCCCATATATAATGGGCCAAAAAATAAAGAATTTAATTGATTAGGTGAAATTAGTAAATGATTTAGACATCAGAATGTACCAATATAATATGCAAAATAAGTAAACATTCAGTTACCTGTGTGAACTCCAACAATGTCAAGATCAAATAATGCAACATCATCTGAACTATCTCATCTAAGATCTATCTCTAAAAGTAGAGTGGAATTATTACTTAATGGGATTTACAAACTAGAAATGCAAAAATCGTAGAAACAGTGGAAGAAATAACGAAATGGATAGGTGCTTACAGAATATAGGTCTTGAACAAGAAATTGAATAATCTAGAGCATGACCATGCAAACTACCTAATGGATACTCAGAAATTCAAGAATATTACTATCATTTTTCATTCCAACTAATAGCCAGTTTCTCGCTGTCACTATATCGCAAACTGAGAGAGAAACAAAATCAACCCATGTTGTAAAGAAGCACGTCTACAAACATTAAACAATAGCCTGTTCAGATTATGATAAATTCTTACATCGCAGAACTTTGGGGAAAACACAGGATCAGACCTACTCCCGGTGCCGGACTGAAACCCCATCACCAAAGTCCAGCGCATCCCCCGCCAACAATGCCAGATCACCTCCTTCTTCAGCAATCCCGGAAATCCCAACCTGATTGGAGACTCCAGCAAACTGACAAGGAAAAGACACTTAATTAAACACCATACAGAACTCATCCACAAGATCCTAACCACAAAGCCTAATCAAATTCTCTAACGAGTGAATCAATATCACACTAACCTAGCCACACAAAGTCATGAATTTTTAAACCTAAGGCCCTGATTGCCTACTGAGAAGACAAAAATGAACATGATCAAAACAAATGATTCAATCCATAATCTCAGTTGAATTCTCAGTTTCACATCTAAAACACAATACAAGACTCCTGTATCATTCTTTTAAAAAGTAATGAAATTTTGCTCTCAGGTCAAATAATCAGATTCATTTACAGAGACTCCCATGCGTTGAGAAATGAAAACCCTAGGTAATGGATCTAGACGCCCTGATCGCATGTGGAGCCAAGAAAACCCTGAGGCGTGGTTGATGGAATGGATTCAGATCTGAAAATGAAAATTGAGGAAGAAGAAAAAGTACTTGGAGAAAGGGAGAGCAGAGGAGGAGGAAAGCCAGCAAGAAAACCTAATCAAGCATTGCAGAGAGAGAGCGCACAGAAAGGAAAGAGACCTACGCCTGCACAAAGGCCCTGATCAAGCCGGCTATGGCTTTCAATCTCAGCTCTTGGTCAATGAATCTTCGAATTTTGGTATTTAATAAAGGAAATAAATTATATATATATATATATATATTTCAGAAATCGGTCTTCCTATATTTTGCCTTTTTTTTTTTTTTTTTTTATCAGATGCCCTACAACCCCTACACATTTTTATTTCTATTTTTCAATCTGCATTTATTTACATTTATATCATGATCCTGAATTTTACAACTTCAAATTATTATTAGCTTTTTTCTTTGTGTAACACGTCCATGGCATTAAATTGCTTTCATAAAACTTCTAAGATTTTTCATTTGAATAAGTTATATTTAGCCAATTGACAAAAATATGAATAACCTTTCATCAAACCACGAAACGCCTTACACATCGCATAAAAACGCTTCCGTGTTCATATCACACCTAAACTAATCCTCACAAAATAATAATAATTTTTCATAAACATAAATCACGATTCTTAACGCTTCAAACTCAAAACCTCAGGGAAATTCAGAAAATGAGACATGGGCTGGGCTATGGGGAAATTTTTACATGTATTAATTTTTAATTTTGCATTAAATTATTAAACTTCAAGGTCAAAGTAAGTATCTCAAAGCGAAAAGGATGTGAAAGTTAGGATCAGACATGTCCAGAAAAGTTTGGACTGTTTTCAAAAGGACCATGCGCCTATAACATCCCTGCAATTCCTTACTGAAATCCCTTCTCGTCTCTCTCTCACTCTATCAATTTCATGCTTTCACCTTGTAGACTGACTACAATGGATAAAAAAAGTATCTATATATAAAAGACGCTGAAGGTAATAATACATACAAATGATCTCCTCAGAATTAATAGCAGTAGTCTAAGATCCTCTTAATCTTAATCTAGCATAGCGGAGCTCGTGATTCGATAAGGAGATATAGGCTTGATTCGCTGTAAGAAAACATTAGCTGCAGTAGAAAATACCAAAGAATGTTGATGGTAATATATCAATTTCCATGGATGGTAGCGCTCATTTCTGGTGGACTGGCAACCTGCAAAGTACAAAGTAGAAGAATTGTATTTAGAGAGAACATAATAGAGGAGGCATTGTACTAGAATATTGTGGTTCGTTTGTTTCCGGTTTGTCTTGTCTGAAAAACATAAAGAAATAAAGAAGAGTTTTCTAGAGAACACCTTTGAGGCTCTTCTTATGTTTTTAAAAACTGCTTTTTGCCAACGCTTAAAACAGAACTACAGGCCCATAGTGACTATGATTTGCAGGGAAAAGGGAGAGGAGGAGAAAGAGATGGCACCTCCCATCTTGAGGCAGGAAAGATGTGTTTGTTCTTCTATAAATAGTGTTTTCACAACTTCTTCCTAGCATGAGACTGTAAAGGTTGGAAGACGATTGAGTAAATAACCTGATATAATAAGGAACGCAGCCCCAGATTAAAAACCCGGTCTCAGACATCAATCAACAAACAGAATAAGAAAACAGGATTCAATCCTCAGGCTTGTTTCCTATCCAAATCATAGAAAACAGGATAAAGAGAACATCATCTCAGATAAAGAATCTAAACCAAATAAGAAATAAATCTTATCAGATTATCATTTTTTTCCTTGTAACTTGACTCTGTTTGAGCTCAATATACTATTCGTGTGCTTAAAAAGACTTGGGATCTAAGGAGGATCCATATTTCATCTTTAACTTTATAATGCAAGCAGCAAGTAAGTAAATGTATAAAATCAAAACCTTTTTCTCTTTCTTTTCTAGGTGTACACTTACTGTTGAAGTTACATTAATTTTTAATTTCAAGTGGGCAAGTAAGATAGCCATTGAAAGAAATAAGCCTTGAAGAACAAAAAGCTGCTTACAGTCCATTGTGAATACTGATCTGCACAGAAAGTGAAGTGACTGGGATTCTTGGCGTTCATTGTTATAATAAGTAAAGCCTTAAAAGTCCCTCTGTCTGTCTCATCTGTCATCTCCCAGGCTAAGCTCAAGCAGTGACTGAAGATCACTAAGGAGGAAAGTATATCAGATTTGCTTGTGTGATGTTAAATGCATAGGAAGATACACATGAAAAGAAACGGGTATATATATAAGTGGCAGCTGTTGAGAATCATAGAATATCCTTTAGATATTCTTTATTTATCTCCTATATTTTGTGTACATTATCCTCCTTCCTTTTACACTTTATTGTCCTTCCTTTTACCCTTTATTTTGTTTCCTTGTTGTTCCGTTCTTTTATATATATATAGGTGTCTCTATACTCTATAATACTCACTCACTCATTCAATACAGTTAAAAGATTATTTTCTTTTCATTCTTACGTAGCAAATGAAACTTTTCCTTTTCGGGTGGAAAGAGCAATATGAAATTTAAAGGATACCTCAGAAGGGAAATTTAATGCACTCTAAAATCAAAGAGTTTTAGCCACTCTGAACTTGCTTCTAAAATTCCATCTTAAAAGCTATGGCTTCATCCAATATCTTCAAGAGATTATATAAATAACAAAGAATTAGATAGCTGAAGGAACTATACCATCCTCTATTGTTGCATCAGGCAATTGTTCGCACATCTTCATGTACGCTGTATGGAAGATGCTTGAGAAATAAAGAACATTTGGAAAATGTACTAATATAGCATATCTTGAGAGAGAGAGAGAGAGAAAGGAAAGGGATAAAGAGAGATTCTAACTTTAATCGTTTCGTGAAAGGGTGAGAAGGAGGAAGGATACGGCAGAAATGACCTGAAGTCTAAAACTGACTTGACTTCTAGGTAACTACAACAGGAGGAAACATGAGTATGCTTTTTCCTTTTCAGGTTACCTTGAGTGAGAAACCAAGGGACAAGAAAAGAGCAGGTCTAGCCGGTTGACTTTAGTACTTTGATAATCAAGCAATGAAATGACAGAATGTTTCTTCCTAGTTACTTTTACTAACTAGATAGTAAGGAGAAAACGCTACCAATATAATTAAAAGAATGCAAAGGATTGAATATCACTGGGTCCACTCTTATCTCTGGCCTTGTTAATGATTATTCATAGAAACTGTGTTGCTGAGCTTTCACAAATAATAAAAAGCAAAGTAGAAAGAAGTAGTAGATATCAGAGAGAAAAATAAAATTATTTAGCACATAAATGATAAGATCGTTAAGTGTTACATGAGGAATGATAAGATTCCTCTTTGACATAAAGCAGATTCTCGATAGAGGGTAATGGATTTCTCTAAACTCAGGAGCAAGTTGCTGCTGAACAGCCCAAGAAACTCCCTATGGAATCACCTTATGCATTTAGATAGAAAGTGAAATAACATAATGCTAAGAAATCAAAGAATGAAATAATACTATTTACTGAAAGAAACTTGAGGAAGATAAATCAAGAGTAAAGTATATCAACTACACAACAAAGTTACCTTCATTTGGATTATCTATGACCGCCCATCTCAGCTGTAAGGATCCTCTTGAATCCATCCTTCAATGTCAACATCTCTCATAAGAGAGTATCAGATCGTAGAATTATTTCAATCTGCTTCCTTACCTACGGCTACGTTTCGTAATCCTTTCTTCTCAGCTTGTTCCCTCTGCCTCGCCACTGAAAGAACATCCTCAGTACCCCTAAGCCCAGATGTTAACCCCAAGAACAGGGAGGGAAAAGGGGAGAGAGGGGGGAGGATATATATATTTATTGAGAGAGAGATTGATGTCACACTTGTCGGTAGAGTTTGTTTTGTGGGATCTTTTCCCAATTTTTCCAAACTTCTTTTGACTCTTTCGCCATCCGCCAGATGAGACAAGAGATACAGACTGTTTAGAAGAGAGAACCAGCACTACAATATCTGATCATGCCATACAACTACATCATTTTCACTATAAATCTGAATATGTGAAAGCCTCCCTCTGTTCATGTATGAATAAATCATGAACAACTGTTCATGTAATGCTATTAATCACAGAAAGCCTCTTGGCTGTTGGTTTTGTACAAATCATTTTCCTTGACTTGAGCTAGAACACAATGAAGAATTTGAAAGTTGAAATAACTATACTCAACAAAGAGGCTTTGAACTAATTGGTATAATTTCAAGCAGATAAAGAGGTTTAAATCCAAGATAAAGAAATATGCTTACTATTTTTTCCATCCTCCTCTCTTCACTCCATTCAATATCACTAAGCAAACGATACACCCAGAATTTCTCTTTACTTCTTCTCTCTTTTTTTTCGCTTCTGTACTGCAGTTCCTCCTCCCTACAACCCAAGAGCAAGTTAAAATAAAAAGAAGTAATAAATCCAATGTGCCCCACATGAAGGCAATCGATCTAGAAACATACATGTTCAATGAAATTGATTTTACCTCGCTGCAGCTTCCTGCAGTTTCTCCTTTCTTCCTCTTCAAATCTATTCCACATTAACCCTCTGTGTAAAGAGTAATCCACATTACCAACAAGACATCCATAATTAGGGTACTAAGGTTTTGTAATGAGGAAATATACATATGTTTCATGATTAATAGGCTCTATTACCTTCTCAACATATTCTTCTCAGTCATTTAGACCACAGTTTCCTTCTTAAATGCAGTCTCAAGGATCTTAAGAAAGCATTCAAAATAGATTAAGGATAATACAAGGCTGTACCTCTTTTAAATACACACAAACTAATGAGGTAAATTTATTCACACAATCATCATATCATATGTATTAATCTTTTACTTGGTTGATAAAAAAATGCATGAAAATTGCATAAAACTCTCAAGTAAATCCTGTATCTATATCTTTTTAAATCTAAAAACCAAAACTCCTCTCAGCTTTGGTGTTTTCATAACTCAAATTACATTTTCTCTTTCCTTTCACTCAACTTATTTTTCAAAGTGCGAATAAATGAAGATTTGATTCTTCTAGAAATACAATTACTCCATTAGAATGAATTATGCACAAATTCCATTCAAATAACAAAAATCCTCTAGTTCACCGTTATTGGGAATCTACAGAAGCTTAAAACCCCACTGAACTTTAATTTCATTTCATTTATTTCACTAATGAAAACCACTAGTAATATGAATCTGCTCCTCTACCTCTAAACCACTTTTGTGCTTTCCACTCATTTCTCAGAGTCCAAATAAATAGATAAATAACACAAGGAATGTGAGCACAAGAAACCTGAGGAAACCTTTTTTTTTTTTTTTTTTTGTGATAAGAAAGAAGAGAAAAGATTTCATTGAACTTAGAACTGATAATGGAATTCCATAAACAAATTAAAACAACACAACGCCCTATTTCTCTAAAAACACAACTCAAGGATTATACTCTATTCACAACAATCAACTTCTATGCAGACCAATCCTTCCGTTTGATGGATAAGAAAAGATTACAAAATAGAGTGAAATCAGAAATACCAACTATAATGAAAACCACCAACTATTAATTTTATATTTCAAGCTCTGTATTGTCATGTTCTTCATTCATCTCTCTAGCAGCCAGAGGAGTGATAAAAATAAAGGGAAACTAAACTACTAGAACTCAAAATCTGATAACGCATTCAACAACAGTGATTGGGGAAAAAGGAGACATGGCTTCATTCCTCTAAAAACACAACCAATCCATTATTCTGTCCATATTAATCCTCTGCTTTATTGACTACAAAATGCATGAGAATAACATAAAATTGAACCATCAATCCAACAAGCAACCTACCTAGCAAATCTTATTTTTCATTTGAAATTTTGTATTTTCTTGATGTTTGACTAATTTGCAGAGTAAAACTAACAAAAAACACACAAATGAATCATCCTAAAACAGCCCAACTAAAACAATTATCATTCTACACAGAACAATCCTCCTTAATTTAAGAACTGCTCCAGAACATAACTTAGCCAACTACTAATCTATAATAAAGCTTGATAACTGCTTATTCACATCCAGTTCTATATTTTCTTGATCTATCACTAATTCTCCCAATAAACAAAACAATCAAACAAGAATACAGGGAAAAATTGGGCAAATACAACCTTAGAAACTAAACAGGAACATTCATAATAACGTCACAACAATATCATACATCCAGTGATTCATTCTCCAACGGAATTAACCTAATTACAGTGGACAAACTTATTATTCCACATTCATCAACTCTTTGATTGATTAATATACGAGATAAAAAAGGTTAAGACTCAACCACCACTCTGTAATGTAAATCCTACCAACTGTTTGATTTCACATTCCAAATCCGCACCTCATCGTTATTTCCACTAATTTTCCAAAATAAATCAACAAGAAATACAAGACTCTCCAGTTCTCAAACAATAACACTTAATCCCATCATACATATTCACTTCCATTAGCGAGGAAATGCCTGATAACAATATACAAAATCAAATGCTGTTTGTAATAAAATCAAAATGTTAAGTGTGGTGTGATAGAAATAGAGTGGCCTTCGATAATGAGATCTTCCTCTCATGTATAGATTAAAGAATTTTTCATCTGCAGCTCCTGGTCCCAATAACAACTAGTGGGATAGAGACAGGAGTTTATTGAACTTTGACCTGGATGGTATAGGTAATTGTTTTGGACTTGGGGTTTTTCATGTCTTTGGTCCTTCCGCTTTGTCCCTTCCTGTATACTCCAGTATACTTTGGGCAGCTTTGCTGTTTTTGGGGGATTACTACATGTTACTTATCCATCAAAAAAAAAAACAAAACCCACCAACTGTCAATTCTCACATTCCAAATCCAAGTTCCTCAGAAAATAAAGCAAAAAGACGAACACAAACCCTAGATTTCATGAAAAGTAAGGATTGGTGATAGAGAAATGGGAACTCCTAGAGATAGAAAAATAAAGAAGAACTGGAGCTCTGAGCCGAACTGAAGTAGACCGGCTGACCTTGGAAGAAGTGAATTGTTCTTGAGCCTTGAATTTTCTCCTCCTCTCCACCTCTCTCTGCTTCCTCCAACCTTCGGATTCTCACTGTCTTGGGCCAGCCATGTACCATCTCCATGCCTGACATCTTTTTAGCTTCCTTTCAGTTTCTCCCCAATCAACACACTGAAGATTTTATGCCCAAATATTTTGTACTGCGAATATATAAGTATATATATAAATTCGAAGAGGTTAAGTTTTATCAAAAATAAATAAAAAATTAGCTGCCCAAAACCGGAGACCTAAAGAGAACAAATCTTTTTAATTTCAATTTTATATTTGTTTTTTTATTTTTATTATATTAAAATTAATATTTTTCATAAAATAAAAATATTATGAATTTTTATAAATTATTTATTAAAATATTATAATAATACTATTATTTATATTAAAGATAAAATAAAATAAATAAAAATTATTTTAAAATTTAATCGGCATGCTTATATTATTATTTCGATACATTATCTTATAATATTTATCTTACTTCAGTTCCTCAAATAATTTATTTTTCAATTCATTTTTATTTTTAAAATTAACTTACTCTAAATCATTTCTCGACTTCTTAGATTTGTAGTAATCTCGTCCCTGTTTCACTCCAAGAACTTATCACTTCATAACCTAAAATTTCCGCTCATTCTGTTAATTCGACGAAACTTTTTGTATTTACTAGATTTCTCATGGCATTTAATCTTAATCTACAAGAAATTGGCTTCACTATCCTGCATTCAGATAATTTTCTGTGCTCTAACCCCTAGTGAATTTATTATTTTATTAACATTTTAATAGTTTTAAAATTCTTTACTTTTTCTTACTTTATGATAAGAATAATATTCAATCCTGCCTCTAATCTTGGTAAAATAAACTCAAACTCATTAAAACCCGATTAAAATTAAATTAAACTTACGCTATTAAGAGAGCGGAGCATGACGAACTCCAAAATAATCCAATACCCCATTGTCATCCTTTACCTATTACTGAATGTTAAAAACAAATAACTTAATACTTAATGCTTATTAAGATTATTCAAAGATAAACTCCAAGCTCTATCAAAGATTAAGAAAAAACAAACTACCTACAAGCCCCTGTCTACATAAAACAAAAATCTGCCACGAAAATAATACCAAAATTGGCGCCGACCTCTACATGCGATAAATCAGATTGTGAAAAATCATTTGATGCTCTTACGGTCAGAAATGCTAAATAATTCAAAATTATGTATCTTATATATTTATCTTTATCATCAAATCACATAATATCCAAAATAACAGAGTTTCTAATAATATTTTTATTTTTCACTACAATATTAATTACTGTAAATACATGCTTCTTAAAATATGTAAAAATATTTATTCTAATAATATTATCCAAAAAGATGCAAATACGTTTAAAAATAACCAATGTGAATCTAAACTTTTTAAACTATCCAAACTAATCAAGAGATATTCAAAACATTATATTATCGTATACGATTTTTGTCTAATTTATTTCATTTAAAAAAATCATTAATCGTATCTCACATTCCACGCTAAGGTGTCTTACCTACTTATAACTCTCTTCTACCACCCTTCATTTTAAAATTTCTAAATTAAGAGAAATTCTAAAATTCTCGTTATCAAACATATCGAAAATTAAAACCATCAGTAATTCTCATTTCAACTGTCAACATTTCACTAATATCAACCTGGTTTGTGTCTTCGCGACTTATTGAAAAGAAAAACTAAAATATTTAGTTTTTCTATTAATAAAAATACCAAAACAAAAACACCAACTTGACTAATAAAGAGGAATTAGGCAATAATCATTATTTTAAATGTTAAAAATAAATAAATCTTTAATATTTAATATTATTAAATACTATTTCAAGATAATTTTGTTTCAGTCTATACACCGCTTTTTTGCCGGGCGTAACGCCTCACGACATGAGGAAGGGGCAAAGGACACGCATTCAGCGGAGGAGTGAAGCCCTTATAAAAGATCGACTATGAGATGTATTCTTCCTCTTCTTCTACCGCTTTTTCTTCCGCTTTCTCTTCTTCTTTGTCTTTTTTTTTTTTTTTTTTTTCTGAGCTCCGTCGCATTTGTAGGGACAAGGGTTCCTATTTGCTGGAACTCAAGCCAAAACGACGTTGTTTGGTCTCTTTGTGATATAAAATGACGTCGTTTTGGCCTTTTTTATTTTTTTAAAACCCATCCCAAAATGACGTCGTTTGGGAGTTTGGGACTAAGTCACTTATCCAAATAGTGTCGTTTTGGATAAGTGACTTTCCTTAGAGTTAACGACTTCATTTTGGGATGTGCGAGAATGAAAAAAACCTTGCCTTTCAAAACAACCGTTTGTATGAAGATTAAAAGCTTGACGTTGTTTTGTTTGAGAACCTAAATCGTTTTTTCCCAGGTGTTCTGGCCTCATTTTTGCCCTCTTTCAAGCCAAAACAAACCCTAATACTCCCAACAACGGTACAAGATAAGGGGCAGAAAAGCAACCAAAATTGCAAATAAAATTGCAATAAAATTTTGGAAACAAGGAAAAATCTCTTATTTCCATTGGTATTTGCTTCCTTTCTCTACTTTTTTTTTTTTCACTTTTGTGATGATTTTAATTGGTTCATGATTTAGCTTATGCAAATGAGTAATGAGTCTCATGGTCTATTATTTTATTTTTGTAAATAAAAATGACTCTTTTGAATTTTTTAATATTTTATGTAAATATCTCAATTTGTATTTTAATTATTATTGTGTTGTAGTTGATTTGTTTCAAAGTTGAAAGAAGAGAATAATAAGTTCCAATAACTTGTGTAATATGAGACTCAAGTTGGGTTTACAACTCTTTGTGGAAGTGAAAGAAAAGATCAGGGATGAAATACGCCCAACACCTAATCAAAAGATTTGAATACAAGTACTAGCATATTATTTTGTGATAAGGTAACAAAGGGAGACATATATAGACACAAACAACATATTGTTGGTGGACATATAAATGCCAAAAAATGTATGAAATGTCTTATTCATGTTAGACAAAAAATTGAAGATTATATGAATGGGAAAAATAATCAAAATGACCAATTGAAGATGATAAATGAAGATTTATATGAAGATTTTGAAGGTATTGATATGGAAGTTGAAGAATGAGGTTAGAGGAAGCAATAAGAAGGGTAGAATTGAGTGCGAAAAAAGATAAAGGAGAAAAAGGTTGATGGATCATTTACTCTCTAATGCGGAAACAGTGAGATTCAAGAAATAAAGGAATTGGGAAAAACCAGCTCAGAGCTACCTATGAGAATGGCGATAATGAAGAAGCAAGGAAAGAGCTTGCTCTCTTATTGCAAAGGTGGATGTGTGATCTTTGTCATTCCATTTAATGCGATCATGTCAGGATTTCCAACCCATGATTGAGGTTATTAATTAAATATGGTCAATGGGGATGAAGGGACCAAGTATTTATGATATAAGGGTTACTCACCTTAAGAAAGAGTTGGAACTTACAAAATATTCCATGAAGGATCGTGAAATGGAATGGAAAAAGAATGGATGATCCATTATGTCAGATGGATGGATTGATAGGAAAGGAAAAACTTTGTTGAACTTTTTAGTGAATTATTATAAGGGAACTATGTTTATGGAATCCATTAATGCTTCTTCAATGATTAAGACGAGAGACAAGATGTTTGAACTATGACAAATTAGGTGAATAGAGTTGGTGAAAAAGAATATATTGGTTCAAAGTTATATATCATAAGTCACTTTCGAAGCTATAAGTGGGGTAATAAATATTATTTCTAGGACTTGAATAGAGTAAGGAATTTTATTGATTTTAATATTTGAATGATATATTTAATTTAATATATATATTTTATGATGCAGAGAGGAATCTTCTGCATAGTTCAATTGTATTGGACACCATGCGCCACACATTGCATTGACTTGATAATTAGAACGTTGGAAAGCTACCAAACATCAAGAGGACTTTGGAGAGAGCCATATCACTAAATGACTACATTTATAATCGTTTAGGGCTTCTCAACATGATGAGGCATTTTACTGGACAAAGGGAACTGCTTAGGCTCTCTAAGACACGATTTGCCATTGCTTTTATCACATTGTTTTGCTTACATGAGCAAAAAAATTATTTGAGAAAGATGTTCACAAGTGCAGATTGGTCAAAAAGTAAAAGGGTAACGGAGCAGAAAAGGAAGAGTGTAGTTAAAGATTTCAAGTCCTCGTATTCATGTGCTTCACTTGGTTGATGGTGAAAAAAAAGCTCCTATGGGATACATAAATATATATGACTAGAATTAAGAAACTATTATGAAAAGTTTTCTTGGTAATGAAGAGAAGTACAAGGAGATATTTGAAATCATTGATAGTGTTATACCTGTTACAAGGATTACAGAGAGAAAGTAAAGACTGCAAAAAAGACCATTACAAGAACAAAACCCGGAAACCAAATAATACGAAAATGTAAGTCTAAGTGGCGTCAAGATCTCCTTAAACAGTTAAAGTCTCAGATTTAAATTATGAGATTCAAGCGTCATCTCCCGAGGATAAAGCAGGGTGTGAATAGGTTGTGAACACTGTGTCGCCCGCTCGTGAGAGCGATGATGTGTTTACCTATCGCAGACAAAAGAGGAATGAAGGAAGGAAAAGCAGAGACTCGATCCTCTTTATCTTGTTCTTCTGAAATACCCCGACAACCTTTATATAAAGGAGAGACTTGACCTTTGGAATCCATAATACTGACTTCAATATAAATTCGAGTGGTGTTAAATTCAGATATCATTAATCATTCATTGGTGTCAATTATTCCAATATAAACGAAATCCATAAGGTATGAACAGAATTGATGGTGAAACTCTTGGAAATTCCAATTAATTATTCATTGGATGTCGTGACTCATTAACTATATCCAACAATTCCCCGTGCTTGAGTGATGACTAAAGGCGAGGCAGACATATTGTTATTAAAAACAGCGGTTGAAACTTGCATAAGAGAGGTAGGTGTTACCTTTGAACCTTCCT
Organism: Tetrastigma voinierianum; assembly: GCA_016808115.1. Taxonomy (NCBI): domain Eukaryota; kingdom Viridiplantae; phylum Streptophyta; class Magnoliopsida; order Vitales; family Vitaceae; genus Tetrastigma; species Tetrastigma voinierianum. The sequence continues at coordinate 926,330 of JAEQBH010001449.1, read as the reverse complement.
TAACGAAAATATGTTTACTCTACTAGATAAAAACGGTAGACACGATGTCCTTGAACTGATACGCCATTTGTATGAAGCGTTGACATATCTCGCACAGGAATGCTGTTCTGATTCAGTTAAGCACATATGCATTTGGCCATGGACATCGCGCTGATTATGAGTTTAATAGGGTGTGCGTATTGATTACATACGAAGTAGCCCCACTTCACTCTTACATAGGTGATATCTGCGCAGAATTAAGAGTGCTTCGTGTTACCTTAAGCCAGTAGTAGAGATCATTAAAGCGCCAAAGCTTAACCTTCTTATGAGCATCACTTTGTTCATCATAGGAATGGACGATAATATCCCCACGTTGATTTAACGTCAAAGTCTTTACAATTTAGTTTGTCCTTTGAACCTAGATCTTTTGGGATCTCCGGTCGGCTAGGTTGGGTATCCGTGCATCGATTATTCTTTTACGAACTTTAGTCGATTCCCGCCGATGACTTTTGATCAACTCTGTTTTAACCCTTTGGTTAAGCGGATCCGCAATGTTATCCTTAGATTTTACATAATCTATAGAGATAGCCGGTTGAGAAGTTACCCATTTGTTTGCGATCGCGTAATCTCACGGCGGATGTAATACAGACTTACCGTGCCATCTCTTGTTTTGTGCTACCCGATAGCGGATTAAATGTCCCGTGCGCGTGGCCGATGCCAGCCGTACGATTGCTCGGAGCGAAGCGGGCATTGCTCTCGCCGCTCGATGCCACGCCAGCTGGTTCGCGTGGATCGAAAAATGATACCGTGAGATTCGCGTGGACCACATTTTTCGGAGTGGGGTGCAACGCTGGGTTTTGACGCTGTGATATGCCGATGGCATCTTGCGCGCAACGCCACCGACTCTGGGCGGGATATCTTATATGGTCTGACCCATGAATCCACACGAGTGAATCGTAAATGTTTTAATACTCATTATTCCTTGCCAATACGCTAGCTCGAAGGTTGCTGGGTATTACACTCGAGTTTATTAGCTACATAGGCTATGTCTGGTCTTATCTGACTATGTTAATTACATTAGACTCCCCATCACCTAGAGTATTCTATGAGCAACACTCTCCTTTATTCTTGGAAAGTGTAGAGTCCATCTAGGTGTTAAAGTATACAGTTTATCCTTATCAAACTTCACGATAATATTGTCAGCATAGTGTGGAAACATACCGAGTCCATCCCGATGTTCTTTTGATTTTTTTTTTTTTATTCCCAAAAAATAACATCAACCAAGTCCCATGTCTTTCATGTCAAATCTTGAATTCTAACATGTTTTTAGTAGATGTAATCATCTTATCATCCCTCTCAACCAATCGGCATGTCCATCTATGTACAAACAATACAATGACATAGCCATGTTCATCATCTTTGACATAAAGAACCCACACGCCCCCATCACATTCATTGATTTTGAATCCATGTGACAACATAGCGTTGTCAAATTTCTCATGCCGTTGTTTCGGTCTTGTTTTGAATCCATCTGAGGATTTCGCAATCTGAGACTTTCATTTCTGTCCGGAGCGAGAAAGCCCCTCGGGTTGCTCCATATAGATTCTTCATTCAAATCTCCGACAGAAGGTTGTCTTGACACCCATTTGATGTACCTCAGATCTTTTAGTGCGGCAATTGCAAACACCATCCTTATGGAGTTTATTCGTCACGAGGATAGTGTCAAAATAATCGGACCTGGGTTTACTGCAAAGCCTTTGATCACAAGTCTTGCCTTGTATTTGTCTATTGATTTGTCTACTTTCCGTTTCCTCTTAAAAATCCACTTGGAACTTAGAGGTTTACAACTTGGAATGGAAGATCTACTAATTCCCAAACTATGGTTATAAGTATGGAATCAATTTCACTTTTAATTGCCTATTTCCACATGAGACTCTCCCGTAGAGTTCGCCTCTTTATAGGTTTGAGGAGTTCCTTCGAGCATGTATGTCGGAAAATGCGGACCCGAATGATTTTTAACGTCCTTGCCGTTTCGCTGCGCTGGGTTACTGCGCCAGCCGATATCTTCATCGACTATTTTCGTGAATAGTCTCCAACACTCGTTTGATGAACTAAAACGACTTCCTTGGATCCGTATGAACACATCTGAAAAGAATGATACATTCTTCGATTCCATTATCGTGTTCGGTGAATATTCGGGATATTAGACTCGCAAACAATAAATCGATAGCGGCAACATTATGTCGCGCAACGATGAAGATGCAATCAAATAGTTTTGGGTCCTATTCTCACCTTTTTGTTGGAGGAACCCCATACTTTAACCGAACATCCCCACACTATGTCCTGTAGGATAACTGCATTCCTTTCATACTCATATGGAGTCTTTTAACTTTCTTTTTAGGTACCTTATTTAGAGAAGGTAATTATGAATAAAATAGCTTCTCCCCATATTTAGTGAACGGAACTTATCAACATTGCATTCATCATTTCTTTTAGAGTGCGTTTTCATTTCTGACCACTCCATTAGATTGTGGCGAATAAGGTCTTTGTGAGTTTCTTTCATGTATAATCCATGTTGAACCTGGTCAGTAGCCAGCGATTCATACTCTCCCTCTATCAGTTCGACACTTTAATTTTCTAATGAGTTGATTCGACTTCGTTTTTGTAGAAGAACAAATTTCTCACATTGCCTCACCCTTACTTTTAGGTAAGTACACATACTTGATCACTTAGTGCTATCATCCTAGAAAGGTAATAAAATATTTATTGCCACTTTCTTGTTGTCACGAGCTTCAAATCACATATATCGGCACATGGATTAAGTCAAGAGGTTGATGTCTTTCAATACTTTGAAAAGATGACTAGTTGGATTTACCTCAACACAAGTTTCACACTTGTGCTTTGCATCAATTTGGAAAGTTGGTATATGATTTAAATTTAATTAATTTGCATAATGTATCATAATTAACATGTCATAATCTACATGCCATAGATTAGATGGCTCGAGAATATATGAAAAAACCTTTATTCATTTATGACTTAATGATATTCATTGCATTAAGCTTCCACATCACAGCCACTCCATATACCTTTTCGGAGCATACATTCGCTCTTTGATAGAACAAATTTATTTAACTCAAACACAATAAAAATCTATGACTGTTCGTGAGAACCGGACACCAGGGTTCTTGCGGTTTCGGTCACATCATAACACATTTGTTAGAGTGGCTCTTTTTCCAGTAAGTCATCTTCCAGACCACCTTGCCTTGTCCTTTGATATCAGGTGTAGCGAGTTCCCCCATGAACACCTTTCCTCTGTCTCAATTGGTTCAAAGGTGGTATCATCTTATCGAACATACATGGCGGGTAGCACGGTGTCAATCCCACCATTCGCCAGGATTTGATCCGGCCGTTCGCCTCGAGATCCCGCGCGGTGAGGTGATTTGAACCACATCATGATGTCGTCAACCACGTGGCTTCCACCGCTTGAGTTTGTTTCTCTTCCGGGAAATCTGCCAATCGAAGAATTTGTGACCTTGCTTCTCACGGTTGAAAGCATTTCCCGATAACTTTTACTTCTTTGAGCGCTCTTTTAATTAAAACATGCGCTTTTAAATTTTTGTTGTTGCCTTTCTTTTGAACTTGGAACCTTGACCGTATTCCTGAGTTAGCCTTAGCCTCATTGGGATTGTGTGCCATTTCCTCTCGAGATCCTTTATTGTTTTCTTCGTGCGAGAAGTAGGATAACTAGATCTTCGATGCTCATCTCCTTTTCTCTTATGTTTGAAGGGTAGTTTTGAAGTCTTTCCAAGCGAGGAGGCGGGTTTCTCCAATGTCAGCTTGCCGGCAGCAGTTCGCTTCGACATCATTCCTGGCATGAATCTCATGGGATTGCGCGAAGTTCTTGGACTTGATGACCACGGTCTTGGAATCTACCCGTTTTATAATCAGAGGAATGCGGCCCACGAACTTTTAGCCCCGGAGCATCCTCGGTTTATATTTCGGTCTAGTAATTCCCATATAACTCCTTTAGCGGAGTTTCTTATACGTGTACACATTGTATAGAGAATCGGTTAAAGCATTCATGACGTGGTTCACCTTGCGAGAAAGTCGAGGAATGTTTGGCGTCATGGCGTGATGACTTTGGATATCGGCGCTCTCGTCTTCCTTTGAGCTTGGGCTTCTTAAGTCGAATCTATAAGATTGAGGTGGTCGAAATAGAGCGACATCTTTATTTGCCACCTTTTGAAATTGAGTCCACTAAATTTCTCTGGTTTTTCTCCATATCATATATTCCTCGCAAAAAATATCACAACAAAGCATGTGGCCTTGTGGTTGAGCATTCCCCATTTGAATGCTTAGTTTAGGGTTCAAAACCCTTCCTCGTACATGTACTAGGATTTTCTTTTCCGTAAACCAACAAACCACTTATTTGTTTAGTTTTGTAAAGATTTTCCCTTTTTTTTTCTTTCTCATATGAAAAAGCGAGAATTCATAAAACAAAGAAAAATCTTTTTTTCGAAAAGAATCCTTTTTTTTTTTTTATGTTTGGTCAAACAAGGATAGGTTTTCCTAAAAAAACAGAGGCCAAACAAATTTTTCCTTTAAAAGAAAAAAAATCTCTTCTTCAAACCGTAAAATAAATTGGTTAATAATTTTTCCATTTAGCATAAAGAAACATAACAGAAAACAACACTTTCCTTTTAAGACACTTTTGTTTTAATCCTTAAAATATCCACAAGGAAAATTGGAAAAAAAATATTTAAAGGATTATTTATCTCCCACGTGTTTTTCTTTTTAACAAATAAAAGAAAACTTAAAAAAACTTTCCTTTGCCCAGATTTTTTCCCTCGTCGCCTCTGTGGTCAATTTCGACGTCTTGCTGCTAGATCGTCTTGTTGTTTTTTCTTCCATAGAATTTGTTTTAAGTTTGTTATACCTGTTACAAGGATTACGAGAGAGAAGAGAAGTAAAGGCTGAAAAAGAACCAGTTCTGAGAGATAAAACCAGGAAACAAATATGCGAAAATGCGGAGTCTCTGGGCGTCACGATCCTTAAAGCAGTTCGTCTCGTTGGTGCCTTGAGATTCAAGGCGTTTGTCTCAGGATAAAACGGAGTGTGAATGAGTCAAACCAAATGGCACTGTAAATGCGCTCTTGTGAGCGATGATGTGTTTACTTATTATCAGCGAAACAAAAAATATTGAAAAGGAAAAACGAGACTCGATCCTCTTTTTATCTTTATTATTTTAATCTAAACAGCTTTATATAAATGATAAACGACCTTTTGGAATCTTAAAACCTTTTGGCTTAAAAGCATAAGTCCCGAATTAATTATTCATTGAATGTCATTAATCTCATTCGATGATGTCAATTATTCCATATAGTGAAATCCATAAAATTATGAACAAAAGGTATTAGGTGAAACTCTTAGAAAATTCAAATTAATTATTCATTATGTTACTTAATTATGTGCTCTTGGGTCCCACCAATAAACTTCAAATATATGTATAAATTATAAATTTATAATAAATATAATTTATTATGAACGATTATTATAATAAATATAATTTATTATATGAGCGGTTTTATAATAAATATAATTTATATATAGCAGGTTTATAATAAATATAATTTTATTATAGCAGGCAGTTATTCCCTTGATCTCAATGGGGTTTTACAAGTTTCTCTGGATGTTTGTGATTTGGATGTTGAACAAGAAAGAAGAATTTTTCTATTCTTTGTGAAGTTTTTCTAAGTGTTCTAAGATTCGAGTTCTACGTCGATTCGTGTGCCTGCACATCAGCCCTTGCGAGGATGGATGCGGAAGATCGGGCGGTGCGAATTACTAAATGTAGATTGGGCCAGTGTAAAATCGTTAGTTCGTCTTTATTCTTTGTAGATCTGACTGGTGTAGATTCTTTGGTTGGTGGGCGTCTAGAGTCTAGTTGACGGATCTGCAAATCTCATGGAAGTAATTTTATTTAATATTGAATTTTAGATACGGGTTAAATGTTTAATCGTATTCTTGAATCGTCTCTTGTTGTGTGTTTTTCATGATTGGTATCAAAGGCACTATGATTAGATATGTCTAGGTATTCAATAATGCATGTAATTTTGTTGATTTGGTATATATATGGCACCTAGGTTCTATTTGTTGTTAGATAAAACACAATTAGATGCATTAATTTATGATTTTGTTCATGAATGGATGTATTATTTTAATGGTTTACTTTAGATCGTGGTAGATTTTTTGATTGTATTAATTTTTGGGTTTTACATGCAGGGAGGCTGGTCATAAGATCGGGTTTAAACTATGGTTTGTTATTATTTACATTTTTTTAAGTTAAAAATGAGTTGCTAATTTTAAATTTCAAATCTGTAAATCTGGCTGTACACCCTTCGTATTTAGGCGGGAGAAGGAATCGGACACCGTCGGAGCGTGACCTACGATGAAGCATTAGGAGGAGACGCGTCGGACCGGATCGGTGCGGCGTCGTCAGCGCTACGCAGCGCGGTGGGATTTACGCGGCGTGGTCACTATTTCGGCGGTAGTCTTTGGGCGCGTGAGGGCGCGTCGCCGGGCTGGCGTACGCCAGGCGGTGGCTGGGCTCGTGCGTGGTGGTTCTTCTTTACTGGGCCGGTTTTGATTTGGTGGACGGCGGGACCTACTACCCTTCAAAATTAAAACATCTTCAGGGTTTTAGGGTTTTAATTTATTTTAGTTTTGAGCCTTTTATGCCTTTGTAAACTAAAATAGTGGGCCTGAAAACTTATAGGATTTTATAATAGACCCATTTATTTTAGGAAAACCATGGATTAGGGTTATTTAATTAATGCTTTTGTGAATAGTTTAAATTGTAATACTTATAACACGCTGTTTTATGTGATAACATGCTACAATATAAGAATAGGTAGTGCAATATAAATTTGCATCAATAATAATTACATGTGCATAATAATTATTATGATTCTATTATCTAGTTTAATATTATTATGGAAAAATTATTTTATTTTTTGAAATAATTTTAGAAAATCCCTATTATTTAAAATATTGAATGGTGAAGGTTTAATTAATTTAGTAATTTTTAAACCTAAGAGTACATTAATGGAGTCCTAATAATAAAATGATCATGAAGTACCCCAGCGGATAAACATGGTTGGATTTTGTGGATTAGACCTCAATTAAGTTTCAAAATTTTAAAACAAGTTGATCTATTATCCGACCTTGTCTTGGATATTAAAGATAATTTTGAAATTAATAATGGTTAAAAACATTCAAACTTAATTTAGTGTACCCTCCCAACGAGGCTGATATTTTTATTAATTCCCAAGTTTGGAGAACAATTGGGAGTGAAATGATTTATGTATTATCTAGGAAAGTTACGTAATACAGAAGGTGGGATTTAAGTAAGTCACTTGCTGACTCCCATTTTATCTTTCTGAGAACGATTCCCAGTAGGATCTTAATCATTTCATGATCAAATTTGGTTGTTATAAATATCTTTACTGACATAAGTGTTTATAATGAAATAAATAATTGTTACAATAAGCAGAAAATAGATTTTGGGATTAACTAAATTTTAAGATTATGTTATTGTAAAGATGTGTCAGTTTTAATACTAGTAATATATTTTTTGAGAAAATGGCAAATGTTTAACTTACTTGCAATGATTTTGGTGAGCTTATGGATGGAAATCAAATTATAGTGAGATGAAACCTTTTTGACCGTTGTTGGATTTTGAAAAAGCGAAGTTTGTCCCTGCTGCCCAAGCCCGATGAGCCGCGGCGAATGTCGGCAGAGTCGAAAGACTATGAAGCGGAGACCAGGCAAATCTCTCGATTCATTTGCTATATTCTTGCGGTGTTCTGCAGTGCGTTTGAAGGGACGGAGATATCATCTCGAGTGGGAGGCCCAGAAGTAGTCAGGACTACCGATAAGATGTTCTTGTGATCGTGAGTTCTTTAAGGCGGCTGGAGTTAGAGTACATGAGCATTGAATGGCCCGGGAAGTGTGAGGGATCATTGTGCGAAAACTGATGTCACATCTCAATCAGGCGAAGTGTTGGGGATGAAGATGGAGCAAAGGTCGTTGCAAATTGATTTATATTTGGATCCCTACGTCCGTTTTACTCATTTAAGGGATTCGAAATTTATAATATGAACCAAGATGGATCTAACTCCTACGAGGTTGATGCATGAACGAAAGTGCTAGAAAGGAGCTTTTGGAAAGTGACGGTGTTCATATGGCGAGGGTTGCTGACAGAAACCTAAAGGTGGGGAAAAAGAATAAAACAGCCGAGAAGGGTCAGTACCGAGTTACGAAACCACACATATGAAGCGAAAGGCAAGTGCTTGATGCGGACGAGGAAAGATCCTTTGGAGCTTGAGTACCCTCAGTTGCCAAAAGCAAAGGTATGGAGTAATTTTAAATGTGGTTGAAGCTTGTTTAGTGGAGGGTATAATGATAAATGGATCATTGATTCGGGAGCCACTAACCATGTCTGTTACTCTTTTTGCGTGGTTTGACAAACTAGCAGATTTAGACAGGAAACGAGAGAGGTTTTGAGGGCTTGGAAATGGAGAACATGTCTCAGATTAAAGCATTAGAACCCAGTAAATTATTTTCAATAATGAATACGGACTTTATGTTTAGTATTTGTTATAATATTTTTGGATTTTAAAAGGAATTTTAATTTACGTTGGTTATGTTGTTGAACAGGTTTAGCAGTGAATTTAATTCCTTTATTACACAATAAGTTGACAGTTATTTGTCTTAGGTGATTTGATAGATGGTCTTTATTATTAAGTCCCCATGTCTATGATCTGTTTTAATTCTTGAAATTGTTGATAACGATCACCTAGCCAAGAGAAAGGAAAGTTTCAAATGAAGCATTACCTTTGGCATTTGCGATTAGGTCATATTAATCCTAATGAGGATTCATGGTTTGAGTAAAAAGTGGGATCTTAGCTTCTAGACTTTGAACCCTGCATCACCGATTATGTGAATCTTGTTTGGAAGGTAAAATGGCCAAGGCCCTTTAAAGCGAAGGATATGCAGCGAGCCAAACCCGTGAATTGGTGCATCTTGTGTGTGCGGACGATAAATGTCAAGCAGGAGGAGGGTATAGTATTTTGTCACCTTCTGAGATGACTTCTGAGATATTATGGATATGTTACCTAATGCGCGAAAGTGAAACTTTCTGGGATTTCGAGAAGTATGGGGCTGAGGCGGAGAAAACAGGTGGGACTCCGTATCAAGAAAACGGTCGGCCAGGAGTGGTGAATACCTGCGGAGAGTTTAAGTCTTACTTGACTCGAGAGGGATCGTTTCACAGAAACCTGCTCGGCCACACCAGAACCTGTGAATGGAGTTACGGAAAGAGGAATGTCGAAACTCTTCGGGGATGTGGTGGGGTCAGTGCCCAGTTATTCATCTCTACCTATATATCGTTTTGGGGATGTATGCCATAGAAGCTGCAATGTATGTCTTGAATTTAGTTCATTACAAGCGGTTCTGGAACACCGCGGTGTACGGAAGAGCTGTAGCTTGCAGTTTAAGCCATGTCAGAATAACAGGGTGGCTCCTGCATGTCTTGGAAGGATCAATAAGTTGGGATCGATGTGAGAGGAGTTTGCATGTGTTTTGTTGGCTACCTAAAAGGAGCGAGAGGAGTGGACTATTTTATAGTCCTTCGGATAAAGGTTATTGTGGTACTCCTTGACTTTTGGAGGAAGGCCCATATAAGCGATTTCAAGCGAGTAAAATAATTCTCTGGCGAGGAGCTTGACTGGCTCAAAACAAAAACTGAGGAACCCACCGGTGTCTTGGCCTGCAATACCGCGATTCTATGCGTGTTCAAGAGGGAAAATGTTGCCCGAGAAGGTGAACAAGCACAGGTGGAGACCGGTGGAACAGATCAAATACATGTGGAACCGAGAACCCGAGAAGAGCCGGTCGAGAGGAACCTTCTAGTACCGCTACCGAGGCTCGAGCAGTGAACCACAACCGAGTGGAGCCGTCGTGATGATAAGTAAGGCGAAGCACACGAATATGTCTTACTATGGCGAGTCTTGCAAGTTATTTGCTATTGACAGTGAAGATGATCCCTCAAATTCTGAAAACCTTGGAAGATCAAGTGGGTGTACAGGAGTGAAAAGCCATGGACCGTGAAATGGAATCTATACTTGTTCAATTCGGTCCTGGTCTCATGTAGGGGCATGAAAGAATTAAAACCCGATAGGGTGTGAGTGATGGATTTACAAGAAGAGGATCGGATGGGAAGGTGGGACCTTGAGAGAGATTGGTAGCAAAAGGCTATACCCCGAGGACGTTGCCTGGAAGAAACCTTTTCGCGAGTGGCCATGCTTAAATCTGTCAGGATTCTTTTTAGGCGTAATTTTGCTAGACGTCTGGAATCTGAGATTTGTAGGATGGATGTCAGCTTGGCGCTTTTTAAATGGCAATTTAAATGAGGACATCTACATGCGACAACGAGAAGGGTTGAAAGCTAAAGCGAAGAACACATGGTATCAGGATTAAGGTCCATTTATGGCGGACTTAAGCAACATCGGATCATGGAACATCGAGGTTTGATGATCAGACCATTGCATTCTTTTGGTTTTGAGAAAAGCCGATGAACCATGTGTTTCTGCAAAGAATCGGCTTCTGAGAGAAGGTAGTTTTCTAGTCGCTTTACGTAGATGACATGTGATAATCGGAAGCGACAATAGTGTTTGTCGGTGTAAAAAGATTGGTTGCATAAGCAGTTTTGATATGAAAGGAAACTTTGGGAGCATTATATTCTTGAATCAAACTTATCGAGGCCGGAAGAATAAGTTGACAGCATATCTTCTGAGCCTCTTATATTGATAAAATTCTTGTCGGGTTTAACATGGAAAATTCAAAAGGATTCTACCACTTTAGACATGGGTCTCATCTTCTGAGAGCAATCCACAAAAACTCACAAACGAAAGAACGTGATGTAGGATATAGCCCATGCTTACTCATTTGTGGGGTAGTCCTCATGTGCCATATTATGTACGGGCTGATCTCCATTACTCTGAGTGGGAGTTATAATAAGGTATCCATCTGATCAGTTGAAAATTTCATGAATGCAGTAGCATATGTAAATGTCTAGGAGAACGAAGGGATTATGCTGAAGTATATTCCGATTAGGGGGTTTAGGAAACCATTGTTTCTGATTCAGAACTTCGAGGGGATATTAATTTCGAGAAATGCTATGTTTGGTTATGTGTTTCTGTTATATGAATTGTTTATGCGTTGGAGGAGTATTAACGGGCGTGTGTAGCCAGTCCACACGAAGAATGAATATGATGGCTGTACGAGAGGCGGCTAAGCGTATTGGTGAAGAAGTTCATTATGGATCTTCGGGTGATACGGTCTTGGTCATTACATGCCTTTTCTTTGTGACAGCGATTGGGGCGTGGATCGAACAGGTATCGCGAAAGCAACGCGCGTTGAGGAAGTGCAGCTTGATCCGAGGACATCATTGGCGAGGAGGCAGCGGTGGTGCAAAATAGCGTCGAGAGGAAGCGCAGCGGACAGATTCCATGACTACTGTTGGTTTTTACGAAAGACATGTAGATTCTATGAGGTGTTAGGAGATTACAGGACTTATTTTAGAATTTAGTGGGAGTTTTTATTTGAGCTTTTGTAGCGAAGACAAATAAAATTATTGTATTTTAAACTGTTAATAAAATTTCAATGAGGTATTAATTTCACCTTGTGCACACTATTATTTTTATTATTAAGGAGTCCGGATTAATTATACGATATATGGTCATATGGATACGATCCATGGAAGACTGATCATAAGTTCTCCATAAAATTAAATAGAATAAGAATCCTGGATTATTGAATAAAGTTGGGCTGCTTTATTTGAAGGCGCGTATTTTATATGAAATAATGCATCTTGATTGTTATAAAATATTGGTGCGATTATGTTTGCGTTGATAGGATCGAAGAAGATTTGATTAAAAGTTAAATTTACGTGAGAAAGTGCATCTCAGTGATATTTGATTATTATTTTCTCTCAATCACGAGTTTATTTTAAATGAGTAATTGAATAATTATCGGTCTTTGAATTGTCGATATGTGAGGCCCTATTTTGTGTGCGTCACACAAGATGATTTAGGAGCAGTGATTGTTTAATTACCGGTAGTATAGAAATAAACAAAAAATGGAATTGAAATATCATCTTGATATGTTTGATCTTGGATGTAGTAAGTCAGCGGCGATTACATTTGATCCATTAGCTATTTAAATCAAAGAAGATTAAAATAATTAATTGATGACGAAAAATATAATCAATTAATTATCGATATTTTACGATGGAGGAAATTAATATATATATCAACAACAACAATTTTGGAGTTTCTAAAGCTCTGAGCACTAGTAGGTAGGCGGATTGGAGCTAATTGCTTTTCAATTATGAGGCGCCCAATTAATATGCGTTGAATCCAGAGCTATTTCCCAGAAGATGGTGGGGCTGCATGCTCACGATAATGGAAGCTATACGAAACGCAAAAGTTGGGTTACATGGTTTTGGGCTTATGCTCCAGGATTTGTCTTTCGAAGCGAAGTGGAGATTGTTAGCAATTATGTGTATCTTGGGTCCCACTTAGTATTACTCAAATATATGTATAAATTATAAATTTATAATAAATATAATTTATTATATGAGCGGTTATTTATAATAATATAATTTATTATGAGCAGTTTTATAATAAATATAATTTATTATATGAGCGGTTTTTATAATAAATATAATTTTATTATGAGCAGTTATTCATGATGTAAATGGGTTTAAGGTTTTATAACAGTTTTTTTCGTACATTTTGAGAATCTGAAACGAGAAAGAAGAATTTTTCGATGCTGGTTTCTAAGTCTGCAGATTGATTCTACGTCGATTAAATTTATTACATACATATCGCTTTTGAGTTCTAGTCTGAAGATCGGACCAGTGCTGATTGTGATATGGAGTTGGGCTGGTGTAGATACGTTAGTTGCGTCTTTATTCTTTGTAGATCTGACGGTGTAGTCTTTGGTTGGTGGGCGATCTGAAATCTAGTTGACGGATCGCAAATCTACATAGGTAATTTTATTTAATATTGAATTTTAGATCTGATTGCGTGTTTAATGCATTGCTTGAATCACAATCTTGACATGTATTTTTATGCATTAAATGTCATGCATTTCATTCCCAGCTATATCCTGAAACGAGATAGGAGGTGGAAGATTAAAACTACATTCGGCCTTTGCCTGCTTGGTAGGGTATTTCTTGAACTTGAGAAGTGTATAAATCATTAGAGTTGGAGCATGATGAAACCATTATGAAGACTGATTATATAAGTGCATTGAAGGCGATAAAGGATGTTGATACATGAAGAATCTTAATGGACAGAATTAAGTACATATATAAAAGCCAAAGAGTACTTGAAATTGGACTCGGCTGTTAGAAGGAAGACAGCTTATCCCGGGTTAGTTACTTAATTTTTTTTCTAATTTATTATATTATATTTCAGATACTAGAAAATAGGTGAATTTTGTTGAATTTCATCACTAAATCATTTTATATATATTATCTATATTACAGTTGAATGGTGGACTATATTTGGAGCTTTAGCTCCAAATTTGAAAAAGTTTACCATGAAGGTCCTTAGCCTAACATGTAGTGCATCATGTGCTTTAAAAACATTAAAAAATATTTTAAGTTTAAAAAATATCAAATATGAGTAATAAAATTTATATACTTATAAATTTTGCGAATCCATACTAAGAGGAGGAATAGATTAGAGCATCAGCGTTTGAATGATTTAGTTATGCATACAAAGAGTATAATCAAGCCTTGAAGAAAATATATATGATGGTGTATTCACCATTGACCCAATAATCTTGAAAAGAAATTGGTAGGGAACAATGAGTGGTTGATAGGAAGAATGAATGATGAAAATTCTCATGACCATGAAAATGTACAAGATGATTTAGTGTTTGATGATAATGACTTGACATGGGGTGATGTTGCTAGAACAAGTGAAGCAGAAGAGCCTAGATTTGATACTAGAGCTAGAGCAAGCAAGCAGGTTGTTATCATCAAGGGGGAATGATAACACAATTTCAAGCTCAGACCCATGCGTACTCTTTCATTAATAGATGAAGATGAAAAAATGAATTATTAGTGAGAATAGGGAGGATGAAAGGCTGATGATGATGATGATCGTTATGTCGTGTGGAAGATGTCTGCGAATCGATTGTTGTGAGAACTGAATTAAGTTATTTTAATGTGTTTTGTTTGGATGATTTATGAATTTGGATAAGGAATATGTGTTTGCATGTTGACGTGTTCTATTGACAATTTCTATGGATTTTTATAAACTTTGGAGATGGGATTTGTTGGATTTGTTAGATTTATTGATATGTTTTATGAATTTTTATACTTAGATGTATTGTTTATGTGTTTTTATTGGTTGAATTGATATTTTTGATGATATTTGATGATAAATAATTGTTATATTTAAAAAATATATATATGTAAAATAGGATAGATACCCATAAAAAGCCAGCGCCTTAAGGATTCGTAAGAAGCGCTCTTGCTTGATGTGTCTTCTTGCTGACCTTGGTATTAAGTGAAAAAATTATATTATTATTAAGTATATAGCAAAAACAAAAACAGCTTTCATAATTCTTTTACTAGTAAGAATATCAATAAATTTGTTGAATGGTATCACAAACCTTTGAACCCTTAAGGGCTGACTCAAGTAGTAAAAAGCGGAGTGGGTTTACGAGAGGTTTCAGACTTGAGTCTTTATAAGAACGAAATATTACAACAATATATTATAAAGTGGACTAAAAAAATGAAACAAACCTTTGAATTGGAGAAAGGAAATGTGAAGAAAGATAGATTGAAAAAAAAAATGTAAGAAATAAGAAAGGTAAGATTCGTAATTTTATATGAAATATTAACCAAATATTTTTAAGACACTTTGAATCACCTATGATCAACTTAGGGATGCCAGACTATGATAGAATGAAAGGTGTATTTCTAGAGGTGGTAATTTGAGCGAGTGGACTGGCTGGGCTAGGTTGGGTCAACATTAGACTAGGTCGAAATCGGGTCTAGCCAAATTTCGGCCCGAGTTTTCGAGTAAAAAATATAGCGGCGACCGGTCCTAAATTGATGATTGAGTTAAATTATATGAGGCCAAAAAGTTAGTAGTGTAGTCGGGCCGAGCCAAATTTGGCCAGATTTTTGGGCTTATAAATTCCTGACCTAGTCGATATAATTAAGCGTGGACGGGCTAATCGCTTGGGTCGAACCCAAGTGCCCAAACATGTATTTAAATGGCTGATTGGTCGCCGGGATCGTTGGAAGTTGCTCTTGTCATTAATTTTAGGATCAATAGGATTGTTTGAGATGCGTAAGGCAGCTTAGGCGTGCAAGTATAAAAAATAACGAAAAGAAATCAAACAACTATAACAACATGCTTAATTTTAAAATGTCTTTATATTATAAAAATGAGAAGAAATCAAACAACTACAGCAACATACTTAATTCTAAAACATCATTTGTATGCATGTTACAAAGATTAATGATAATACGTCATTAAGTCTTAACTCAGTGGTTTAAAACATTAGATCAAGTATAAAGAGAGGATGAATCAGGTTTGAAATTTCTTGAAAGCGTATTATTACAATATTGTAATTACAGGTGAATAGTTATAAAAAAAAGAAGATTAATTTTATTAATTGCCGTTGTTGTCAAATTTTCAGTGCAACGAGAATCAAGTTATAATAGAATAAAAGTTAATTATTTTTCATTATAAGAAAACTTTATTTATTTATCTTATATTGATTAAGATTGTTTGTTTATGGCACATGCTTTTAACACGGGGATTTGATTAAAGAAAATTTTTGTTGACATTTGTCGGTTTTGCATTCTGGCCTTAGTATATTTAGTTCCATCACTATCATAAAAAATACATTTCATTGAGACTCAAACATTGGTTTTATCTTCTCGATATTGCTCAAATACGAGTTTAAACCATTTGAGTTAGGTATAATTAAACGAACATTTTTTTTAACACACTCTAATTTCAACATAATAAAGTAAATTGTACCATTAGGACTTGAATCTAAACCCCTTACCCGATGTTAACGCATGCTTGTTTTTAACCTTGGAGGTTCTTGATCTGCCATGGAGTTAAGTATCGCGATCATCCCTATCAGTTTGGTCTAAAAATCTGTTGACAAAAATGCCCTTCATGTTTTTACAAAAATAATTGACTACTTTTAAGACAATGTAAATATATAAAATATAGAAGGGCATTTTGTCTTTTGAACCCATATAGAGGTATTTTGACAGAATATTTCCCTGAACATAGGGTTTATCCATCTTCATTTACTAATCATTGATCTTATCGGTTCTACAGATACTTATTTATAATTAATTTGCTCCAAAAATAAAATTTTAAATATCTCCAAAAAAGGGAAAACCCTGGTAAAAGAAACGGTTCAAATGCCATAGAAAAAAACGGACAAAGTATCATCACGCATCCATTTCACGAAGACAGGATCATAGCATACAGATAAGCTTTCAGCGGAATCAAAAGCCTAGTATCATGCGCCCGCCATGGATCATCTAAACCCGGAAGCTTTCTGCCAATCCACCCAGTGCACCCACCACCCGTCTCCTGACCCGCGCGTCTCCTTCACTCGCTCACACCCAGATTCCAGGTTCGTTCGTCTGATGCCACAGTTTCACCACGAGTTTGTGTTGAATAGCAGAAATTTGCTTCGTGGGTTGTTTAAATTCTTGATTTTTTTTAATCCTTATGCTTCCACTCCGATTTTTTTTTTCGATGATTTTAGTTTTTTTTTTTTTTTTTGTTGGTTATGAGCAGCAGGAGGTCTGAGGGGGAAATCAAGGATTTTGCTGCTGCTAGGAAGGTTCAGAAGGCTGATAGGGAGAAATTGAGGAGGGATCGGTTGAATGAGCAGTTTATAGAGTTGGGAAATGCACTAGGTGATGTGAAAATGCTTCTCTTTGTATGATATTGGACAGAATTTTTTCCCTCCCCTGCATGAGTTTTAGTTTCTGCTCCCTATTTTTGAGTTGTTGGGTCGAAATTACATTACAGTAGTTTTCTATAGCCAGTTATGCAATCATGGGTCGTCTCCTATTATTCCGCATTTGTAAAATTGACAAAAATTTCGGCAGCTAAAAGAAATTTGATATGTTGGGTTACTTACAGGATATGTGTTCATTGTTCCAGATCATTTGTTCTCGAGAGATTTGGCCATGAAGCCATTCGATACTGTTAAATGTTGTACTAATTGGGATCTGTTCTACTGTAGCTAGTACATATACTTGATCTAATGGCTATATTTGTATTTAGATTTGATTGTTTGGCATGCAAAAATAATGATTGAATGAATAATCAGGTGTCTCATGGTATGTTTTAAGTATCAAAAAGTAGTTTTTCGAGTCTCATAACATGATACAATTGATAGTTTGTCAAGTCTCATAACAAGATACAATTGCTTTGTTGGCTACTATTATCTTTCTCTTGTTCTTTATCGGCATTCAACAAATGGACACAAGCAACAAACTGGGTAGCTCACTTTCCTCCTTGCTAAGAAAACTCGTTCATGTCATCACCCATCCTTTCATTTTTAGTTGGTACCAAGTTCTTCGTTTTTCTTGACTGATTACTGGTCAAGTTTCCACTGTGTGTTCTTTTGTTGTTCTCAGGATATTCAAATATTGGAGGCTATCGATGCTCAAGCCTCCCTCTCATTATGCTAACCAAATTATTTTCATTGTGATCCCTTATATGGTTTCATGATTTCTTTAAATATTGCATAAATGGCATTGACATATGTTACATCCCCTCTGTGCATAACTGTTAATGATTTAAAATTATGCATTAGTAAAATATGCTACATGTTTACACTGTACAGTGCTGTCTGTACAGTGCTGTAACTCACTAACAGTTAAAAATACCAGCAAAGTTTGTTTCGTCTTTGGTTCTTTCAATTCTTTAAACAATGTTGTTCTTTGAGTGTTCTTTGTAATGCCTTCATTTGATCCCAAGCATCTCTTTTCAATCTCTTGATTTCTTGCCACCAAGGTCTAGCTTTATCTTCCTTACTATGTTTTCATGCTCATCTTTCTAGTTGTCTACAAATTTTCATCTTCTTATTGTTTCTATTATGTTATCAATCAAAGGGATCTCATACAATGGTTGGGTTGGTGCGGGGAAGTTTTGACAGAATCTGTGAGTAGTTATCAAGTTGGGAATTAGATAAAGGGTGATTTGATTAAAAGACCCTTTGAAACACGAATTTCGGAAATCTAACCCTCCAATTTTTGACCATATTTTGACAAAAATACCCTCATTGTTTTCTTGTAAAAAAAACCGTGTCTTTTATAAGACACATGTAAATACATAAAAGGGCAAAGGGTATTTTTGTTTATAATGAGTTATTTTTCAAGAAAAAAATACGGGAAGGGTTAGACTTGCAAATTTTGGATTATTTGATATATTTTAATCAAATATTTCCTAGATAAATGGGTCATATGGTTTGGATTTTATAGAACTTTATGGTACTTTTATGTGAGTGAAACATTTCACTCATAATTAGTGAAAACATATAATATGACTGTTAGATCATTGTGAGAACATAATTCTATGACTAATTTCCTTTTGATGCCCCAAAACATGGACCTCAGGTTATTGAAAATAATTATTAACCACCCATCAATGTTATCATGCAGATCCTGATAGGCCCAAAAATGATAAAGCAACCATTCTTTCTGATACAATTCTTTTCATCAAGGACTTGACAACTCAAGTTGAGAAACTGAAAACTGAATACGGTATTAAGCGAAGAATCCGTGAGGTGTTTTCCTAAACTACAGTGGGCATTCAAGTTTGTGGGGCAATTACGACCTGGTAGCATATGATCATTTATTTTTGTTCTTATACAGTTAACTCAGGAGAAGAATGATCTCAGAGAAGAGAAGGCATCCCTGAAATCTGATATCGAGAACCTTAATGTTCAGTATCAGCAGAGAGTCAGGGCTATGTTCCCATGGCCGGCCATTGATCCCTCAGTAGTTGTTGGTCCACCTTCTTACCCTTTTCCAGTGCCAGTCCCAGTGCCTATCCCCGCTGGGTCAATTCCCATGCATCCATCTATGCAGCCATACCCTTTCTATGGAAATCAGAACCACGGGATGATTCCTAATCCATGTTCAACATTTGTTCCTTACTTAACTCCAAATACCCTGGTTGAACCACGGTCGACACAACATGCATCTCCACCTATGCAACCATGCAGTCATCCAGCATTTCAAGCAAACGGATTCAAGGATGGAGTCATCAGGAAAGCAATAGTAAAAGCGAAGATTCTACTGATCTTTGCAACAGACCTGCAGCTCAAGGCATGGGACTAAGTCTGATCAGGTATTAATGTAGCTTCCATATATGTTGATCTCTGAAATAAAGCTCTTTGAAGCCCTTGTCCAAGAATACAAATAATTATCTTATCAGGCATAACCGAGATTAAAATTTTCCACTTTTCAGAATTATCATCAGGACCACAAGGCCAGAGATCTCAGAATAAGGAAGAGCAGTGCAGAAGGCTCTTTACCAGTATGTGTTGTTCTTCGTCTCCTAATTAATACAGGATAGCTCCTCAAATAGTGTAGTAGGTGGCAGAAAGGCTGATGACTGAAAGATAACAGAAAAAATTAAAAAATCCAGCGACGTTTCCTCTTCTGTATCTCCATTATTGATTTTTCACATTTTGTTTCCTGGATTGCTTTTCAGTTGCCTAAATTGCTAATATGCTTTGAACCAAATCACTTCTAATATCTGATAAAGATAGTGATGGATTAGATTTAGTATTTAGTTTCTTCTTTTAGTAGGTCATAGAGAAAAATTCTTGATTGGGGTTTAAATACTTGTTTATGGGGTCTAAACATTTGGTAGAGAAAGAAAAAAAATGTTTATGGGGTTTGTTTATCTGTAATTATGCTTATATGGTTCACCAAATATAAAAATCTCTTATATTGCAATTGGATATAGCAATGGTAAGAAAAGTCCACCGGTAGATCAGAGAACCCTTTGTTTGCAGGGGACGATTAGCTATAATCCTCTTACTGTGTTAAATGTCTATATATAGTTTGTCAATTTGAGTTTATTGCATCGTTGCCTGACATTAACCACAGATGGTGTTTCGATCAATGAGATTGACTTCTAGTGCCTTGAGTTCGAACTTGACAATTTTATCATGCATTGTTCATTGTCAAAAACTCCTCTTGTTAAAGTTTGTAGAATGAAGTGCAGTAGAGAGAATGAGTTAAAGTAGAATGGTCATTAGCTATAATTATCAAGTAGGATGTATGAACAACATAGGAAATTAACACCGAATCCATATGAGCCATCAGGAGAAGGTAACATGCTGTTGGGAGTACGAGCAACTCCTACCATTCTCCATTTTTAACCCCATCTCCATATTTGGAATTTACACCCAAAATCCCTCAACCATTTTCCATTTCCATCTCTAAAATAAAAAAGTGAAAAAGTGAACCCCAAAGTACTATTCTCCAATTTTTTTTTATAATATTTGGGTGAGTAGTGATTTGAAGATGAATTTAGAGATTGTGATAGGAGTTGGAAGTGAAAAAAGTGGCCTCATCACCTCTAAATATAGATAAGATGCCAATTTGGGGATAAAAATTGAAGATTTGTGGTTGGAGATGCTCTAAGAGTCCAAGTGGTAGCTAATTTGTGTCCTAAGTTAACTAGGATCCTACCATTCTGGCTGTAGCTATCACACCCCTGTGGCTGGGGGTGCAACTGAAATGTAAATGAAGGTCAAGCATGATACCCCATATTTGAGTAAGAGATCCAGAGGACTCGAATGAAGAAAAAGACTTTTGGGTAGGGAGCTAGCAAATGGCTAGATTTGGCCAACGAGCCCTAGCTCAGTGGTTAAGGGCTAGGGTGGGCATAGGGAGGGGACTGGGTTCGAGTCCCAATGGGGACAAAATTGTGTACTTATAAAAAAACGAGGCTAGATTTGGCAACTGCATCAAAATAATGTCAAAGATGGGCTTTGACCTGAAGACAGTGTAATGCAGGACTTGAATGCAGAGGATAAGACAGGAGAGGCATTAGATAGCAGATCTAGGAGGACCTAAGAAATTGATGTCCACATGAATGGTTTGTCTTTGTATGCTTGTGGTTAGTATTCATCTTCCTGTGTTGCCTCCCAACCTGCTACATCCTTTCTTCTTTAACCTCGCCATTATCAACCTTTGGAGCCTTGCATTCCTATTAAGAGCGTAGTATTAAGTAATAATCATATAGATTGAGCTTTTTAGAAAAGTTAGTTTGTTTAACGTGATGCTCCAGGCAGTTTGATGAGAATCATGTGTTAGAGCAAATGCGCAGTTTGTTTATTTGAGAAGAGAGAGTTCATGAAAGTGCGTTTGGTTGTTTGGCTCCCGCATGCGGATATGGGACCGCATGTGAGGGAGGGTGTTAAGAAACATGATATTCATATTAAACCAAAATCCGCTTGACCTTTTAGGAGAGTTGGTTGTTTAACAAGGTCCATAGGAGGGGAAGCTCACTACTTTAACCTTTGGGTTGAGAATGTAGAACTCAAAAGAAACACCACCTACTCCCCCTCTTTAGGAATGCCAATAATTTTCTACCTGGGGTAGCAGAGGGATTCGAGGAATGTGTCATTCTAAAAGGTCTTAATACCCAAAGCTTCACAACCTGCCTGACTATGTATGTTCAAGCCAGGCAACCAAAGAATCATTCTGGTGCCATTTTCCCCTCATCTGTTGAACAACATAATATCATCTTGTGAAACTAGAACCACCACCAAATTGGTTGTCATGGAAAGATTCATATCTGTATCACATCTATCAACCCGGAAAGTAGTTCAATTGGTCCGATCTTTGATTTACTTTATAATGACCCCGTTTGGTTGATCTGATTGAAGGAACTATCAGGAGCTGATAGCTAATTCACCCTTAATTAGCTCTTGTAAGGTGTTTGGTAAAGACACCTAATTAGCTACTAGGACTAACTAAACAACTTATGATTGGAAAAAGCTAAATGGTTACCGATTCTAGTCCTCTATCCAAGCTGATGCACGGTTATCAATAAATATCTGTATCCCATGTGACTTTTCTATCTGGAAACAGAACTGAAATCGAAAGGTGGGGTTGTAGATGCAGTTAGTGTGAGTTCACTATCTCAACCATCTCAGCTGTTTTCTAGGACTTGACTTGGAAGCTTCAATGACAGTACAACTCTGCCCCATCTGCCTCTGCTTTTACAGATTATTAAGATATATCTGATTGGAAACACTTCTTGAGAACAAGAATTGATTTTCATAAGATTAGGTGCACTACCAACCTCATCACAGCCCCCCCTCTTCCTTTCTTCCTAAGACTGCCCAATGGGTGGACCATTATTTTTATTTTTATCATCTAATGTTTGTTTTTGGATTAAATAAGAAGAAATGAAAATGAAAATTTGACTTTTTAGACCTTCAATGGTCAAATTAAGAGCAACTTGGACAGTCTTAGATAAAAACATTTTTGGTAAGACCAAATAAGATATTTGTTCTTAGATTTAATAACCATGATTTCTATATATATTTTTGTTGAAAAATTTGACAACGGATTCAAAAACATGATTTATAAAATCAGTTATTTTTTATTTCCTTTTGTGAAAATGTTGCTTTTAAACCATGTTTGGTTTTGAAATTCTCGAAAGGAAAAAGTATAGATTTATTTAGATTGTGCTACTGGACACCCAACGTGCCTATATATATATACTTATATATATATTATTCCTTTTCAAATAATTTTTTCCCCAAAATTTTCAGAAGTAAGATTGAGCTTTAGCTTTTTTTTTTTTTTTTTTAAAGCTAAATATTTTAATTATAATGTAATAATTATTTTATTAACTCATTTGAATTTAAGATTTTTATTTATTTTTAAAATATTGAATGTTTTACAACGTGAGGTAGGCAAATACGATGAATCATTGAATATTTTATAAAATATTAATCTTTATTAATCTACCTGATATCACATACAAGGTGAAGTTTTATTTTTAAAGAAATATATTAATAGATTGCCTAATTCCTAAGATATTAATCCTATGGTGGATAAGAGGGCCACGCGTACGGTCTACTTTTATCTTCACCACAGACTCCATGATGTGTTGGGTCACTTTATCTGCTTCACCCTTTCCATGTTATTAGTCCACACGTGGCGGCACGGATGCCGACAGTGCCCAGTATTATCTCCAGAAGAAAATTAAAATAAATAAAACAAGGTTGGTGGGTGGATCACGGGTAGGGATGGCGCAACGACGCCGTTTTCTCATGGCGCGTGGAGAAAATTTACCTTCGCCCCAAAATGTTAAATGCCTTTTCGTTGACGGACAGCGACCACAACACCAACCACGAGTTTCGATATTTTTTGTAAGGGCATATGGTATAACCCCCATCGCCTTTCAAAGCGTGGCCCTCTCTCTTACGTTCTCTTGTGTTTTTTTATTGGAACTCTGAAAAGGCGTTCTAAGTCGTCACCGTATCATAATTATATGAGAAATTTGAGATTCGATTTGACAATCGGGGCTGGCCAGGCAGAGTAATAGTGAAATTTAGCAGGCGAAAAATGAGTAGGGCCAAAATGGAGTAGGGCCAAAATTGGCAGGAGAATTTTTCGGAGAGCTAAAATTTTAACATTTGAAGCCATTACTCTGAATCGGGTTGGTCGAATTTAAATAAGCTTTTGAAGGTAAAAAAAATTCGAATTGGTTGGTACATTTAAATTGTCAGGTTTTTTACTGGCCAAATAATTTAATGGTAAGTACTAATTCAGAGTCTTAGAGTGGCAACATGATCAGATCGATTTCTGCACTAAGTAAGATGGACCAAAATAACGATAAAGCTTTATCACATAACATTTAGTTAAACCTAATTTCATGCATATTATTAAGAAAATAATAATTATTTAAGATACTTCATTCTTCACCAGGCAATGAGAACTGATGAAGCGTTTCATGCTGTTTTTTACCTTTATTTGAAATATGAATACTATTATTCTCTACCACTTGAATTAGGTATCTCAAAAAGAAAAAAAAAATATGATTTTTTTTTTTTGTGAAATAAGACAATGAATAAAAAAATTTGCAAATACTTTTAAAGGGTAAATCAAAATAATCTTCAAAAGTCTTTGAATACTACTGATCATCAAATATTTGAATTATTATTATAAATATCTTTAATAGTTAAACAATTCAATTGTCTTCCTAAATATGATAATAATTGTAAATATTAGATATTAAGAAAATCTCTAAATATCCTGCATAAATAGTATAATTGAACTTTTATTATAATAATCTCTTTTAGACGTATAAAATTATAATTTAATATTTGAAATTATTATAAAACTTCTAGAATATATTTTGCCTTGTTATATATATTTTACTACAAAAAGCTCATCTGCCGTAAGTACACGCGCTTTATGTAAGCGCGTGCGCGTGTCAACAACTTCATCGTTCAAACCCCACGAAACTCATCATAAAACAGGCGCAGACGTCGAAGTCGAAGCGAAGCTAAGAAACTCGGCGATGGCGGCGGTGACTAACATCTCTCGCATCTCGACTGTCGGCCCCTAAGGCGCTCCTCCCATTCCTATTCCCCCCGCCACTCAATTTTCAGGCCTCCGCCAGTCCTTCTCAACCTCGATTACTCCCAGCATTTTATTCTCCCAATCCCGAATCTCTCTCCCTTAAGCCTTGCGGAAACATCGTCGCCATGGCCGGCTCTGGAAAAGTAAGTTGTTTTTTTTTTAATTAAGTAATTTGGATCCGAAGTGGAGGTTTGGGAGTAGGTATCGAAAGTCGGTGATGCTTTCATGTTCGTTTGTTTGATGAGAAAATGCGGGAAAATGGAAGGGGAAGTGTTGGGGTTGTTTGGCTGTGGAAATGAAAATTGTATCTTTGGAAAATATATTTCAATCTTTTATAATAAAGTAGAAAGAATATATATATATATTTTTTGGTGTGTGCATTAGTTTTAATTGTTAAATGGGTTACATTCTTTTGAGCCTCTTTCAGAAAGAATTTGGTTTTGGATTTTCCGTTTTATTCTCTGAAATCAGATATTAGCTGGTTTAAATTCAAATTATGAGTGTCATTTTCTATCTCAGTTTTCTTAGTAACCAAAGAGAGGACTATAGTCTTTGTTTATTACTATGCAACTTGGTTGGACGATTAGGAACTCTTTTTGGAAGTTTTATACTGTGATTTTGATGACGGTTAGAATCTTTGTGCTTTTCTTTTGGATTGTGATTAGTTCTTGGTGAGAAAAGCGAGGGTTGGTGGGTAGGACCATTTCCTATGACTGTGTTTAATGCACTTCCAAAGGAACATTTTATAGCAATTATGCATCTTGGAAACAACCTCAGTGCTGATCAAATCAAACATGACTGTATTCAAAGTTGTGTTGCTTGGAGTTATTAGCAATTTGGCTGATGCTGTCTACCTGAATCATCCCAAGGCTTCACAGCCACATTTGCTTTTTCTCATCAGCTTTGCCCATGGTTACTTTGCCATGCACAACATTACCTGTCAGCAGTGATACCAGGCCTGCTCCATCCAGGATAGCTCTGTGGTTGAACCTTGGTGGGGGTGGGGTGGTCTAGAGCCAGTGCTCCTAAAATCTGTGACTTTTGATGAATTTGTATACCCGTTTTTATATGTTTCCCATGCAAGACCTCCTCCATTTCCTTTTCCTTTTTTTTTTGAGTGGTATAGGTATCATCAATTTTGAGCACCTTTTGGTTTTCCAAGTGGCTGAAATCCATTTTGATAATAACCCTTGCAGGTCTGGATGTACCTTCATTATTTGTGTTAACCAAAGTCCACATTAACACAATTTTGTGATTGAAATATATAGATAAAGGATTTCTGAAGCAATAACTTCTAAACATGTTAATGGCATCTCTCAAACTTTTTAGAATGCTGGTTTTCTGCTTCAGATATCATATCCAACTTCAACATCTAGCTGACCTCTTGAAATTATGTTTTCTTTTTCTTCACATCATTTGAAAAATTGTGATTATTATAGGAGATATTTTTAGTAATGAAATTTAGTAAGGCTGTTTTTTATTTTTTGAAATTCAAATAGAAGCTAATTTTCTTATAACCTTAGCTATTCCTTGTGCATTTTAATATTTCTGCCTCATTCGGTTTGTCTTTCTCTATTGTTGATTAACTTCAAGTTAATGGGCTTGAATTTTATCAGTACATGTAAAGTATCTTGTAATATTCATCACAAATCTAATCTAGAAATGAACTGGTTCATTCCCGCCTATAAAATGTGAACTGAATCTGATGAGATTTCTCAAAATTATTTGCATACGTATTTAACTTCATGTGCATATACTTTCTGTTCTTTCACTTTACAAATCTTACCATTTGAACATTTATAATTCTTATTTTTTTCTTGTGGTTGCAGTTCTTTGTTGGAGGAAATTGGAAGTGTGTAAGTATTATTTATTTATTGTTTTGTTGATTATATTGTGTGTTATGTTTTCCCATCAATGTTTCATAATGATTTCTTAGATCATCTAGTATTAATTTTAAACCAAAAATTCTCTCATTGATAGGCTCTAGTTTTAAAGAATTATCATTTGAGACATATAGGCTAGTATCCAGCTTACCCTATTGTTGATCAACAAGTAAATATCTTCTATTTAAGATAAAGACGGGCACGATAAGAAATATTTCTCCTTATCAAGGCTGTGTTTTTAGGTATACATAATTGGGAGCAGTGGTATTTATGAATTTATCATTTCATCTTATGATATCTTATACTGCTTTCATTTTTAGTCATAATTTCAATGGAATTGAGAATAACTTAAAATATGAATGATGGAAGTACAAAGTATGGGAAGTCAGAATCTGACATCTTTGGTGGTGAACACAAACCCAAACATATAGTTAAAAATGCTAGAGAAGAGTGATGTCCGAAAAAATTTTTCGAAAAAAATCCCAAATTAACACGTGTTACAAATAATGCTATTGATACTTTATTCTGTGCTCCTTTGGCGTAGTTGGTTATTACAATTTAATTTTTTTCAAAAAGTTAATTCTATAAATTTTTTTTTTTTCAAATAGTTAAAACCGTAGTCACTAACTACGGTTTTGGTGATGTGGCAATAAGAGAAATTTGGTTGGCGGTGACCCTGAAACATATGTTGGTAATTTTTTGAAAAAATGATTTTAAGGACAAAGCCCAGAAGAAAAGCTCTAATAGGTTCAACTTGCTACAGGTGTAAAAAAGGGTAATCTTTAAATGTAAAATATTTGACCAAGAGAGAAGAAAATTCTACTCTAAGTTTCTTTAGTCGCTGAATTTCTCTCTCTTTCCTCTCTCCCTCTCCCTCTTATATTGACTCCCAAAAAATGTGTCAGAGGTAAACAGACCCTAAGACACTCCTGATCCCCTGTGATATGTGAATGCTCTTCAAAAACAAAATGTTAACCAACTAACTGATAGGAGGAACAAAAAAGTAAAAAGAAAGTCTATTAATGGTACCATTTTTCCAAACTCTGTTTTTGGTTCTTATCTCATATTTAATCAAATAGGTTTGTGAGCTCAACGACTTTCCATATCGTTACATTTCATTTTCTGTGACAGCATTTAGTTGAGCCATTTATCATGTTTGCAACTCCTCTATTCTTGGAAATACATTGTTTCACTTTGAAGATGTCAACACCAACTTTTCTTTAACTAGATCAATTTCCTTCATAAATAAAGGAAGTAGTTTAATTGAATCCTGTAATTCATTAATCCTCTAAGAATATGAACATCTGACCCAACTTATAGAAATTCGTTTGCTAGGTTTGTGTATGTTGTAGAAGAAAATAATGAGTGTTTACCATCCTTCTTGCTTGACTGCAGATGTAAATTTTAAAATTCTTCTCTAACCTATAAGGCCTGCCGAGATAGGACAAAGGATGACCATAGCAAGATAAACTGCTACCACCTTGTTAATTGATAAATTATTCTGTTGATAATATCATCATTATTAGCTACTTATCAAAAAAAAAAAAAAAAAAATCATCATTATTAGCTGATGACTCCTTAGACAAATGTTTCATATGAGAAATGCTTGCCCCAACCTCTCCTCATTTTCCTGATTGTTTTTCTTTTTGAATCACGCGATCTCCACCTTTAATCTCATGCTGAAAGACCTCTTCCTTAATTCTAAAACTCCTGCACAACCCAATGCACCTCTATTTAAGTAAAATTGTGCAATCTCTCACTTATACATTTAAGTAAAATTGTGCAATTTCCCTCACATACATTTTCATATGACATGTTTTTTTGTCCTTTATATCTGGTTTGAGTTTGTTATAATTGGGATTTTTCATTTTTGTTTATTTAGAATGGGACAAAAGACTCCATCAGTAAGCTTGTTTCGGACTTGAGCAGTGCAAAATTAGAGGCTGATGTTGGTAAGATAAATTTTCTGTATCCACTATCTTGTTTACCTGCTGGAATTTGCTATATAACTTATGCTATTGGGTGCTACTTTCTTTTTCCTAAGTGTTTAAATTGTTGGCAACAATAATTTGGTGAGAGCCTAGCTTTTGATGTTTCATTTAGTACCTTTCTAGTTTAGTATGACTTGTAGGATAGTTTGTCTTTTATTTTTTGTAAGAATTATGGGTCCATTTACTAGAACTTTTGTGTGTGCTAGTTAGTTAGTTTTTTTTTTCCTTTTGATAGGTAATAAAAGAGTTTGCGTTAGAAGGCAAGGACTCTTTTGTTTTTCTTTTGATGTTTTTCACCTTGGCAGCGAATTTGAGCCGGTCTCACCTTAAATATGCAGGATTTGAATTTTTGAACCTCAGAGGAGTTAAATTACTATCTTCTTGCTAACTCATATATTGTTAAATGGTTTTGATAAGGTTAGATGTCACTCGGAAAGTGAGAGCCTTGTCCAAACAAGAGAATTTGATTTGAGTTGTGATTACTGTGGTCTTATGCTCCCTATTTGTTTTGGGTTGCCTTCTTGTCTCCCTTCATTCTTTACCTATTTATTTTTCCTCTTTTCCGGTTTGCTTATTAAAAAAAAGAAACTATGAAAATTATACATGCATATCTGTTCATTGACCATTTAAAATAGGTACTGCTGTTTTCCACTTTTATGAACATGATAGAAGTTTGTAATCTACAAACGTTGAGTTGGTTTCTTGCAGAAAAAAATGACTGTACTGGTTATTTGTCACCCAAAAGAAAAAAAAATTAGAAAGGGAGAGGAGAAGTAAACACATGTCTGTATTATATTGTATGCTTCATCTAAAAGAATATGAACTGCTTAGACACTCCTCAATTTATAGTAAGAGTTCAACTAGAAATTTACGTAAGCCAGTGTCTGGATTGTTCTTGTGAGAGTAAATATGGACAATCTAAGAAAAGAAGTGATATGAGCTGTGGTGACCTCAAAATGAATTCAACTGTAAGTACCAATGAATGGAGCTCAAATCGTGATTGAAAGATGTGTTTTGTTCTGACATGGCTTGAAAATTTTTAGATCAGGCACTGTTACATTAAGTGTATGTTTTCTTGAAAATTTTGTTTGCGCTTATGAAGAGGAAATCCTAATGTGTTAGACATGGGGCTTTGTTTGACCTTTAGTAGAATTCAGATTCTCTGGATTGATGAAGGGTGATTCCTCTTCTATTAGAGTCCAGACCAGAATGTAGTGAGTTCAAGGTCTTCATTATTACACTGCTACAATGCAAGGTCTCTATGATCAGCTACAGCCCAATATTGCATTGCACACCACTTTTTCTAATGTTTTAGAAGTATGCTATGATCTGATGATTTGGACACAAATGTTGTTGATTTGTGTCAGATGTGATAATCACTCAGTCCAGATGCTAGGTAATGCTGTATATTTGTGCATGGGAATGGACTAAATCAAGAGATACATATGTTTTATCTATCTTTAAATCTGCTTACATATGCATAAGAACCATAGGGAATGCAAACAACGATAACACTCTACTGTATATTCTTTAGCAGAAAGACATGATACCCACTTTTGCTTGGTTAAAGTTGTCTCCTTTTGCATGGTATAGGATATCTTTGACATGGAGATATCCTATTCCTTTGTTGATTTGTTTCCTATACCCTCTACTCTCTTGATATATTTTTTATTTTTGTTCACAATAATCGATCATTCAATTATAATATTCCTAAAATATCTATTTTCCCTTGAATTATACAGATGTTGTTGTAGCACCTCCATTTGTTTACCTTGATCAGGTAAGGAATTCATTAACAGACCGGATTGAGATATCTGCTCAGAACTCTTGGGTTGGGAAAGGTGGTGCTTTCACTGGAGAAATCAGGTACATTTGCTCGTTCTTGTTAATTACTAAAAAAGTACAAAGTTGTTTCACAGTTTTCAAATATTTCAAACAATTCAGCTTTGCCTTTTTTCTCGTGCCACTTAAAATACCGTCCTTGTTTGCATGAAGCATTTTCTCAAAATGGCTAAACTTAAATTCACAGGTCATATCTTATATGGAGAATGATTAAGAAATTAAGGGAGTTAAATTCTTAAGACTTAGCAAGTCCCATGCATTGTTTGTTTGATTAATTTTCAATTTGAATGTTCTTATTGTGAGTTTATTCTTTGTAAAAATGCTCTTTTGAATGTCTTTTCTCAAGTTTAGCAACTCCTATGCTTTTTTTGTTTGATTAATTTCCATTGTGAATTATTCTTTTGCAAGTTTATTATATTTGGAAATATGTGTTCTTGGAGTTCCTTTTAGATATTTGCACCTGATTTCCAAATTGGGCTGATTGTAGTGCAAGAAAACATCAATGAGATTTCTTCTTGTTTATCCTTTCAAGCTTGGCATTGAATCCTAAAAATTTTATTTTTAGTAATTAGATGTTACTTCTATTTTTTTATCGAACTAGTCTTATTGGGAACTGTCCTGTTTGTAATGGTTGTGAAGGCAACCTTGTTTTAGTCCATGGTATGACATTTCTTAAAAATTAAAATTGATATATGGGATTGAATGCATGTAGTTATCATGAACATGAGCACTACTTTGGCTGGCCTGACCTTGTTTTTTTTTTGTTTGTCCCAAAATATCTGTTCAGGATATGTGTTTCTGGTGAATGCCATCTTTTGGTCTTTGTAATTTGACATCATGGAAGCTTTCAGTTCACCTTTGCCTTTTTTAGTTGCTGATGCAATGAATCACGACTACTGTGTTCTGATTAAAGTTTTTTGCTTGCATTATTGCACTTCTCCTATGTCTTCAGTCTAATATTCTTCTACGGTTACCAATTTATGTTTATTCTGTTGTAGTGTGGAACAACTGGGAAGATGTTGGTTGCAACTGGGTTATCCTTGGGCACTCTGAGGAGGAGACATGTTATTAGTGAGGATGATCAGGTGAAAAACTCTAAATTAGATTTGTTATTATTTTGTTGAAGAGAATCTATTGCTCAGAACTTTGATTGTGGGTTTGTAATTTTTCAGTTCATAGGAAAGAAAGCTGCTTATACTGAGCCAGGGTCTTAAAGTAATAGCTTGTATTGGAGGAGCTATTTTGAAAGCAAAGGGAAGCAGGGAAAACTTTTGAAGTCTGTTTTCAGCAAATGAAAGCTTTTGCAGGCAAGCTCTCTTCCGATGTTCTATTTCTCATGGAAAATACTATGTTTTGTGGCACTCTTGCTAAAAGAGAAGTTGTTTAATTCTTTCGTAACAATGGTCTCGTCCATTAAATACTTGCCAGATGCTGTGCCAGTTGGGATGATGTGATTTGCATATGAGCCCGGTTGGGCTATTGGAACCTGATAAAGTGGCCACACCCCAGCAGGCACAGGAAGTGCACGTAGCAGTTCGTGATTGGCTCAAAAAGAATGTCTCAGATGAAGTTGCTTCTAAAACACGAATTATTTATGGAGGTATATTTTATTTCTACCACAATATTCTTTGGGTGGTACTTGAA
Source organism: Tetrastigma voinierianum (assembly GCA_016808115.1). Lineage (NCBI taxonomy): Eukaryota > Viridiplantae > Streptophyta > Magnoliopsida > Vitales > Vitaceae > Tetrastigma > Tetrastigma voinierianum. Next base: position 894,231 of record JAEQBH010001449.1, on the reverse strand, counting down.
AATTTAGATAATTTTTTATGTTCCTTCAAATGCCTTATTCTATCACCTGTTATAGTGCGTGGCGGTGCTTGTTTAGGATAAGAAGACTTATGTGTACATGTCCGCTTTGAATCACTGATCCATAATACAGTTTTCACTATTGCAATGTGGGCCTGATTATCATCTGCTTCCTGGAAATAGGTGAATGAGATCGTTTTTTACTCACTAGACTGAGAAAGGAGTGGCATGGTGCCATGGTTGCTTGTTGAGTTGGGGCTGTTTCCTGACACCATGCATTGAGAACTCTGTAACATGGGGCAATACTAGCCTTTAGAGTTAGCAATATTTTTTTTTTGAAAGCTAAACACTTTAGTTACAATGTAGTAAACTGTCCCTACTAGGACTCGAACTTGGGACCCCCCCTCCTTATGCCCTTACCTTTTGAATTGTCTTGCGCTCTACCACATGAGCTAGGCATGATGGGCGACTTAGCAATGTTATCATTGTTCATTAGGCCATTATTGGAATCCTGCAATTGTAACAGAACTTGATTGGACCAGGATTTTGACCCGCATTGACTTTTTTGTTATTGGATGTCAAATGTAGTTTTGTACTCTTTATGAATGTTCTGGTTTCTGGAGGATGAGTGTCCAGTGAATGCTGCATCTGATCATCCTCTCTTTTCCAGAGTTCGGTTAATGGGAGCAATTTGTGGGCTACCAAACAAGAAGATGATGGATTTCTTGTTGGTGGTGCTTCCTTAAGGTATATTCTTACTTCGGGGTCAAAAATTATTCTAAGTTTGACTAAAAGTGATGGAGAAAATATTGATAAAAACTTGCAAAAAAATTCTGGTAGCTTTTGAAGATATAGAGAAACCTTCTCTGTTTTGTCTATAAAAAATCTTTTCACATTATTTTTTTTTTAAATTTTAAAATTACAAATATTAGTGATAATTGGTACTTGCCTTTTTTTTTCTTGCTCTTTCTTGTGCTTTCTGTTTTTGTGGGAGATTTTTTGGTTCTAAAATGGCCTTGTGATATAATCACAAAAAGATAGATTGAGGTTCCTTTTCTCCATTCACGGTTACATTTAGATTTGGAGGTCCTGGTTGGGAACTTTAAGTCTGTTTGCCCTTGAAAACACTCATGATCAACGGTTGTGTTTGGTTTTAAAAAATGTTTTCTGGCTTTCATTTTCTAAAGAAAATGTTCTTTTTTAGAAAACTTGTTTGATTGATGTCAAAAAAAGAAGTATTTGATTAAAAAAAACTATTAACTGTTTTAGAAAATGAAACTTATAAAACCTTGTTAATTTTTGAGTTTTGACTCATGCAGAAAATAGTAACCTTGTTATTTCTCTCTCTTTCTCTCTCTCTCACACACACACACACACACACACAGATATATATATATATCCCTTAGTCATCTTCTTTGAAAGTGAAAACCAATGGCAGTCTGAATAAACAGGGCCTAAATGTCTCACATTCTATGACAAATCACAAAATCATGACTGTTAGGTTATATTTGTTTCAAAAATTTGAGGTGAAAATGTAGAGAAAATAAGGAGGAAAGGAGAAAAGGAAGATAAAAAATAAAGTTGAAGTTAATAAATTATTTTTATTTGTTATTTCAAATTTATTTTATTTAACTTATAAATAGAAAGATTAAATGGTTTAAATATATATATAATTTTCTATTTACTTTTTGAGAACCAAACACAACCTTTGTAAGGCTATGAAGTGACAAATTTTGGTTTGGATTATTATGATTTTTGTATTTGGGTTGTGCAGGGTCCTGAATTTGCTGTGATTGTCAATTCTGTAACCATCCAAAGTTGCTGTGATCACTCGCATCGGCTTTTGTACTGAAGAAAATAAAGAGCCTAGAGCAGTTTCTTTGGCTTCAGAAGCTGTCTCCCAAATCAAGTCATCCCCATGAGCCAGTTAGTTATGTTGAGATTTTGATCATTTTCCAGTTTTTTTTTGGCCTCCCAGGAGATTTATTCATTTTTAATGAGTTAGAAACTTCATGTGGTGGAAACCAGACCAGTTCAAAGTCATTTAATGGCATTGTGCGCTATAGATTAAATAGCCTGTTGTGAAGGATTTGAAATTCATGAAGATCCTAATAATAACGTTAAACTGTTGATTGGCGCCTTTTTATCACATATCATAAATTCAGTTTTTGAAAATTGAATTGGGTAATAATGGGTTAAAGGATCATAACCTTTTTCTTAAAAGGATGTGTAAAGGTCAGACAGCTGAACGGAATCCCAAGAAACTTGTGGTGATGATTGATGAATGTTAATGGATTGGGGGATTCCCTTCTTTAGAATCCTTCCTTTGATGCCACCATATCTTGAACTCAAGCAGACGTCTCTCACCCTGGCCAGCCTTTTCTTATTCGAAAGGTAAGGTACACATCTTGTCTTCGTATCAAATGCAATGAAATATGACTATATTATAACAAAGTGTTTATTTGTAAAAAAAAAAAAAAAAAAAAATTAACCTCATAAGTGCATTACAAACAATAATTTTAATTGGACAAAGAAGCATATCATTCCTAGTATTGTATGACTTTAGAATTATTGACTATCATTTATTTCCAAAGAAATCTAATAGTGTAAGGGTTTAAGATGACTATTTCTTTCTTCATTTGAAAAATTCTAGGGTTCTATTTACTTAAGAACAATTGAGCTTTGGTTCAATGAATTGACCAGAACATGAGGGAGAAAATAAAACCATGGACCTATAACAAGTTAAAATTAAATCATCCCATAAACGGCCTATAGTAGTTAAGATGTTTAATTTTTGTTAAATTATAACGTGATTATGTTTATTAGCCAATTAATAAATTAATCAACATAAATGAAGGATTCCCTTACATAGAATCCTTTGACGGCACGATATGCTTAAACTCAAGCAGAAGTCTCTTACCATGGCCGGCCTTTTCTTTTGCTAAAGGTAAGGAACACTTCTTGGCTTCATACCAATGGCAATGAAATATGACTAGATGCGCACGCAAGGTGTTTGATGGAAAGCCTCATGACATATATAGGGCTCGATCTTGATGAGTGTATCATATTCAGCTCAAATCAATTCAAGGACAGCGTGTGAGACTGAGAGAAGAACATTACATTACGATGGCGACAGAGGCTCTAGTCTCCTTTGCCGTTGAAAGGCTGGGCGACAAGCTCATTCAAGAGGCTACTTTCTTGAAGGGGGTGCGGGAGCAAGTGGAGAAGCTGAGGAAAGATCTCAAGGCGATGCAGTGCTTCCTGGAGGAAGCGGACAAGAAGCAAGAAGAAGATGTGAGAGTGCGCAACTGGGTTTCTGAAATCCGGGAAGCTGTTTACGATGGCGAGGACATCATAGACATGTTCATCCTGAATGCTGAGGCCGTAAGGAGAAACTGTTTTCTCAAGCGCGTCTTCAAAAAATTGATAAACCTCTATGGGGTTGGCAAGAAAATTGAAGCCATCCAACAGCCTCGAGACATCTCAAATAGGCGGGAAGAACTCAGATAAAAAATATCGGAGAAGGAAGGAGCCGTTCAGCTAAGAATCAGATGCTGCAGGGTCTAAGACGTTCCTCTCCTCATGCGGAAGAACATGTTGTTGTGGGCATGGAAAAGGAAGCAGATGAGCTGGTGAAGCAGCTAATCCGAGGAGGAGACCAAAGACGTCGCGTGATTTCCCTGAGTGGGAATGGGTATGGCAAGACAACCCTTGCTAGAAAGTCTATATAATCATACAAAAGTTCTGAAACACTTTCCAGATTGTCGTGCCTGGGCTTATGTGTCCCAAGATTGTAGACCTAGAGACGTTTATATGCAGATTATTAAACAGCTGGTTTTTACATCCACAAAAGATCAGCAAGTACTAGAGATGGTGGAGAAATTGCAAGAGCACGAATTGGGGGATTTCCTTCATGAACATCTGAAGGAGAAAAGGTATTTGATAGTTCTGGATGATGTATGGAGCCGTAGAGATTGGAATTGTCTTGCAAAAGTGAGCAGCAACGATCCTGATTGCCTCGGAAATGTGTTCCCTGATGGGGGTAACGGCAGCAGATTACTTCTCACAACTCGAGACAAGGATGTTGCTTTGCATGCAGATGCTCGTTCTACTCCCCAGGAAATGCAACTTCTTTCACAAAAGAGCTGGGACTTGTTTTGTCGGAAGGCATTCCTTGATCATGTGGATGTGAAGATATCTGAATTTGGAGCAATTTGGGCCGAGAGATGGTGGACAAATGTAATGGCTTACCTTTAGCCATAGTAGTACTGGGAGGTCTACTGTCAAGAAATATGTCACATACACAATGGAGGAAGGTACACGATAACGTTAACGCCTATCTTGACAAAGAAGGGCAAATGGGAGTAATGACAGTGCTGAGCTTGAGCTACATCGATTTGCCCTCTTACCTGAAACCACTAATTTTTCTTCGCAAGCCTCTTCCCCCTTGAAAGTTATGTCATCTCTGAAAACTGTTCCTTTGTGGATCGCTGAAGGTTTTGTACTGTCAGAGCAAGCTGGTCAACAAAGCATGAAAGACACGGCCGAGGTTTACTTGAATGAGTTAATCAATAGAAACTTGATTCAAGTGGTGAGAGAGTGTTAGTGGGTTATGGAATGCCGGGTTCCGCGACTTTGTGCGAAATTGGCTGTGCAAAGGCAAAGAGCATAATTTCTTTGGAGCTAATATTGCAGATCCTCTCCCCATCCTCCTCCTCTAATTTTTCTTATTTTTCATCTATTCTGCATAAACAAAGTATTATTTATTCTGACATGGAGAGGTATGCTTATGTTGAACACAATACTCATACATCTGAGTCTCTCTTGTTTTTTCAATTTAGGGCATGAGAAATTTGTAGAAATTTACTTGAAACTTCAGATTTCATTGAAAATGCTTCAGTTCTCAGGTGCTAGATTTGGAAGGTGTAGAGGTGAAAGCCTACCAAGTATAGTTGGGACACTAATTCATTTAAGGTACTTGGGACAAAAGAACTATCTTGGTCTTAAAGCCCCACTTCCACTATCCATTGGCAACCTGAGGTTTCTGGGACAGTGGATATTATTTAATCTTAAACAAGTTCCAAATGTGATCTTGGAAGATTCAAAACATGAGATATCTTTACATGGAAGGGGAACTTAAAGGATGATATTCCACTTAAAATTGATACATTGAAGAGAATCTTTAATTTTATGGGCATAAACTTGCTAAATAATGGATACGAGAACAATTCAAGCAAGTTAACTTGTCTTGAGAGCGAAATTAGAAGGAAGATGAAATTTGGTAGAGGGGTTGAGTTTTGGAAGTCCATTGCCAAGCTCTGAGTTCTGAAATCCTTATACCTTAAGGCATCAGAGGAGTCTAGCTTTCCGTCCCTTGCCATGGACTCTTGCTTCTATCTCTCTAAGTTGGACATAAAGGACCATTAAAAGCTATGCGAAATATTTGATTTCTTAGGGCCTTTCACAATTGACATTGGATTCGTGTAGAGCTAGATGTGATCCTATGCCCATTTTGGAGAAAGTGTAAATTGTGACTGCAGAGACTAAGGGCTAACTCATATATTGGAACGGAAATGCATATTTCTGCAAATGGGTTTCCCCAACTCAAAGTACTTCAACGCACTGAGGTTGAGTAGGAAGTGATTGAAGTTGAATACTTGAAGGGCCAGACAATACTTGGCTTTGTCCCAACTTCTTCTCAAATCATAACAAGGATCTCTGGGTTGATAAAGGTATCAAATTTGGTGGAGGTGAAAATTGTTTTCGATATCATTTTCTCTCTGTTTACTTATTCTATTTCACCATTGTCAGCATTTTCAAGGATCCTTCTATCTAGCGAATATCGCTTGTATTGGGATCATTCAAGGTAACTACCTTCACCCATCTACTTTGGACCCCTTCAAGATTTCAATTTTGTCATGCCTTATTATATTGGTTGTTAAATTAACATATATAGAGTTCTTATATATGCTGAAAATTTCATATATCAATGCATGTAGAAAATGCAAGCCAAACATCAAAAGTATTGGAATATGTGTTTATAAAAGTTGTAGAATTACTACCTATCAATTATGTCTTAAATTAACATGTAAGACCAATGTAATACTGTACTATGTTAAAAAAGTTATATTATATTTGAAAATGAAATCTGTGTTAGAATCGCTTTAACATTGTACTCCCCCTCTTGAATTTGTACACATTGAGCCTTTTATGCCACGAATAACCTATCACATATTTTTATTTTCATCGCTTTTGGCCATGTGATATCTTAATAGCATCTAGGCAAGACTAATTTAAAAAGTATAATAAAAGGCAATCTTTTCTCTATCAATCCATACTGAGAAAAATGGCACTACAACCTACTTTCCAATCCAAAGTAGATGTTAAAATAGCAAATTAATTACATCTCTTCCGCATTAATGTAAAGATGATTTTGTTTTCTCAATTATTTTTATTGTTCTTTTTAATCGGCTAACATGTCTTGTTTGGTTTTCTATTTATTTCAGGACAACCAATAGAAATCGTCGAACAGAATTTTGGATACGCCGTAAAAAAGGTAAGCCTAGAGCTCCCTCTCAACCTGTTGGATGATTGTTGGGTGGGCGTGTATGTGGTGTATATATATATATATATATATATATATATATATATATATATATATATATATATATATCTTAATTTAACTTATAACAAGATCCTCTACACTATTAGATTCCTACTACATGTAATGCATGTTTTAATTAAGCACAGCTAATTAATAAAAGGTTTAGGCTAGCTAGTGATTGTCAGACATGTGCTGCAACAGGTCTAACATCAGATCAGAACTCAGCAGTGGCTGTTGAAATGTTAGCACGTCTCTTATCACGAGCGACACCTACACAGGAAAAAGGAAGCTAAATGATGACCAATGATTAGACATGGTTTGAAAGCTCTGGTTGGAGTTCTACTTAGTCCAAGAAATATTCTGAATGAACGTACTGAATTGTTTACTTATAGTTTATATAATTTCCTTTAAAATGATGTTTGGTTTCCTAGAAAAATTCAAAGAACTTTCTTTTATGAGGATTGAACTCCCTCTGATGTAAGTCGGCCTCATGTTTGACCTCTAAGTTCATATCGATCTGTCATCAAATAAAATAGTGCTTTTTTTGCAAACAAAATTAATAGAAGGGTGAAATAGGCATTTCGGAGTTCCCCCAATTGACCAAGTTGAATAAAGAGAGCCCTGCAATAAAATAGTTGCAGATCTCTAAACTTTCCTTTTGCAAAATCTGGTGGAGGTAGACATCATCGGGCATTGATTATTTTCTTCTACATCGCCGGAGTGCCCTTTCACATGCTTCTCCAAACTGGTGACTGTAAATATACACCAAGGTGCCTAACTTCATTCTCTTTCTCTCTACTCCCCTTGCTCTGCTTTTTTTGTCATTTACCAACATATTACTTTTCAGCTAATTAAAATGATATTTATATCCATTTCAGGACCTACAGAAACAATGCCAGGATTTCACTTTAACCGTGAACAAGGTGAGTATTTAGAACTTATTTTCATTTAAGATGATTGATAGGCCTAAGAAGAAAATTGTATTCAAACTTGGTTGGGTCTGTTTTGTCAGATACCCATTGTTTGTGTTTGTGATGGGAGGACAGCAGCAGGATAACAATAATGCATGTTAGACCTCTGCTAACCGGGCATGGCTGAATCAAGCTACACCATCCATTTATGACTGTTACCTCCTACTGCTACAAATTGTGTTTGCGGATGAATAGTTTCGAATAATGGCAATCTAGTAGTCGTTGTTGGGTCAGTCAATGCTGCAACCACAGAGTATACTCAAATTTCTAGAGACCCAATAACCTTGCTCTGATACCACTTTGTTGGAAGGAAGATGGAGGAAGATGAAGGAAAAACTTGAAGATAGGAGAGACTAGATGATGAAGTGCTACTTATATTGTGAAACTTCTTGTTTTTGGCTTTGATTACAAACTCAAGATATCACCCTTATTTATACTAGTACCACCTTTTCAACCAATAGCTAGGATTGTTCCAACACAAATATAATCTAATGAGTATCTAGAATTCTCTCTAGAGGTCCAAACCTAACCTCATTCTAGAGAACTTTATGGAAATATCTAGAATAGACTTCTAGAAGTTGGGCTCTCTTATGTTTCCTACACTTTGGGCTTTTACTTACACTCCTAAGCCTAAAACCTAATGACCCAAAATCATTTCAATTAAGACCCAAAATACAAATCAAGTTTATATTTCAATAGTAGGCACATTGTCAAACCACATAAAATTTATGTGTATTCTTCGTATTTTTCTTTTTTGATTTTTATCACCATTCTTGCTCGATTCTCAACAGTATTTAATCCATAGATTGATCTTAAATGATGGAGCCTAATCAGATCAGTGACTGTCTGAGCCTAAATACCACTTGAACTGAAAGAGCATAACTTCACATGGAAAAAAGACTTCCAGATAGATTCTACACTCAAAGCATCACTTACGTAAACCCATTCACTTCTTGCAGATAAAAGAAAAAAACAAGCAAGAGACTGAGAAAGCAATAATGGAGTGGCTTCATTACAAGAGAAGGGGACAGGAGTGGAAACATGGGTGGACAGGAGTGGCTTCATTTTTGTCCTTGTCATTCTCTTGTTGTCACTCTCCAATTACACAAGCTCTAAGGCCTGGTTATATGAAACTACCATTTATGAAACAGATCAAGCTATACCATCCATTTATACATTTGTTACCTCCTACTGCTACAAATTGTGTTTGCCGATAGACCAAGTTTGAATAATGGCGATCTAGTAGTCGTTGTTGGGATGCATCAGGGTATGAATCCATTCACAAGAACGTACTGAGAACTTTGGTTGAGTTCTACTTACAGAGAACATGAAATCCATTATATCTACATTCCATCTCCTACCTTCATTCTCAGCTTCTTTTTCTAATCCCGGATGAAATCAGCAGTGGTTAGCATTAGAAATTATATTTAAATTTCTTTTTTATTGGCTTTATGCAATTACATTTTTGTCCTTGTATTAGTATATGTACCACAACTTTTTCAATAATATTCAAGTCTTTTTTATAATGTGGTATCAAAGCCTTAAGCTTAACAACAAAAAAATAACCTAACCCTAGTCGTCGTTGCCGTCCATCACAAGCGGTTGTGATCCATCGCCGAATTTTGACCAAAGACAACCGCCGCTTACCTTCTTCACTCTCTGTTATAGAATGTAAATATATACTTTACTTGTTAGTTGTGAAACTAACTAGGAATGTTAGATTGACATACTAGTTGTATATATCTAGCTCTTGTATTTATACATGTTTAGATCAATGAAAAACTAAAAGGAATTCATTTCTGAAAATTCTACCAAAACCAGTTATTTTTATATGGTATCGAGTCTGGTTTGGTAAGTCTTAGTGTCAAGTCGTATCTTTGCAATTTATTTCCCGTTTATTGATTTGTAAGTGCATGGACGATTACATTTGGTTATTTGACTCTCACATGTGGGTATGAGGCTACGTGAAGGAGGTGAAAGGCGTGATATTCGTATTCATCCAAAATCCTTTAAAGAGTTCGCCTTTGATGGCTAACGGATCTCAAATTTATAACACTTTTAAAATGATAGTGTGAGGCATGTTTAAGCGTTCACCCTCGATTAAGGGAGCGAGAAATTTCACACCCCTCGGCAATAAGGGTGTGAACACCACCCAATCCACCCGACTTTATTCTTTTTCACCCTACGATTTTTCATTGTAATTGCATAATAAGACTTGAAACATGATCGGAAAGCGTTAGGTCAAGTCTTTGCAATAACATATGAGGTTATAGCTGCAAAAACGTATATACTAGTTTTGGGGAATTAAATGACCTCTAATTTAGGATGTTCTTAGTTTTGGTTTAGATTTTGTAGATTTCAAGAAACTTCAGTTGATTTACGTTTTACTTTCCAATAAAAAAAATATTTTTATTCTCTTTTTAGCACACAATGGATGGCTTGATTTATGCTTGTATGGTGGATGATTACTTCTGACATGCTCGGGTAATCTCCCAACTCGGGGGAGAAGCGGTTGGGGTTCAACCACGTGGTGATGAGGGTAAAACGATTTCAACACCAAGGCCAAATTCACACTGACCTCCTTGAATCTTTTTTGGGATCTTTTGATATGTCTCGGGATCATTGTTGAAGGTTGAGAGTGAGACTCAACTCATTAGAATCACGGGAATAAATATTATTATGAGTTTTCCATGCTAGAATATTTAGGTTTCTTGACACTTGCTAATCCCAGTAGGTACATCGAGTTGTTGTCCAATTTATCCTTCACGGTAGCGATGAAAAATTATCTCGCACCAGACTAGATTGAAAGAACCTAGTTGAAGTAGAGCTGGGAATATGGGGTGACGGATGGGCGGTGGCTTTGGCTCCAGTTTTGGAGGTGGGGTTGTGAAATTGGTGGCCCTAATAAAGTCGAGCCCCATTGGCCCAGGCCGAATAGGCCGCTGACCCGATTAAGGTTAGGGTCGGGCCAACCTGAATAAGCCTGAACAGGCCAAATATTTTTTTTTTAAGGATATTTATGTTATTTAAAGAAAATTAATTTTTCTCTCTTAAATTCAAGTTTTAACCCTAGGTTGTGGACTTGGATACGATTCCTTGATGGGGTTGTAGTTAGTTAGGTTATGATAATATTTAGCATTATTTACTTGTTTACGTATATTTAAGATTCTAAATATTATTATATTGTCTAGGTTCTATCATTTTTGTGTATTAAATAATGTTACTTATTTCCATATTGTTATTTTATTTAAAGAATGGTAAAATAGAAAATATGTATTTTAGCATTTTTAATATTTTGGCGGATTTTATTAACAACTGTGTAGGGCGAGTTTAGACTGATCAAAATAATAGCTCGAATAAAAGTGGGCCAGATAGCCACGACCCTCGTCGTTTCCCGGATCTAGTAGGAAGCCCAGCGAGAATTTCAAGAGGTTAAACCATGCCTCGCCTGAGAATTTTTCAATAATTTCAGAAGAGAAGAAGAATTATGCAAATCACCAGAATGGAAATCGATGAAGCAAAACCTCGAGGCCTCCTTTCGATTAATTCTCTATATTTTAGTTAGTACATTTATAAATCTTTCAGTAAAAATCTTACAAACCCCAGTAGATAAGATAAAACATATAATTAGGATAAATTACCGAATAAGTAGAAAATCCATCCCAAATGGGCGACCTAGGCTACTATACCTACAAGTAGCTGGGTTACCTCTAAATTGGAACTAGGTATTATAAATTTTGTGAGATGGGCTCACTGCTCTACAAGTCCGATGGCCATAAAAGTTGGCGCGTGAGCGACACTCGTAAATATTCAGATTATGCTCCTTTCCCAGGCACTGGCGGATGGGAGCGCGTGGAGCCTCCTTCGCCGATGAGCCTCCTCTACCAGGGTCGCCGGCCACCAACGAGTATCTCGATTTTTGCCTCCCTTGTCGGTAGTCGAAATAGTGTCTTTCAGAGCTTTTTGGGTCCACAACCATACTTACCTAGGGTTTTTGCCTTTGTTCCTTGATTCCTTCAACTTTGAGTAACATTCAGAGGTGTTTTGTGGTTTATGGGTCCAAAATCCTTTCAGGGGTGGTGCTTTATATGGAATAGTGGTTATTTTCACTCTTAAAAATCCTATTTTCTAGTATTTTTCGATTTTCAAAAGCTTGTTTGAGTTAGATACCAGCTCTTAGGGTAACAACAAGCGCAGGTGGAGTTGTGGTATTATTTTTTCATAATCTCTGAGGCATATGCGCCACGGTGTAGGAAGTTGCAGAATAGAAATTGAAGGTTTCAATATGTTCATGAATCATTGAAGGGTGCCTCCACTCCTAGCAATATCAAGCATTTGGGACGAGGTAAACTGGCCACGTATCTTTATTTTCTTTTCGCCGAATGGGTCATTGACTCTGGAGCAACACATCACATGACAAGTAATTCAAGTTTATTTACTATGTTTCAGACAACATTGCATAGTAACACATGAAAAAAATAAAAAACAAACGTTTCTTCAAAAGCCATAACAGTTACTTGAGTAGAAAATCGAAAACACCAACACGATGAATGTGGATAATGAACTATAAGGACGTGGAGAACCAACAAATGAAAACCCCGAGAAATAGACGAGAAGGAGGAGGAGCGACCACGGAGAGGAAGCGGTCGGGCGGGGCGGAAACTTACGATCGGGCGAAGCGAAGAGAAGAGAAGAAGAGTGGCGGAAGAAAAAGCGCAGCAGCGCCAAATTTAATCCGATCGAATTGTTCTGCGGTTCTGATAAATGACATTTTAATCCAATTACGCGATTGCCGTTAGCGGCATTTAAAGAATCCCAATTCTGCCGCGATTGTCGGTGGAGGAAATTTCTTTGCATCGATAGCCCTTGATTGCGTCGGCGACATTGGTTCTTCAAAAACGTCGTTACGGTTTGCGGCAGCAGAGAATCAATTGCGCCATTCAATTGCCGTATCGCGCGTGCTGATCGATACTTTCGCTATGTGATTTTATCTTTTTTATTTGCAAACGTACCATTCCGTACAAAACTCACAAATATATGTGGCAGAGCCATATCTGGTGCTCTGTTCCACTCACTCTCATGAAATACACATCAACAAAATATTCTAACTAACATATTCTAGAATAGTACATTACTGTAAAAAAATAAAAATAAAAATAAAAGAGATAAAAGTTGTAGTGTTGTAATGGTGTGGGTTGGTGGATTATGACGACTATGGGGCTGAAGAATGCAATTTCCCCACTCCATATCTTTGTTTTTCCAATAGAAAAACTTGGATCAGAGAATGTACCAGCACCAATATCAATTAGATAGTTGAGTTTATGTTACATCATACAAACTGGCAGTAGTGAATCTTCCAAGTACATTATAATCTTTTTTCTATATATCCTCCCAACATAAGAAGTGGTATTTGACAAGAGCCAACCAAGTTTTAAAGTTTCATAATGTCAAATTACAAGAACAAAAGATGGCATCCACCAAAGCATCACAACACACAAGGCCAACCAAAATCGGTGCAGTATTTTCATGGCAAGAGCAGCGCATCTGAATACAAGAACGCAGTACTCTCGAAATTCATTTAGTGTCAGAACCGACATCCACTAGGGAAAAAAAATGTTTCTGAGGATGTACCATAAATACATTATAGAATTCAATGAACAAAAAAAAAACAGGACAAGCTCATATACAAGTATATGAAAAGTTGAGTATCAAAATGAATTTTAAAATTAAGACAGAGAAGATATTGCCCATCATAAAGATGATGCAACTTTATTTAAAAATTTTTGATAAATAAAGTCAGTACCATTAACACATCAAATGACATGTTACATAGAATTGATGTAATACAATCAGATTACAGTGTTAATAATAATTTTCTAGAACATTGTCAATGCTAAATTGCAAGGGTTCGAAAAAAATTCCGCCTGCGGCATCGGCATCGTTCAAGAACGTCAGCTAACTGTTCCGAAGCCTGTCTGGAGCTTGCTAATGTTAGACCTGTGGCAGCACATACGTATCAATAGCTAAACTTTTATGTATAGGAAGTAAACACATGCATACATGTAATTGGAATCTAATAGTAAGTATTGCATCATTGCTAAATATGCAAATCAGAAAACCAGGACTAATACTTGCCAAAATTACTAGGCGACGATTGAAACCATATCCAAGTAATTAATTACAGAATAAAAACATATATACACACCCAAAAACCATCCAGCAGGGTAAGAGGGAGTTCAAGGCTTACCTTTTCGACGAGATATATGAATTTCACCTTTTGGTCTATGTAATTTGACATCATGGAAGCTTTCAGTTCACCTTTGCCTTTTAGTTGTTGATGCAATGAATCTCGACCAGCCATGTTCTGATTAAAGTTTTTTGCTTGCATTATTGCACTTCTCCCATGTCTTCAGTCTAATATTCTTCTACGGTTACCAATTTATGTTTATTCTGTTGTAGTGTGGAACAACTGAAAGATATTGGTTGCAACTGGGTTATCCTTGGGCACACTGAGAGGAGACATGTTATTGGTGAAGATGATCAGGTGAAAACTCTAAATTTGATTTATTACATTAGCTGGTGAAGAGGAATCTATACTCAGAACTTGATTGTGGGTTTGTAATTTTTCAGTTCATAGGAAAGAAAGCTGCTTATGCCTTGAGCCAAGGTCTTAAAGTGATAGCTTGTATTGGAGAACTGTTACAAGAAAGGGAAGCAGGGAAAACTTTTGAAGTCTGTTTTCAGCAAATGAAAGCTTTGGCAGGCAAGCTCTCTTCCAATGTTCTCTTTCTCATGGAAAATACTATGTTTTGTGGTGCTCTTGCTAAAAGAGAAGTTGTTTAATTCTTTCATAACACTGGTCTCGTCCAATCATGCGCAGATGCTGTGCCCAGTTGGGATGATGTAGTTGTTACATATGAGCCCGTTGGGCTATAGGAACCAGTAAAGTGGCCCACACCCAGCAGGCACAGGAAGTGCACGTTGCAGTTCGTGATTGGCTCAAAAAGAATGTCTCAGATATAGTTGCTTCTAAAACACGAATTATTTATGGAGGTATATTTTATTTCTACCACAATATTCATGGCAAGAGCAGGACATCTGAATACAAGAACGCAGTACTCTTGAAATTCATTTAGAGTCAAAAGCGACATCAACTAGGAAAAAAAAATGTTTCTGAGGATGGACCATAAATACATTATAGATTCAATGAACAAGAAAAAAACAGGACAAGCTCATATACAAGTATATGAAAAAGTTAATTATCAAATGAATTCCTAAAATGAAGACAAAGAGAAGATATTGCCCATCATAAAGATGATGCAGCTTTATTTAGAAAATTTGATAAATAAAGTCAATTACCAATTAACTATCCAAATGGCCTGTTACATAGAATTGATGTAATACAATCAGATTACAGTGTTAATAATAATTTTCTAGAACATTGTCAATGCACAATTGCAGGGGTTTGAACAAAAATCACCCTGCTGGATCGTTCAAGAAAGTCAGCTAATTGTTCCAAAGCCTGTCTGGAGCTTGCTAATGTTAGACCTGTGGCAGCACATACGTATCAATAGCTCAACTTTTGTGTATAGGAAGTAAACACATGCATACATGTAATTGGAATCTAATAGTAAGTATTGCATTATTGCTAAATATGCAAATCAGAAAACCAGGACTAATACTTGGCCAAAAATTACTAGGCTGGCTTGATTGAAACCATATCAAAGTAATTAATTACAGAATAAAAACATATATACACACCAAAAACCATCAACCACAGGAATTAGAGGGAGTTCAAGGCTTACCTTTTGACGACATATGAATTTCGCCTTTGCAACCGCCATCCTGAAATAATTTGATAACCAATATATTGGGGTCCAACAAAATTAGTAAATGAAGGGATCCAAAAAAGTAGATAGGTGATGGCCCGATTTACCACGTCAAATCCCAAAGAGCTTTGGTTCTGAGGAAAAAGCCCAGTAATAGGCGCTCAGTGGAGGTGAGAAGCACAGAATTTTTACCTCCTACCAAATTTGTAGCTCTTGAAGTCAAAGATCTCTGTTTTGAAATTATCAAACTCTAGCTGCATAAGCCATGGCATCGCGCCTTTCAATATATTCAACAAGACCAATTCCTTCAACCTCAAAAGTTGAAGTATTTGGAGTCGAGGAAACCCATTTGCAGATACATGCATTTCCTTTCCGAGATATGATCCAGCCCTTAGTCTGAGAGTCAACAAATTTGGAAGCTTCTCCAAAATGGGCATAGGATCACAATCTAGCCTACACGCTTCCAATGTCAATTGAGAAAGATTCAGAGGAAATTGAAAGGTTTCAGTCAATTTTTGCATGCATCCTTTTATGTCCAACTTACAGAGATGGGGGCAAGAGCTCATGGCAAGGGATGGAATGCTAGACTCGTCTGATGCCTTGAGGTACAAGGATTTAAGACTACTATGTGGCTTGGCAATGGAGTTTGAGAAAACTCAGCCTCTTCTGCCAGCTCACATCTTCCTTCTATTTTCAGCTTCTCAAGACAAGTTAACTTGCTTTCGGTGTTTCCGAATCCAGTGAAGGTTATGCCCGATAGAATTTGAAGATTTTGGACCGTATCAATTTTCAATAGGATAATGCTATCATAACTCCTCAAATGCAGAATATCTCTATGTTTGTAATCTTTAAATGACATCTGGCACTGAATTTAAGATTATTTATATCCAAAGTCTACAAATTCCTTAAGTTGCCTATAGATAGTGGAAGCATTTTTAGTCAGTTATGCTCTTAATCCCAAGTACCTTAAAATGCATCGGTTTGAAATTTACACTTGGTACGTTTGATTCTAGACCTTCAAATCTAGCACTCTAAGCACAGAAGCATTTGGTAATGAAATCTAGTTGTGATAGCCAAGCAGATTTTAAAATTGAAAAATAGAGAACGAAGGTATGGGTGGAGTAGTGTTCAGCCAGAGCTTATACCTCTCAAAGTCAGAATAAATACTTTGTCGACGAGTTTTGATGAAAATGAGAAAGAACTGGTGGAGGAAAGAGATGAGGATCTGTAATATTAGTTCCAAAGAGTTGTGCTCTTTTGCCTTTTCAATAGCCAACTCTCGTGGCAGTCATGAACTTAAAATTCCATAACCCTTGCATTAACACTCGTTCTCACCGCCAGATCAGGAACCTATTGGTGCTTTCGTTCAAAGTAAATCTCAGCCGTGTCTTTCATGCTTTGTTGATCTTGCTCCAACACAAAACCTTCAGCAATCTAAGGAGTAGTTTCTTGTTGAGAGATGACATAATCTTCTGAAGAGCTTAAGTGAAGAAAGCATGGCTTCAGGTAAGAGGGCAAATCGATGTAGCTCAAGTTCTTCACAAATCACATTACTCCCGTTTAGAATTCTTTAACAAAGGTATGCACTCATGTTATCATGTACCTTCTTCCATTCTATATGTGACATATTTTTCGACAACAGACCTCCCAGTAATACGATTGCCAACGGTAAACCGTTACATTTATCAACCATCTTTTCCCCAAGTTCCTTCAAATCTGGTAAATAGCTCTCAGCATCAATATCAAGGAAAGCCTTCCGACGGAACAAGTCCCAGCTCTTTTTTTTTGGAAAGAAGTCGCATTTCATGGGGAATAGAACGAACATCTGCATGTGAAGCTACTTCCTTATATCGAGTTGTGAGCAGTATTCTGCTTGCACTTTATCAGGGAACACACTTCCAAGGCAATCAGGGTCATTGCTGCTCCTTTTTGCAAGACAACTCCAATCAGAAGGGCTCCATACATCATCCAGAACTATCAAATATCTGTTGTTATCCTTCAGATGTTCATGAAGGAAAGCCCCCAACTCGTGCTCTTGCAATTTCTCCATCATCTCTACTTGCTCTTTTGTGGATGTGCAGATCTGTTTGATAATTTGCATATAAACGTCTCTAGGTCTACAATCTTGGGACACATAAGCCCAGGCACGACAATCTCGGAAAGTGTTTCACAACTTGTGTATGATTATAGACTTTCTTAGCGAGGTTGTTTGCCAATGCAGCCCCATTCCACTGGAAATCGCGCGTCTTTGGTCTCTGCCCGATCTTTGGCCAGTTCCTGGCTTACATACGCTTCATTTTCCAGGCTACAGCTTAAACATGTTCTTCAGCATGAGAGTGGACCGTCTCAGATCCTGCAGCATCTGAGCTGAACGGCTCGTGCTCGTTCCTTCCCCAATATTTTTTATTCCAAGTGCTTCCCGTCTATTTGAAATGTCTTGGAGGCCAAGTTGGATGGCTTCAACTTTCTTCCCAACCTTATAGCGGTTTGTCAACTTTTTGAAGGCACGCTCGGGAAAGGAGTGCGTCCTCAATGACTGGGCATTCAGGATGAACATGTCTATGATGTCCTCGGCATCATAAACAGCTTCCCGGATCTCAGAAACCCAGTTACGCACTCTAGAATCTTCTTCTTGCTTCTTGTCTGCCTCTTCCAAGAAGCACTGCATCGCCCTTAGATCTTTGTGAAGCCTGTCGACTTGTCCGCGCACCCTTGAAGAAACTTGCTTCTTGAATTAGCATCTCACCTATCCTCTCGACAGCAAAGGAAACAAGAGCCTCTGTCGCCATTAAAGTAAATGCTCTAGCTTTCAGAAGGAAATACCAGGTAACACTTTCCTTTCCTTTGATACTAACACGGAGATTCCTTCAAACACCTTGCCTGCGCCATTATTACTTGTTCTTCCATTAATGCATTTAGGGAATTAGAAAAATTATGCAGAATGTTTGAAACTCCCTTCAATCGAAGGATGTAAAACTCGGCCGAGTCATGTAGCTTAGCCTTCTGGAGGGTTACCCCACCGAGTCCAATAGCAGATACGATACAATCACAAACTCCGTAATAAATCGGCCAAACTCGGATGATTCGGCCGAGATTCCGAGTTAACTCGGTCTTATTTTGAGAATGAAAAAGCAGATTCCCTAAACTCTCAATCTGTTTTTACCCATCACAACAAAAAAAAGCCATTTTTATTTTATAGAAATCTGAGATTTCTCTTCAAAAGTACCAAAAATGAACACTTTCTACTTCAAAGTACCAAATCCTGTTTTTACCAATCACAACTTTTTTCAGAAATCTGAGATTTGTCTTCAAAAGTACCAAAAATCAACACTTTTTTTCACTGTCTTACCTCGATCAACTAGTTTTCTAACCCTGGTCGATGGCTCGATGCTGCGTGAGTGGAAACGGCAGCTCTCATTGAGATGATCTGGGAGGAGGCCGGCGATGGAAGGATCCGTTGTGTTGTAACTGTGACAGCAAGAGTGGCGCGATGAAGACGAAGAAATGGAAGAAGAAACTTACTGTGAATATCAGCGAAGCAGAAGAAGAGGAGAAGAGCGAGAGAATCCATAGACTCGTCATGATTAAGCTTTCTGAAGAGAAAGGAGAGATGAGGGCTAATGAAACAAAGAAGAAGCAGAGACTGCCGTTGGGCACTTCATAAAATGGGTTACGATCTGGAATATAATAATTGCTGGAAAATGCCACCAACTTTGTTTTTCTCAATTTACAAATAAAAATGGGTTACAGATTTACAGCTATTATGTAAACGACAGAGAAAAGCATGAGCTAGCTGGACTTAATTTCGATCATGATATGATATACAGCAACCCATGGAAGCCACCACTAGCCACCTGCTTCTTTTAATTATTACTTTACTTTTAATCATTCTGCCTGCTTCTATAATTATATATCTTTTTGAATTAGCTTTTAGAAAATCAGTAAAAACAACTATAAAAATATTATTTGAAAACATGTTGTTTTTAATTGTTAGAAAATATAAAACAATTTTATTAGCAAATCCTGATTTTTTGGGTTTTTAAAGAGCCAAAAAATATATTCTAAAATAACATATCATACCAAATTCATATAATAAAACCTCAACGCATCAAAAGACAATATTTAAGGGGGGAAGGGTCTCAAGTCGAATCCTAAGAAATAATTTATTATATTATAATTAAAATATTTAATTATAAAATAACTTTACTTTTTATAAAATTTTGTTGCCTTTTGTAAAAGATAAATTTCAGTCAATGACTCCAATAGACATATCTTCTATAAAAATTTGGTGTCATTAATAATCATCGTAATGTGGGGGGGGGCACTTTTTATCGGTGTAAGTAGAGGGGTATTTTTATAATTTTATAATATCTAAGGTTTTTTTTGAAAGAGACCCACATTAGTCTTCAAAACTAATGTTTTAAACATCCTTGATTAGGAAATCCCGAGCAGGTTCCCAGAATCAGTAAAAGCTTATCGGCTTTTGGTGAAACGTCCTTAATTCTATTCTTCTTTAGATAAATTGTAACTGATGATATACACGTTTAGGCTCTTGAGACAACCTCCGGATATCCTCCATTAATCAAAATGATAGAACAAGGAATACTGATCATTTTATTAAAAGAATCTATAATTATTGTGGAATCACCTTCAATATCTAAATTTGAATAACCATCTAATGTCTCATCTCTTAAGGTTATGCATAACACAACAATAATTGAGGAATTGCCTAGATTTCTACAAGTAGTCACCTTGATAATACCATTCGAATCTTTAATGACCCACCTTATAACGCTGTTATTTTGAATTTTTAATCCATAATTTTAATTTGAAACTATCCTTGATAGAAGGAATCCAACAAATCAATTTTTCAAAAATTCTAAAATCATTATATCCTTCAATTTTAAGGAAAGGTTCAATTAAAATAATCTCATAAAATTTGAAAAATTATAGTGTCTTTCTCAATAACGAGAAAAGAGAGTTTGGTTGAAGCGCTTTTTAAATACTCTTTGATTTATGTGGTTCCAAATGTTAAATATAATTATGCCAATATTTTACATGGGATAATTGAATAATTTGCAGTTAATTTTATAGTTTTTATAAACCAATCTCCTTAGACAGAACTTTCACAGATATTCCAAATAATGGAGTTTCTAAGACAGAACTTTCACAGATGTTCCAGGCAATGGAGCTTCTCTTGAACGGATTTAAAATGTTAATAGTTCAAGAACATATTTCTAATGTGGAAGATCGAGCTACGCCACAATATAAAGCATCTCATAACTTAGGCTTGAGCGATTTCAACTATCAATAGTTTAAGAGCAAATTTACGGTATGGGAAGATTAGAGCTAAAATTTTGCAGCCATAAGAAGCTGTCATAAAAAGAACCTCAAGCTCAGTGCAACATTTGTACAAACACGCCCAAATAATCGCAATAGTAGAATAATAAAAGGCAAAGCAAACAAAGACCACGCAAGGAGTGTAAGGTTTAATATAAATACCTACATCCTTGGCTGGCTAATGAATAACTTCCACTAATCCAAGAGAATTCTGAAGCTTAGAAATGTGAATCGATTCGCAGGAACAGGCAAAGTAAATGCGAGTAATTTGGGAATCACATAAATCTGCAAAGTGGACGGGGAAAACATGCAAATATTACAAAAAGGGAAAAACTCTTTTATAGGTAAGGAGGTAAAAGCAAAACCCGATTTTTAACCGGTGTGAGATTTGCATATAAGACAAAATATAACACAAGGTGCCTCCCTCCATCTCCAAAATGATGAGTGGCGAGATCGGAGGTTGAATATAGAGAAAATGTGCGATATATCTAGTGGCGGATTTAGAAAATAAGTTGAGGGAGGGCAAAAACGTTAGGGTTGTGTTTGATTTCTAAAAAATACTAACGAAAGAAAATAAAATTAAGAAAAATGATTTTCTCATGTTTAGTTGTCTAATAAAAAAAATTTAAGTTGTGTTTGGTTTTTAAAAAATTCTAATGAAGGAAAAAAATGCTAATGAAAATTATTTTCTTATGTTTGATTGCCTACTAAAAAAATTAAAAGAAAATCAAATATAAATAAAGTTACTTAGAAATTTAAGTATTTTAAAATTATTTAATTTTTATATAGACGAGTTTAAATAAATAAATTTGATTTGAGGTAGCAAATAAAAATATTACATAGAATTTAATTATATTTTTATGTTCCTTCTTTTTTTTTCCTTCTACTTTTATTTCCTATTTTTCTTTCCTTTGATTTTTCCTCAATTTTATCAGGAACCAAACATAGTCCCAAAAAAAAAATATAAATAAAATTACTCAAAAACTTACCAATTCTTATATTATTTAATTGTTATATTAATGAGTTAAAATAACAAATTTTGTTTGAAGTAGTAAGTAAAAATAATATATGAGATTTAACTCTAGTTTTAATTTCCTTTATTTTTTTTTCCTCCATATTTTCTTTCCTCATTTTGAAGCAACGTAAGCACATATTAATTTCGGGAGGTAAATCAAAGCATAAATTACTTAAATGGTTTAATATTACCTTGAATTAAAACATATGACTAATATAAATAATTTTTTTCCAAATTTGAGAAGGGGGCATTTGCCTAAGCGCTGATAGGTCGCCACTGCTTGGAGATACGATTAAATTGCAATCCAATATAAACATTTACCGAAATCTGACACAAATTTTTTTTAATTGATTAGCATTAGAATCCAAGTTAAATAACTTGAAAAATTAAAATAAAATTACCTAAGTTTTAAGTTTTGTTATGTGAATTGTTTGATATTTTATTTATTGCACTTACACTAAGGGGTTGTTTGTTTTTTGACTTAGTTTTCAACATTAAGCTATTTGTTTTTTAAAATTTTCACAACTTATTGCTGAAATTTTTTTAAAAATTTTTTAATAGAAAAAGTGAAAATATTTGGTTTTTATTAAAGAAAAAGTCAAGTTTATGAAAAAAAAGAAAAAGCTGTCATTCTGTGAAGAATTAAGCAATCACCATTATTAGGGATGTGGCAGGAAGGTTTGGGATGAGCGTAGTCAGGCACAATTCGTTATTTTTTGATTCCCAAACTATCTGCATTTAAAAATTAAACGGGGCGAGGCGGGGATGGGAAAATTCCCAAACCCGCGCCTGTTTACATTCAATTTTTGTATTTTATTTATTATTTATTATTTATTTTTTTATATTTGCTTTTTTATTTTGATATATTAAAATTAATGTATTTCATAAAAAATAAAAATATTATGAATTTTATAAATTATTTATTAAAAAAACATCCTTTTTTTGAGAAATTCTAATTATTATTATTTATATTAAAGTATAAAATAAAATAATAAAAAATATTTAAAAATATAAACGAGTTGAATGGAAGTAACAATATATGAACCAGCGCCGAACCACGTCTGGATTTAAAGAAGAAATAAAAACGGCTGCTAAGGGATTACAGTTAAAGCGAAATCAGATTGCATTTAAGAGCTTGGTAAGACGAGGGCTTAAAATAATCAGTCTTTGTTGTCAATTCTGCACTATTCTTGATGTTAAAAAGCAAAACGATTTATCTTATCTTATTAAGTATTATTTAGATTATTCAAAATAAAGTTATATTGAGTATTAAGTAAAAAAAACAAACGCCACCTAAATCTTTAATTTTAAACTCATAAATTATTGTTTATCTAATTGAGAAATAAAATTTGCATATATCCAAGATAAATAATGAATACCTCAAATTAGGGGTGTAAATGAGTCCGCTGCGAATTTGCTTTCAAAGTTAATCGAGTCAAGATTGAGTAGTTTGTCGAATCGAATTCGGGGTATCATAATACTCGAACTCAAGTTGTTAGCGAGTTTAATTAATCTAGTTTTACTACTTTATTAATTGCGTCAATTTCGAGTTGAGTTCAAACATAATTATTTATTAATTTTTTAATTGATTAAACTCTTGAAGTGAGATTCGAGTAAGCTCGATTATTTTTTGGTGATTTGGCTTGTCTGAAAAAAAGCGGCTGATTAGTAAAATCGAGTTTGAGAACTACAGTTTTTAATCGAGTTAGCTCGACCCCGACCTCAAGTTGAGCTCTGTATCAACTCGGTTACACCCTACCTCAAATCATCAAGATCATGACTTGGTAGAGAGTTGATTTTTCAAATCTTTCGATTTATGTAGTGGGTGGCATTGTAGGCACGCCGTCTATAAGATACAACGACAGTGTGGTTCAAATTTAATTGGGCCGAGAAGTTAGTTAGGAGTAATAAATGAGGCCAAGTCAATCCAGGTCAAGCCACTTGGCCCATGGGCATTAAATTTAACAGTTGGGAATGGAATAGTGATGGGCCTGGGCCCATTAATTGAGATGAACCTTTATTCCCCATAACCATGCTTTATTAATTATTATTTTTTATTGGTCAAGTCATGGTGGGCTAAATGGATTGTTTGACTTTGACTCTTGGTAGGAAATAAATATTAATACACAGACTTTGAAATTTAGACCTACATGGGCCACTAAGATGAGAAAAATAGAAAATGGGCTTCTAAGTTTCGAGGTTGGGCTCTGCCGTATATGCAAGCTGGCCCATCAAAAAGAACATGAGATATTGAATAAAGGAACCCCACCCTGTCCCTGACTGAGTAGAGTCCTCTCCAAATTACATTTAAAAGTCAAAGTTTTAAATACTTAAAACTTAAAATTTTTAAATAGTTTTCAAAACCTCCAATAAGGTTTGATTTAGTGGTTAAAAGGGTTCGATAAATGTAAAAATGACCAATTTGAGAACTCCATGAGAACATATACTACAACATCGTAATTCAATTGAACAGTTGTTAAAATCATTATTTTTATATTTACTTTAGCTTTTAGGAACTTCTAATATTTTATATATTATTATTGTATGATTTTAAAAGTAAAATAAAAATGTATCCAAACAAAGTTTTGAACTTGCATTACCTGTCTATTATTATATAATATAAAATTTATATGAAATTATACATCAATTATAAATTTTGCATTTATGGATGACTTGATCTAAATCGTTGAAATTGATTGAGATTTAAGTATAACCCATCTAAAATCTATGATCCAAATTGCACAATTTCTTTATGTTTCTTGGCAATGTCCAGGTATATATCTTAATTTTGCTTAACATTGTGATTCATATATCTTGCTTAGAACATGCAATTCTGTCTCGTTTTAACGAACATGGCAGCCCGTTATCTCTGCCATCTGATGGAGGCAAAAAATCAGAAGCCCGAACCATATAAATCGTCCCGAGTTTTCATTTTCATCCTCCAGTTTTTATGTTTCATGACGGCACCGCTACTCAAATATCTTTAAATTTGCATGCGTAGTAGCTATATTCGCCTTTCTGCTTCCTGAAATTGGTAGTTTTATTTATAAATATCATATTATATAATTAAAATGGTTTTATTGTACATGAAGTATTTGAAAAATCTAATAGTTTTCCCTTGTATCAAAAATTCAGATATTTATTTGTCTTTCCATTCAATAGGTAATTAATAAAGAGATTTGCATCTCATCAGGCTTTAAGATAGAGTTATATCCTATTAATAAGATTTGCTTTCTATCCAAGGTGAATTTGTGATTAATGATCTTTGACCAAGTAATTTGTATATCTACATAATCTCAGGATATCTGCATAGTATTTTTTTTTTACGAAGTAACAGACGCCTATTTACCCTTTCTAGATTTTCTCATCAATTATTGACTTTGCAGGAATATAATATGCTTTTAATAAAGATAATAGATTAATACAAAAGCTTGTTGCATTGCTCTTAGATGTCTTGATCTATTGGATTCATTGATTAATTTGAAATTTATCTTACAAAAGACAATATGCCTTTATAAAAAGTAAAGGAATTAAGAGGCTTGTCGTCTTTCTTCTTTTTCAAGGGCATCTTTGAAAAATGGTTACCCAGAAAAAAACAAAAAAAAAAGGGATAAAGCAGTGGGGTATTGTAGTGCTAGTGGTTATAGCTCACTTCCCGTAAACAGAAATCAGATTGTTGGAGGATGAGGGCTTTTTTTACAATGATTGCTTAAAACGATTATTTTTAGAACGATTTTTTATTCTTTTTTAACCAAAAAAGTCAGGATTTGCTAATAAAATTGTTTTATGTTTTCTAACAATTAAAAACTATCAAACCCGATAAAATTCAATTTTTATGAGAAATAGTAAAACGATAATTTCGTCCAGCTACAAATTTTTTAAATGCCGGATGTGAAACGGAACCCCTTAGTTGAAATCGTCTTCTGAGATTTATTCTGACTTCAATTTTCTGAATTAGAGATAGTCGAATTTTCGTTCGAATATAGAGGGTCGGGTGATCATTGGCGTGATAAATGTATGATGTCATATAAATGTTTTTGATAAAACAAGCAGCGTAAGAAATTAAATGTGATGCAAACTGAAATACATGACTCACATTAAGCCATATGTTACATGATGCAATAAATATAATAAAGAAAAATAAAGAAAAATAAAAGGATAACTATGGTGATGACAAGTGGCCAAGAGGGAAGGTGGGGGGAAGTTTCCCCCGTTGATATCTACGGGTGAAGGTGATCCAAAGGAGAAAATGAGATGAGAAGATAAATAGAATAAGGAAAGAAAGGAAATAAGAAGAGAAAAATGAGAAAAAGGAGAAATTGATGTGGAGCAAACAAAAGAAATGAGGAGACAGGACTTTGAGGGAGATGAGAGAGAAAAGGATTTTAGAGAGAGAAGCTTTATCTTATCTCTAAGATTTACAGAAATCGGATCGTAGGTTTCGTCAGATGGCCCGGATTAATTAAAGCGAGGATTCGCAACGTAGATTAAAATCAGGAGTTTTGTTATTAGCTTATTGAGGTATTTTTATACTTGGGTGTTATAGGCTTGCCAAAAGTCGTTTAATAGCGAGTGTTAGCATTTGGCGGGTGTGGGTTTTTAGTTCCAAAATTTTGGGGCCCGGTTCGGACGATTAACGATGTTGAGTTGGTTTGATTACGAAGCCCGACATTTAGGGTTTTGTTGCGTGTTTTGGTGTCTGATGATTTGTTGATGGATGGAGCCCAAAATGGTTAAATGTCCCAGTGAAGGGCCAGGTAGTGCCCTATTTTGTGGGTCCCGAGTGGGGCCATTTATGTGTTATTGTTTTAAATCAAATAACATGCTGAGTGTGAAAATATTGTGTTAATATATATATACATGGATTGTTGATGGATATGAATTATATATAGAAAAAAATTGTCCATTAATGTTGATAATGTTCAAGTGTAACTCTCGTGTAAATGTAACATGACATAACATGAAATAAACATATTCTGCATTTAATATCTTGATCGCATTGTCGAGTTAGGTGTGGGTCGTGGTGCTGATACATGCATTTTTGTGAATGTGGTGAGCTCGAGAGAAATGGGACCCGCGTCGAATCAGGCTTCGCGGTTGTATCAACGATAATAAATATAAAATCGTGTGTGTGTTTAGGTGTAGCAAGATGGGGGTAGATCTCCCATATGGTGAAAGACCCAAATTTATATGGTTTAGACATAAAACCGTCGGTGAAAGCCCGTAAAAAAATGTTGAATATGCGTGTAACATCCTGCGGTGAGAACCCGGAAATCCATGACCCACAAATGAATAACACACGGGATTTGATAAAAGAATTCGAATGAATATTGGAGGGTTGTCTAATAGTTTAAGTCATTGGGTGACGCGTGGTAGTTTTCAAAACGGCATTACGGGTGTCAGGGGAATGGGTTGGGGCTCGGATTGTGGTATAAAGTGCAAATCACCATGTATGACACAGAAACATTCCATATATGATTTCTTGATTTATATGGAATATGATTTAATGTTTTATATGCCAGTAGTTCATTATGCATTTAGGTGGGAGTAAGCGCTTGTAGAATAATTTACCTGCTGAGACTTTCTTTGCATCCGATGGGACAGCCGCTGAGTGTAGAAGATGACACTCTTTCGAGGCAGAGTGAGTACGAAAGAATCTTAGGGTTGTGAATGTAGGAAGTATTTTTTGTAAAATATTAGAGAGCAATCTTAGTTTTAATATATTTGACATGTAAAAATATAAAGGAGTTGTACACATATTTCTTATAAAATATTATAAAATTTGTATATTTATAGAAATATATCTGAGATAAGCGATCGCAAATATTAGGTGAGTTAACGAGTTATCGACCGAACCCTCTCGAGATTTGAAGAATCCACAACATTATATCCCCAAGTATCTGATTTTCAAGTTTAAGTGTCATGAAACAACATGTTTTCAAATAATATTTTTATAGTTGTTTTTAAATATTTTTACTTATTTTCTAAAAGCTATTTCAAAAAATATAATTATAGGAGCAGGCAGAATAATTAAAAGTGAAGTAATAATTAAAAGAAGCAGGTGGCTAGTGGTAGTAATTATAGGCACAATCACTATGGGTGGATGGCTGTATATCATATTAATTATTAAAGGCCCGTACTTACACTTCCAAACCCATACCAAGCCTCGTACATTTGACCTTCAAAGAGTCTTCCTTGTGCCATGTGTACGGGATTGGATTTCCTCGTCAACATAGTGATTGATTGTGTGTATCCACATTATAAAAATAAATAAATAAATAAAATAATTTGAATAGAGCTACAAGGATACGGTTCGAATCTATACCTAGAAATGTCGGGTGTCTCGATAAAAGATGATTTGTAGCGAGTTGTTTGGCCCATACAAGCGCCTATATGATAACCGATGCGGAAACGAGAAAAGGGAGTGACTCTTTTCATGCTCTCTTTTGGACGACTGCCTTTAAGGTTTTTTTTCTTTTATCTTAGAGGTTGCCCAACATGGCATATAAATAAATTTCTGATAGGGACGCAAGGCAAATAAGATTCCCGGAGTTCCCAATGTAAATATATGAACTTATTTACATTAATTATAATTTACTCAACTAAAGAATCATAATTGCACTCCATCACTTATTTGAAAGTATAATTCAAGCCCTTTGTTATTAAATACTTATTAATCTCCCCACGTTAAGATTATAGATACTTGTTGATTAAATTAAATTACTAACAGTTTTATTTAATCACCTTGAGACTTTCCACTTAATTTATTTGATATGTTGGATTAAAAATTCACTTGGCAGGGTTTGACATAATCAAAACTTATAAGTATCTTCAAAGGTTTATCATCAATCCTATTAACAGGACGTGGATTTCGTTAATAATATATTCACTATACAATTAATGCAGTTATCCAACTCATCAAGATTATTGATTTATAAAAATCTCACTTTTTATAAGTCAAAATAACCAACAATAAATGCACGTGTCTATTAATTATCTCGAGATTAAGAGTAATAGTATTCATAATAACCATGAGATATTAATTATTTTGTAATCGGTATAAAATAGTACCCCAAGTTGAGATATAGATTGTCTGGCATCGCGTCTTAGCCTTGAGAAGTTGGGAGCTAAGCGTTCAGTAGTGAGACAAACTGCGAAATCTGTACCTGATCTTACTAATGGTGTGAGGCATATTCCTGAGACCGATGATTTGATGCTTACATTAACGTAAGAACTTTAACTCTACTGTGGCTAAATCATCTACTTATGTAGAATAAAAAAGACACGCACATACATGATGTTAAATGCAAACATAGCTCATGTAGATTCTCATTAAAATGAAACCAACATAATTTTATTAAAATAAAATAAACATCTATAACAATAAAATGACTTTTGTTGTATATAGCCCTAACACCATGATGCCATACCCATTTTAGAGAAGCCGCCACATAACATTATTGTTGTATTCACGCACAATAAAAGTGAAAGAAAACAAAGAAGAAGGAGAATGCTGCCTTTGATTTACATGATTAAATGACATGAACAAGCTAAGAAAAACTTAACACATCAAATTAAGGGTTATAAGAGAGGGTATTTCTTATTTATAACCTTAGATATTCAAACCAACACAATAAAAGTGAAAGAAATTAAACAAAGAAGAAGAAGAATGCACACACAAATTTACATGGTTTGACAATATGAACAACCAAGAAAAACTTCACTATATCAAATTAGGGTTACAAGAAAGGGTATTTACTATTTATAATAACCCTAGATATTGCTCTACATTGAAAATATCAACCATATTTTAAATAACATCCTTTTATTCAAAATGTTTGGGATCGTATTATATATAACTGCCCAACACCCATCTCATATGAGGTTGATTTCCTTTCTTGGCTAGGAATTGTATATAAAAACTATAAAATTAACTGCAAATTATTCAATTATCCTATGGAAAAGATTAACATAATTATATTGAATGTTTGGAGCACTTGCCATCAGTAGTAATTTAAAGGCTCAACCAAGCTCATTTCTCGTTATTGAGAAAGTCAATAAAATTTTTCAAAATTTGCGAGATTATTTAATTGACCCTTTCCTTCAAATTAAAGGACACAATGTTTCTAGAATGGTTGAAAAATGGATTTGTTGGATTCCCCCTATTAAGGATAGGTTCAAATTAAATTTTGATGGATTAAAAATTTAAAATAACCACGTTGTAAGGTGAGTCACTAGAGATTCCAATGGTATTATTAAGATGATTACTTGTAAAAATCTAAGCGATTGCTCAATCATTGTTGTGTTATGCATGACCTTAAGAGATGAGATATTAGCTATCAAGATTAATGGTTATTCAAATTTAGAGATTGAAAGTGATTCCAAAATAGTTATAGATTCTTTTAATAAAATGATTGGTATTCCTTGTTCTATCATTTTGATTAATGGAGGGTATCCGGAAATTGTCTCAAGAGCTAAATGTATATCATTTGTTGTTCACGTGCTCTAAGAAAGCGGAATAAATTATGGATTGTTTATTAAAAAGATTAAGTTTATGGATTACAGAGGCGGGAAGTCGATTTCCTAATTAAGGATGTTTAAAACATTAGTTTTGAAGACTAATGTGGGTCTCTTTCAAAAAAACCTTAGATATTATAAAAGTAAAGTTCTTTTATAATTAAACACATTAGTTATAATATAATAAATTATTCTTTAGATTCGGACTTGAGACCCCTTCCCCCCTTAGACATTATCTTTTATAATTTTTTTTTCTTTTCTTAGTATTTTTTGAAAATCAAACACAACTTTAGCGTTTTTATCCTCTTCTCAACTTATTTGTTGGATCTGCAACGGCATATATCACACATTTTCTCAATATTCAACCTCCTCAATTTAGTTAGTTCATCATTTTGGAGATGAAGGAAAGCTCCTTGTGTTATATTTTATCTTCTCATATCGATTAAAAAAGTGGGTTTTACTTTTACATCCTAGAGTATAAAAGGGTTTTTTTTCCCTTTTTGTAATATTTGCACATTTTTCTCATCCATTTTAAGGTATTTGTAGTATTATCCAATTATTTTGATATTTATTTTTTAACTCAATTTTTTAAGAAATTGATTTAGGGTTCTAAGTTTGTAATTCTCTTTTGATTGGTAGTTGTTATTTGTTATTTTTAGAATATATATTTTTTATTCTTTTAAACCCAAATCAGGATTTGCTAATAAAATTGTTTTATATTTTCTAACAATTAAAAACAACATGTTTTCAAATAATATTTTTATAGTTGTTTTTACTTATTTTCTAAAATCTAATTCAAAAAGATATATAATTATAGAAGCAGGCGGGCAGAATGATTAAAAGTAAAGTAATAATTAAAAGAAGCAGGTGGCTAGTGGTGGCTTCCATGGGTGGGTTGCAGTCTTGGATGAAATTAGAAATCCAGTAGCTCATGCTTTTCTCTGTCGTTTACGTATTAGCTGTAAATCGCGCCCCATTTTTATCTGTAAGTTTAGAAAAAGCAGATTGTCTGCGCACCTCCCGTCTCCTCCTTTCTTTTGTTTGCTCCACATCAATTTCTCATCTTCTCATTTTTCTCTTCTTTATCTCGCGCCTTACCTTATTCTATTTCTCTTCTCATCTCATTTTTCTCCTTTGGATGCCTTTACTATGAATATCGCTTGGAAACTTCCCTCACCTTCCTCTTGGCTACTTGTCATACCATAGTTATCCTTTATTTTTTTTTATTTTTTTATTTTTTTATTATATTTATTGCATCATGTAACACATGTTTTTAATGTGAATTAATAACCTTTGATGTCTGCGTAGCTCTGCATATATCGGCTTTGTTGAGTCTTAGTATGACGTCGTATAATCGTATCGTGTGTCATTACGACACTTATGCTCTCGAAAATGTAAAATTAATTATACCGGAATTGGCGAAAATTGAAGTGGTAATTAAATTGTAGGCGAAATTCAGATTTGCGGAATAAGGGTAAAATCGTAATTTGATTCTGAAATTGTAATTTGATTAAAAATCAGATTAATTCTCACCAAATCTCGGATAATAAGCGGATTCTTATTATTGGAATCGTCTGGCAGAAATCACAGTTAGTAAGAATTTCGTAATTTTCGAGAACTGATTGGAGTGGCGGAGTTTTTCGTCGTGTTTCGGGGCCGTAAAGCGTTTTTCGATCGCGACGAAAGGCGCGCATGCTTAACGTCTTAAGTGTATCATAAGTGGTGCTTTGAGTAGAGAAATGATGAAAATGGATGGCCAGAAGTAGTCTGCAGGAATATGAATCAACGGTAAAGAGAGGGGCATAAAAGGTCATTTTAAATTGATTTTAAGTATTTAAATGAAAATGGCCGATAGTCATCTTCTTCTCCAACAAATAAGCAAAAAACGTGGAGAGCTGGTGGGGATCAGTAGTAAAGTAGAAAGATTTACAGAGAGAGAAGGGCTTGGCTCTATACAGAAATGCGGACGATCGGCCGTCGGCGATGCTTGAACGAAGATGGCTATTTCCCGCGTGGAGAGAACCGGCGTGGAGTCTCGGGTTATGGAGTTCATATTTCCAAAGGTAAGATTTTATTTCACTGCAGGTTTCTTTCGAATTTTAAGTGTTTCTTAATGTTTCGGTTGAATGAAGTAGTGAGGGGCCGTTGGATGGAATCTAAAAGCATTGGGATAGGAGTGTGAAATTTTTAGAAAGCTTTGGAGAGGCCGTTTTACATGCAGTCGCGTAGGAACATTTGGGTTGAATATGTGTTGATTTATGTATTAATTTGTCTTTGGTATGTATAGGCGCAAATGGCCCGAAAATCCGGGTTAATTAAGTGAGCCGTGTTTGTGATTTTTAGGGAATAGTAAACGAGGGGTTTATTTATTAGAGATAGTCGTTCTAAATATAATTTAGTAAATTACATATGTTTGGTTAAGAAATAATTCGAATCGAATTCTTGTGATTGAGAAACGTCGTGGTAATTTTGATGTTTGAAATGATAATTACATGCGTGTTTGTGTGATTTAAATTTTATGCGAAATATATTAAGTATTTATATATTTGCGTGATTAAATTTGTATTGGAATTGGCGTCGTGCGTTAATATTATGTGAACGTCACGGAATATAGGGATTAAATTACGTGAGATGGTACAGAAAAATGGTTCGGTAATCTAAATATTAATTATCGGTGGTCGAAATTAAAATGTCGTCGTCGGACGCGATTGATATTCGTAGATTAGTTAACGGTAATAAAATATCCCGATAAAGTCGGACGATTGATATTCATCGGTGGTCGCGGAAATAAATAATATATCGGTCGATCGGGATTGATATACCTTGGGTTATGAATGAATAGAAAATAATAGTGCCATCTGAGGCAGGCGAGTGTGAGAGGAAAATTGAGTGAGGATTTCGGGATCTGAGGTGTGTGTAAACGTTAGTAGGATCATTACATTTGCTTGAATGTGTGTTTAATTTGGGACGATTAACCGTTACTTGGCAAGTGGTGAGTGGCGCGTAGACGGTCTCTCTTTGACTTTTTGTTTCGGCCGTCGTGGGACACCGCTTTATTTTAAGTACGGGGGCGTGCGAGGGGCGATCGTCTGGTGAGTTTGAAAGAAAGTAGGGTTGTGGGCTTTGATGTATACATTTATTAGAGATTATCTATTTTAATGTATGTATTGTATAAGAGTAAAAACATATTAGCTCTTGTAACTATTGGGTATATAGTTGGATTCGTAGTCGGCGTGTATGTTGAATCTTTGTGTGTTTGATGTATGTGGATATATATATTGCATATATTGAATTGTTTGGAGATAGATATATCACAGTCTTGTTCCCAGATGAAATTTCACGTCCTGAAAATTTCTCTTGGATTTTCCCAAGAATTTGGCGTCGGGTGCAGCTCCGGCATATTAGACGGGTTGTGGTGGTCAGCGGTACAAGGTTTTGGGCGTCGCGTAAATGTCATGAAGACGATTTCAGCCAGTGAAGTCAGTTTAAGTAAATAGAGATTTAGAATTTTGGGGATTTTTTGATCGAAATTATCGTTTCTTGTTTATCGAGAAAAATTGAATTTATCGGGTTTGATAGTTTTTAATTGTTAGAAAACATAAAACAGATTTTATTAACAAATCCTGACTTTTGGTTAAAGAATACAAAGATAGTTTCTAAAATAATCGTTTAATAATCATTGTAAAAGCCCTCATCCTCCAACAATCATTTCGTTTTTACGGGAAGTGGAGCTGGCAACCACTAACTACAATACCCACTGCATATTTTGTTTTTCTAGGTAACCATTTTTCAAAGATGCCCTTGAAAAAGAAGAAAGACGACAAGCCTCTTAATTCCTTTACTTTTTATAAAGTATGGTTGCATTTTGTAAAAGATAAATTTCAAACTAATCAACAACTCCAATAGACTGCGACATCTAAGGAGCAATGCAACAAGTTTTTGTATTAATCTATTATCTTTATTAAAAGCATATTATATTCCTGCAAAGTGAATAATATTTTAACATTACTATTCATATATCTTAGTGAACACATGCAAATTCTGATATCGTTTGAAGCGAGCATGGCGTATTACGTTATCTCACCAAATCTAGTGGAGCAAAATCGTGAAGCCCAAAATATATAAATCGTTTGAAAACTCTTCTTCGAATGTCTTTCGCAGATTTTAAATGCTGTAGTGCTTATATGCCTTCTGTACTGAAATTGGTAGTTTGTGTTATAACTATCATATTATATGAGTAAAATGGTTTTATTATCGTGAAGTATTTGAAAAATCCTAATAAGTTTCCTTGTATCCAAACATTCAAGATATTTATTTGTCTTTCAATTTCAATAGGTAATTAATAAAGATTTTGCATCATTAGGCTTTAAGATAGAGTTATATCCTATTAATAAGATTTGCATTCTATCCAAGGTGAATTTGTGATTAATGATCTTTGACCTAGTAATTTGTATATCTACATAATATTAGGATATCTGCATAATATTTTTTTTTACACCTATTTACACTTTCTAGATTTTTTCATCGATTATAGATAGAAGGTGAAGAAGATGGCACAATGATATGTTTGATTGTTAAGTTCTTAATTATTAAATTATCTAATGATAGACCGACCATATCATATTTTTATATTGAATATTTTGAATAAAATGAAGTCAGATTTATACCTCTATTGTATTCACGTACACATGATTAATAAGAAAAAATAAGAACAAGAAATTTGGACTTTGAGAGTTGGAATGGCCCAAATTGTCAATGTAATGATTTAAGTTATAGAGTAATAATTTAACTTCTCTAAAACATACTATATCTAAATCATTGAGTTATAATTCAACTTCTTTAAAGTAAAGTCTAATATTTTGTATTAATTTGACAGTTCATTGAGAAAATCAATTTAAGCTTTTATTTTCCAGTAGGATCTAATAACTATATATATATATATATATATATATATATATATATATATATATATATATATATATATATATTTAGCACAACAATGACTTATCCATCCCATATAAGATTGTCTAAGTTTGGTTTAAGGAGTTTCCATACCTTAAAGATACATTTATGCAGCACGAGAACAACTAAAACCTTCTTTCTAGAATGTAATAAAATTTTGAAATTAGATGCATAGATGCTTTTTAATAGAGTATAGAGGCAATATACGTGTGTTTGTGTATCTAATAATAATAATAACAATGATAATAATAAAGTCATAATTGACTTCTTATGATTATATATAATTTATATACCTCTTGTGTGTAGAATTTGATCAAATATAGAAATAATAAATTTTAGTAATATTCATCCAAACTTGTGAATGTCATTAGGTTCTGATGATTAAAACGTTCTTGTAAGTTTGTGACACATAATGCTGTACATACAACATGTTAAAACATATTCTGGCTTTATCACAATTAATGCATGATGATGACGATGGTAATAAGAAAAATAATTTTTTTTAATAGCAACAATTTATTCTGAAAATAATAATAGATGATGAAGTTATTATTTGGTCACTTGGCTAGATGTAGTAGCAGACCCATAAAATAAGTTAAGGGGGGCAAAAATGTTAGGGCTGTGTTTGATTTCTGAAAAATATTAAATAAAAAAAAAATTAAGGAAAATGATTTTCTCATGTTTAGTTATATAATAAAAATAATTTAGGTTATGTTTGAATCTCAAAAATAGTAATGAAAGAAAAAAATCTTAATGAAAATAATACTAGCATGTTTGATTGCTATGAAAAAATTCCAAAAAATTAAATATAAATAAAGTTACTTATAAATTTAAGTTTTTTAAAATTATTTGATATTTATATTGATGAATTTAAATAAATAAATTTGATATGAGGTAGCAAATAAAAATATTACATAGAAATTAATTTTATTTTTATGTTCCTTTTTTTTTTCCTTTCTACTTTTAGTTCCTATTTTTCTTTCATTTGATTTTCCCTCAAATTTACCGGGACCCAAACATAGCCCTAAAAAAATAAAATATAAATAAAATTACTTACAAACTTACCAATTCTTAAATTATTTAATCATTATATTAATGAGTTATAGTAAAAATAATACGTAAGATTTAACTCTCTTTTTAACTTTCTTGTTTTTTTCCTCCATGTTTTTTTTTTCTTACATTATTTAGAAACCAAACATTACCTAGATTAATTTTAGGAGGATGGGCAAATCAAAGGACAAATTACTTAAATAGTTTAATATTACTTTGAATTAAACAACTAATATAAATATATTTTTTTCCAAAATTTGAGGGCCCATTTGCCCCCTTCAAAGCCTTTGCTAGGTTGCATACATTATTATTGTAGAAACGATGGAAATATAAAAATATTAAATTCGTAGTCTTATTAAATGAACTTGTGGATGTCAAGTAAGTAGGAACAAAATTTTGAAATTTGACGAAATATCGGCAAAATTCGATTGATGATGGGGATAGATAAGATATTTAATTTGAAATTTCGATTATAACCGATTTACTCCCGGTCTGTCGATATTCCAGATTTTCCTATTGTTCTTTGGCTCCAAAATCTAAAAAAAAATCTTTATGGAGGTTTCGAGCCAGCTGAATCTGCCTTTGTTTCATTTTGTTTTTGTTCCGAAAAATCTCAAAAAAAATCTTTTGGAGGGTTCAAAATGCTGGAAGTGAATGCCCTTTCAGTGCATTCTATAGGTGATTTGTTTATTATATATAGTCTGTTTTTTATATTCTCTTATTATTTATTTGTTCATAATCCTACAGCGATCGATTATAATATTTTATTTTATTTTATTTTACATTTATAACTTATAATATTTTAAATCAAAATATTAATTTAAAAATAAAATAAATAAAATAATATCGTTTAAAATTTAAAATTATAATATATAATATTTTTGAATATTATAATTATACATAATATTTATAATAATGTAACGAATAAATAATATCTGCTTTAGCATGTAATATCCCAGAATATTATATTAAATACTTGTATTTAATTTAATAATTCTTAATCGGAATTTGATTTTAATCATCTTGTAATTAAGATGTTATTACGTTTACCAAGTAAATACATATAATTAAAATATGAAAAATTTTAATCGACGGAAATATTTTGGTAAAAATATCCTTAGATATTTCTGGGTATTTTTAAAGTAAAATTGATTCTGCGATATATCAATGTTCTGGAAATATTTTGATGGAGTGTGATGATTCACGAATTCGTTAAAGCGTTTCTTTTAATAGAGTTTGTGACATAAAATCTGTACATCTGCAGCAGTAATCCAATGCGCTTATCACAGTGTGCATGATGGTGACGATGACAAGGATAATGTTAGATGACGATAGTAATAAGAAAAATAATATATTTTTTAAATGGTATTATTGAAGGAAACATTCGAATATAAGAAATAATAAATTCATAGTAATATTCATCCAAACTTGTAGATGATGTCGAGTAAGTTAAGTGATTAAAACATTTATTTAATAAGTTTGTGACCAACATGTCTGTCTGTCTGCAGCGCGTCAATGTGCAACATCACAATTAATGCATGATGAAATGATCGATGTTAATAAAAAAATAATTTAAATGACTATTATTGTAGAACTTGATCAAATATAGAAATAATAAATTCATAGTAATATTCATCCAAACTTGTGGATGTTATCATTGATTAAAACATTTGCCTAATAAGTTTGTGACACGTAATTTGTGCATCTGCAGTAGTCAGTATTCTGGCTTTATCCTTGATTAATCGTGATGGTGACGATGACAAGGATGATGTTAGATGATGACAATGGTAATAAGAAAGATAATATATATTTTTTTAAATGACTATTATTGTTGAACTTGATCAAATATAGAAATAATAAATTCATAGTAATATTCATCCAAACTTGTGGATATTAGAGTAAGTTACAATTAGAGTAAGTTTGTGACACGTAATCTATACATACCAACACGTCCATTAATTACACTTATCACAATTAATGCATGATGGTGACAATGACAAGGATGATGTTAGATGATGACGATGGTAATAAGAAAAATATATATATTTTTAAAATAACAACAATTTATTATGAAAATAATAATAGATGATGAAGTTATTAATTGGCTGCTTTGCTAGCTTTATAGTCAATTTTCAATTATTGAATTCTAATTTATTAGAACGCGAAGCAACAAAATGTTATTGAAAACTATATTATAATAGATAGGCTGATGAAATTATTAATTGCCCACTTTGCTTGAGAGTCAATCTCCAATAATTGAACTAAAATTTATTAGAACATGATCAAGTACCTGGATGATATTGAAAACCATTAGCGAAGCTTGTTGCTCGCTGTACATTATACCACGGGTGATGGGTAGTGGTAGAGGTAGCGATAAAAATCTCTTTCACATTTGTTATAGATCATGTGTTCATACTCATCTCAAAACAATAACATGAATGTTCTTATCTATCTAAAAGTCTTCTGATATGTTCAACTACCATATGAATGTTTTTATCTACCTAAAAGTCTTAACTACCTATTTTTAGATATATGTGACCAAGAAAGTAAATACTAATAAATATTGATTTAGCCAATTCTTCAAGCCTACCTTCAATTTGATTACCTCATGTCATGTAATTATACAACATAAAAGAGGTCTCCATTTTGATATGAAACAAACCGTTGTTAAAGTCATGAGGTGAATATTTGCAGACTTTGGTTAAAAAATGAAGCGGCATTTACCAATTACTGTCTTAACAATGATATTTTTCTTTTATATCAAAATGAGAGTCTCTTTACTCTATAACATTTCTACATGGGTAGGTTAAATTTAACATAAACTTGAAGGATGGGCTAAAATCAATATTTGTTTTAAAAAGAAGGTTAATTTTAACTCATAACTTATATTTTCATGTCGAACATTTATTTATTTAATTTATTTTAATAATAAAATAATAATACATTACACCTAAAAGTTAGTTCTTTTTCACATTGACCAAGATATATGACCCGACCCGTAGCCCGCAGCTAATCTAAGGGTGCGGGGGCTTCTGCCGTAGTATGGGCCTTTATCTTTCGGGTATTTTCCATTATATAAACGCATTAGAGTTTATTATCTATCCATGCCTGCTTGCTTTGTAATTCTCTCCAAATCAATAGTGAAGTTTTACTCCTTTCCGTGGTTTTTTTCGCGGGGTTTAAGCGTCATCTTGTGTTTTTTGTATTTTTGTATTTTTATTGTGCCTTTAGTCATATGAAGTGGGTATCGAGCTAATTAGGTTTTTTGATTTTATCAATGGCAACCATGAAATTCGAAATTCCGCCCCAGCTGGATCGCGATCTTAGATTTTTTGTTGTGGCAAGTTAAGATGGGTGTTGTGCTCGGGCAAATGAATTTGGATGAAGCATTGCTAGAGCTTGACAAGATGCCGTCATCCTTGACAAAAGAGGAGAAAGAGCGTAAGGATTGTAAAACACTATTTCAAATTCAGCTTCATTTATCGAATCAGATTCTGCAAGACGTTTTGAAGGAGAAGACTACCGATGTGTTATGGCTAAAGTTGGAAGAGTTGTGCATGACGAAAAGTCTTACGAGTAAGTTGTACTTGAAGCAGCGATTGTATTCGCGTATGGCGGAGGTGCGGCCATTTAGAAGATCATCTTATGACCTTTAAAGAAATTGTTGCAGATTTGAAAATTTTGGAGGTTAAATATGAAAAAGAAGAAGAT
The DNA here is from genome assembly GCA_016808115.1 of Tetrastigma voinierianum. Lineage (NCBI taxonomy): Eukaryota > Viridiplantae > Streptophyta > Magnoliopsida > Vitales > Vitaceae > Tetrastigma > Tetrastigma voinierianum. The sequence continues at coordinate 854,235 of JAEQBH010001449.1, read as the reverse complement.
TCCATAAAGAGAATGGCCTGGTCCACTAGTTATATGCTCAAAAAATCTAAAGATTCCATATTGTTTTACTTAAATAGGCCTCCTAGTTGTGGCAAAATAACCTCCATGGCTGCACAACATTGTATACATGCAATAGGCCTAGTCATGCTCCAAATCATTTGATCTTGTAGTTCTAAGAAGTTCATATGCAACCAGTGTAAAACTCACATGCTTTGACATTGCAAAAGCCATAGACCAAAAAACAGGAAATAACAGTAGGCACCATCCCTCCTAAAACTCAAACAAGCCTTCGGATGAATATATGCCCAAAACATATAAGTAAAAAATGGCACATCGGTAATCATCCATGCACCAAAACTTCCCACCAAATAGGAGCCACATTCATTAAATCCTAATAAAATTTCATTGTCTTAAGATAGCATATAAAAGAGAAAAAAATACTAATGTTTCTTACCAATATCGACATAAAATTATCATGTCTTAGAAAGTATTGACATAGGTAAATTCAAATATATATTTCTTGCTATATTGATTAATGGAGAAAGGAATTGAATTAAAGGAATTTTAAACAGTGCTGAGATTCCAAAAGGGAGCAAACAGCAGCCCCATGATGGAATATCCCATCCCATAGCCGCATTAGATTCCAAATCAGCATCACAATTCGCCACTCTTTATTCTTTAAGATGCTTCTCCTTCTCCATCAATTGTTTTTTGTTGGATGGCTCTAACATACAATATTGCTTCAAAGGGAAAAGATTGGAAAACCAAAATTCTCTAATAGCGTTGATCTTCATCTTCCCATTCAATCCCCCAATCCAAATTTGGCTCCTAGCATACTGGATCGTGTTAGCCAAATCACACAAAAACATAAATAGAAAAAAATGAAAGGACACAAGATTTTACGCCTTTGGATATCCTTGGTATTCTGAGCGAAATTTTGAAGTCTTTTGAAGAATGTTTCTGAATTTTGAAACCCTATATGTGGCTGATATTTGAGGAAAAATACGTATGGAAAAGAGTATATATATATGGAAAAAAAAGGGCAACTGGAGAGGAGAAAGAGGGACTGTCACATCGGCTGAGATGTTGTGACATCTCACATTTGACATCGATGGATCCTTTATTTAATTTATTTCCTTTAAAATCTCAGCCATTCAGTCCTAATCTCCTCATCTTCTTCTTCCTCATTCTATAGAGGGGTTTCTCTGCCGTGACATCATTGCTGAGACCGCTACTTGTGAAGAGATTTGATCGTGTATTTTGTTTCCTTTCAAATCTCCATCTATCAGCCCTAATCACCTTACCCTTCTTCTCCCCCTTTCCTAAAGTATTTTCTCTGTCGCGAAGTCATAACTGCCAACATCATCTCAGCCATTCAGTCCTAATCTCCTTACCTTCTTCTTCCTTATTCTATAGAGGGGTTTCTCTGCCGTGACATCATCGCTGAGACCACTACTTGTGAAGAGATCTGATCGTGTATTTTGTTTCCTTTCAAATCTCCATCTATCAGCCCTAATCACCTTACCCTTCTTCTCCCCCTTTCCTAAAGTATTTTCTCTGTCGCGAAGTCATAACTGCCAACATCGTCTGCGAAGAAAGCGGGATCGAGTCGGATAAAGATAGACAAGGTGTGGGATTAGCAGTTGGTGTTTGGCTAAACTAAAATCCTGAGAAGGTAAGTTTAATGAATTAGGATTTTACTCTATTTTTTGCTTGTGGGCTGATAATATCATCATTCATAGTGAATGAACAATGAAGAAGAAGGAAGTAGAACAAATATTCGTGAGTGATTAGGGATGAAAATGGAAATCTAATAAATTTCTATGAATCATTATGAAGGCATCTTGAATTTGGGACAAATCTGGCTTTGATTGCTTGGAATCCCACATTTTCCTCCTTCAGGGTTTGATTTGGCCCAAATTGCATCAAGCTTTTCTTTGTTTATTTGAAATCCGTTTAGGTCATTTATGTTATTTTGCACTCTCTTTATTTGTTTGGTTATCAAATTTTGATTTGTTCTTTTGTTTATCAGATTCTGTTTGGTTTATAAAGGTTTTCAGATTATTTTCTTTGCCCAATTACTAAGTTTACTTTGAATCGATGAATGGTTTGATAATGTGTATGAAAGCTTTTCTTTTCGTAGAATAGAAAATTAATATAGCAAGTAATTACGATTACTACGATTTATCACTATGAAAATGTTTTTGGAATTTGTATAATGCCATAATCCATTATTCGTTTTCATTGTTTGACTTGAAAGGTTACTGGATGGTCCTATGTGAGAGCCCATGGAGATAATATAGCCTTCTGCCTTTCTGGGCTTCTTCTGAATTAATATAGCCTCGCTATACTTTAGCACTCTATTCCGTGTTTAGAAAGCAACAAGGGAATGTAAATGTGTACTTCGAAAGAAGGCTAGGCTTGCACAATGTCATCCAAAACCCAATGATCCTTTTTGTCTTGATTGATTAATTCCTTCTCCTAGCTAGATAGCTATCAGCTGGTGGTATGAATATCATTTGTTTTCCTCATGATAATTGTTTTCAGGTAATGGCTCTACTCAAACTTGTGGACTATGATGACAATACCTAACACCAGTAGTGTACATCAAATTTTACTTGATCAATATATTTTTGTCTTAAAACCCCTGCATGTTGACTCATGGCTGGAAATGGAATCAGTGTCTTGTTTGTCTGTCTGAAAAATAGTTTATTAGGCATTGGTTTTCTTGTCATACCATTTTTTAAATACAAACTAGTCATTTAACAGAGGCATGCTTTCTTTTAAATCAGAAAGACATAAATCCATAGCTTCTTGCGACAACTACTATGAAAATTTTATCTCGGACAGGATTCCAAAAAGGGGCTGGGGTGGGGAAAGGGGGTCTTATAAATAAGAATAAATATTCTTTAAAGATTATTTATTATTACTTATAATATCAGGTCTTAGCTAATATTTAGTTTTTTAAATATGAAAATAAATCTTCATTGGTTTTAAGTAGATTTATAGAAAATTTTACGAGCTAGTAACATTAAAGTAGAATTTCACCATGTTTTAGTACTGCTGATGAGTTGGTGGGGGTTTGAATAGCTGAGCTAGTAACATTATAAGGGGGTGTGGAGTTCTCATTGATAATTAATTAAGTCTTTTCCATTAATTTGGTGTGACTAAACTTCTGTATTTGTTTGATTTATAAGTGTAGAAGACTCTTTGGAGTCAACTAACTATGTATGGACCTATTCTTTATGTGTATTTTTTTAATAACTAATCATATATAACATAAACAAAAGCAATAATTATAATTTTTAGATATACTATATAAGTTTTATAAAATATAAAATAAATTTTATAGATACTATTCGATGGATGACGAGTTAAAATCATTTTTTCTATTAGAGTTCTAATGGATGACATAAATACTATATACTTTTAGATATAGAAGAAGTTGAGCCCTAATAGAAGAATATGATAAAACCCTTGGCAAGTTTGACTCACATAAGCTATTTTATATAATTTGATTTAAATTACTAAAAATATAAAAGATAATGGAAGAATTCTGACCTTTTGGCATTTTTTAATTATAGTAATGAAGTAAGTTCACAATACATTTGTAAATACTGGAAATCCCAATAATAAACTAAAACTTATATTAAATTAATAATCAATACTTACTATGGATTTAGGGATATATTTGCCCTTTGGAATTTTATTTATTTGTATTTTATATAATTGGCATAAATATTTTATTCATCACAACAGTATTTATCTAGAATAGACTTCTAGAAGTTGGGCTCTCTTATGTTTCCTACACTTTGGGCTTTTACTTAAACTCCTAAGCCCAAAACCTAATGACCCAAAATCATTTCAATTAAGACCCAAAATACAAATCAAGTTTATATTTCAACAGTAGGCACATTGTCAAACCAAAATTTATGTGTATTTTTATTTTTCTTCTTCGATTCTTATCACCATTCTTGCTCGATTCTCAACAGTTTTTAATCCATAGATTGATTTTAAATGATGGAGCCTAATCAGATCAGTGACTGTCTGAGCCTAAATACCACTTGAACTGAAAGAGCATAACTTCACATGGAAAAAAGACTTCCAGATAGATTCTACACTCAAAGCATCACTTACGTAAACCCATTCACTTCTTGCAGATAAAAGAAAAAAACAAGCAAGAGACTGAGAAAGCACAATGGAGTGGCTTCCATTACAAGAGAAGTGGGCAGGAGTGGAAACATGGATGGACAGGAGTGGCTTCATTTTTGTCCTTGTCATTCTCTTGTTGTCACTCTCCAATTACACAAGCTCTAAGGCCTGGTTATATGGAACTGTCATTTATGGCTGAATCAAGCTATACCATCCATTTATGACTGTTACCTCCTACTGCTACAAATTGTGTTTGCGGATGAATAGTTTTGAATAATGGCGATCTAGTAGTCGTTGTTGAGATACATCCAGAACATGAAATCCATTCACAGAACGTACTGAGAACTTTGGTTGGAGTTCTACTTACAGAGAACATGAAATCCATTATATCTACATTCATCTCCCTACCTTCATTCTCGGCTTCTTTTTCTAATCGGATGAAATCAACAGTGGTTAGCATTAGAGTATATTTAAGATTTCTTTTTATTGGCTTTATGCAATTACATTTTTGTCCTTGTATTAGTATATGTACCACAACTTTTTCAATAATATTCAAGTCTTTTTTATAATGTGGTATCAAAGCCTTAAGCTTAACAACAAAAAAATAACCTAACCCTAGTCGTCATGTCACATCATCACAAGCGCCAGGATCCATCGCCGACTTTGACTAAAGACAACCGCCGCTTACCTCTTCACTCTCTGTTATAAACGTAAAATATACTTTACTTGTTAGCTGTGAAACTAACTAGGAATGTTAGATTGACATACTAGTTGTATATCTAGCTCTTGTATTTATACATGTTTAGGATCAATGAAAAACTGTGCGACCCATTTCTCAAATTTCTATTCGTTATTTTTATACTTGTGATCGTAGTTCTAGCTTTGCAGTTATGCCTTAAAGATCATACCTCTTTACAATTTATTTCCCATTTATCGATTTGTAAGTCTAGCTGACGATTCTATTCTTTGCTTATTTGACTCTCCACACAGTAGTAATGATACACTGGGCTTGTCGGTTATTAATGATATTCAGATTAAATCCAAATCCTTTAAAGAAGTTCGCAGACTGTTAGTTACAGATCTCAAATTTCAAGAGAACCTTAAATGACAAGGTGAGTATTGTTTAAGGCATTCACACCACCAAGGGAGCGAAATTTCACACCTCGTACTAATAAGGTGCGAAACACCCTAATCCACCGACTCTATTCTTTTTCACCCTCGATTTTCATTTAGAATTGCATAATAAGACTTGAAACATGATCGGAAAGCCGTTAGGTCAAGTCTTTACCAATATATATGAGGTTATAACCGCAAAACGTATATACCTGTTTTGGGAGATTAAACAACTCTAATATAGGATGTTCTTAGTTTTGGTTAGATTTTTGTAGATTTCAAAGAACAGTTTCGTTGATTCTGTTTTTCTTCAATAAAAATATTTTTTATTCTTTTGCCTAGGATGGCTTGGATTTATGCTTGTATGGTGGATGATTACTCCAACATGCTCTGCAATCTCTAACTCAGGAGAAGTGACTAGTTCCAAAACCCATGGTGATGAGGGTAAAACGATTTCAACACCAAAGGTAATTATTACTTTGACCTCCTTTGGTCCTTTTTGGGATCTTTGATGTCTCGGGATCATTGTTGAAGGTTGAGAGTGAGACTCAACTCATTAGAATCACGGAATAAATATTACATATGAGTTTTCCATGCTAGAATATTTAGGTTCTTTTTGACACTGCTAATCCAGTAGGTACATCGAGTTGTTGTCCACAATTTATCCTTCACCACCGCCTCAATGAAAATTATCTCTTTTCAAGCTGTGATTCGAAAGAACCTAGTCAGCAGAGGCCTTAATACGGGTCGGAAATCTGCACTTCGCCACCCAACTTTGGTCCGAAGCTCTATGGGCCGGTCGAAATCGTCACCTAATAAAAGCCTCTGTTCCCATCTACCGACCCGACAGTACTCCGCACCCCACAGTGCTGGCATCGCCAAACAATAAGCCCGAACAGCCAAATTTTTTTAAGGATATTTATGTTATTTAAAGAAAATTAATTTTTCTCTCTTTAAATTCAAGTTTTAACTCCTAGGTTGTGACTCGGATACTACCCTTGTCAGCTAGAAGGTTAGGTTATGATAATATTTAGCATTATTTACTTGTTTACGTATATTTAAGATTCTAAATATTATTATATTGTCTAGGTTCTATCATTTTGTATTAAATAACGTTATTTATTTCATATTGTTAGTTTTTATTTAAAGAATGGTAAAATAGAAAATATGTATTTTAGCATTTTTTTAATATTTTAGTCTCGCTTTGGGCTAGCAACCGTAGTATCGGGCCGAGCCAATCAAAATATGGCTCGACAAAAGCTACCGACTACCACCCTCGTCCCGCTTCCTAGGATCTAGTAGGAAGCCCAAAACATAATCTGGCAGGTTAAACTATGCTTACTACGCCTAGAATCTGCACCTAAATAATTTCAAGAAGAAGAAGAATTGTCTAAATCACCAAGAATGGAAATCCCAATGAAGCAAAACCTTGAGGCCTCCTTTTGATTAATTCTCTATATTTTTAGTTAATTACATTTATAAATCACTCAATAAAAATCATACAAACCCAAAAAAAGATAAAACATATAATTAGGATAAATTACCGAATAAGTAGAAAATCCATCCCAATGGACGACCCTAGAGCCACTATACCTACAAGTAATCAAGTAAGTACTCTCTAGGTGGAACTAGGTATTATAAATTTTTGTGGTCCGACTCACCTACTCACAAGTCCGATGGCCGTAGTGCTGGCGAGTGAGCGACACTCAGAAATATCTCGTATTCTCGCTCCTTTCCCAAGCACTAGCGGATGAGGCGCGTGGAGCCTCCTCCGTCGATGTGCCTCCTCCACCAGGGTTGTCGACCACCAACGAGCATCCCAACCCACCTCGCCTCCCTTTTGTCCAAATTGCCGAAACAGTTGTTCCTTCGTGAGCTTTTGGGTCCACAACCATACTTACCTAGGGTTTTTGCCTCTGTTCCTTGATTCCTTCAACTTTGAGTAACATTCAGAGGTGTTTTGTGGTTTATGGGTCCAAAATCCTTTCAGGGGTGGTGCTTTATATGGAATAGTGGTTATTTTCTATGAAAATCCCATTTTCTAGTATTTTTCGCATTTCAAAAGCTGTTTCAGCTAGACCGCTTCTGTGACTAAATGTTAAACCCTCAGTGGAGTTGTGTGTTATTATTTCCATAATGTATGCATTTATCGCCTACGCATCGGTATGTAAGTCAGCAGTAATAGAAATTCAGCGTTTCAATATGTTCATGAATCAATAAGGTGCCTCCACTCCTAGCAATATAAGCTTGTCTGGGATGTAAACCTAACATGTCTTATTTTTCTTTTCTCCTCCAAATTCAATAATACTCGAAAGAACACATCACATTTATTAGCAGATTCAAGTTTATTTACTACGCTTAGACAACATTGCATAACACATGAAAAATAAAACAAACGTTTCTTCAAAAGTCATAACCGTTACTTGAGTCTGAAAATCGAAAAACACCAACACCGATACACTGAATGTGGATGAACAGAAGGGACATGGAGAACCAACAAATGAAAACCCAAAGAAATAGACGAGAAAGAGAGAGGCGACCACCTGAGAGGAGCCAGGACGGTTATGACGGAGGTTTTCGACGGAAAGAGTAATGCATGGCAAAGAGAAGAAGGGCTGAGCGGGAGAAGAAAAAAGCCCTAACGTGCAAATTTAATCCGGTCCAATTGTTGCGTGAAGCTCCTGGCCGCAGCATTTTAATCCAATTCGTCAGCAGCTTGCCTTTGGCGGCATTTAAAATTCGAATTGTCAGAAGGCGGCTCCACTGCAATTTGTCGTAACACAACAAGTAGCTTCTGCCGCCGACGATATTTCTGGCTCTTCAAACCGCCTGCTCCGGGCCACATCGCGCATTACTTACCAATACTTTCCTCGCGAACCTGATTTTATCTGACCAGAACGCATTCATTCCGTACAGAACTCACAAATATTTGTGGCAGAGCCATATCTGGTGCTCTGTTCCACTCACTCTCATGAAATACACATCAACAAAATATTCTGATCTATAAGATTTTAGAATAGTACATTACTGTGTACAAAAATAAAAATAAAAGAGATAAAAGTTGTAGTGTTGTAATAGTGTGGTTGGTGGATCATGACGACTATGGGGCTGAAGAATGCGATTTACTCCATATCTTTGCTTTTCTAATAGAAAACTTGGGATCAGAGAATGTACTTCAGCACCAATATCAATTAGATAATTGAGTGTTTGATTACTCTACCTCTTGTAATTACTCAACTGTACTGCTGCCCTTTTTTATCTGTTTGAACTGCTATTGATCCTTCCTTCTTTGAATTTACTACAACACTGGGAGTTTATGTTACATCATACAAACTGGCAGTAGTGAATCTTCCAAGTACATTATAATCTTTTTTCTATATATCCTCCCAACATAAGAAGTGGTATTTGACAAGAGCCAACCAAGTTTTAAAGTTTCATAATATCAAATTACAAAGAACAAAAGATGGCATCCACCAAAGAAAGCACCACAACACACAAGGCCTACCAAAATCGGTGCAGTATTTTCATGGCAAGAGCAGCGCATCTGAATACAAGAACGCAGTACTCTCGAAATTCATTTAGTGTCAGAACCGACATCCACTAGGGAAAAAAAATGTTTCTGAGGATGGACCATAAATACATTATAGAATTCAATGAACAAGAAAAAAACAGGACAAGCTCATATACAAGTATATGAAAAAGTTAATTATCAAATGAATTTCTAAAATTAAGACAAAGAGAAGATATTGCCCATCATAAAGATGATGCAACTTTATTTAAAAAATTTGATAAATAAAGTCAATTACCAATTAACCATCCAAATGACATGTTACATAGAATTGATGTAATACAATCAGATTACAGTGTTAATAATAATTTTCTAGAACATTGTCAATGCTAAATTGCACGGGTTCGAAAAAAATTCCGCCTGCGGCATCTGCATCGTTCAAGAACGTCAGCTAACTGTTCCGAAGCCTGTCTGTTTTACAATGCTAGACCTGTGGCAGCACATACATAACAATAGCTAAACTTTTATGTATAGGAAGTAAACACATGCATACATGTAATTGGAATCTAATAGTAAGTATTGCATCATTGCTAAATATGCAAATCAGAAAACCAGGACTAATACTTGCCAAAAATTACTAGGCTGGCTTGATTGAAACCATATCAAAGTAATTAATTACAGAATAAAGTTCATATATACACACCCAAAAACCATCCAGCAGGGTAAGAGGGAGTTCAAGGCTTACCTTTTCGACGACATATATGAATTTCACCTTTTGCATCCGCCATCCTGAAATAATTTGATAACCAATATATTGAGGGGTCCAACAAAATTGGTAAATGAAGGGATCCAAAAAATTAGATAGGTGATGGTAGTTACCGCGTCAAATCCCATAAAGGAACTTTGGTGCTGCGGAAACAGTCCAGCAATAAGCGCAGAACCCGAAACGAGAAGCGCAGAATTTTTACCTCTACCAAATTTATAAACATAAGTCCAAAGATCTTTGTTTTGAAATCATCAAACTCTAGCTGCATAAGCCATGGCATTGCGCCTTTCTCTATATTCAACATGACCAATCCGCTCAACCCCAAAAGTTGAAGTATTTTGAGCCGAGGAAACCCATTTGCAGATACATGCATTTCCTTTCCCAGATATGATCCAGCCCTTAGTCTGAGAGTCAACAATTTTGGTAGATTCTCCAAAATGGGCATAGGATCACACCCACTTACACGCTTCCAATGTCAATTGAGAAAGATTCTGAGGAAATTGAAAGGTTTCAGTCAATTTTTGCATGCGCCCTTTTATGTCCAACTTACAGAGATGGGGGCAAGAGCTCATGGCAAGGGATGGAATGCTAGTCTCGTTTGATGCCTTGAGGTACAAGGATTTAAGACTACTATGTAGCTTGGCAATGGAGTTTGAAAACTCAACCCCTTCTACCAGCTCACATCTTCCTTCTATTTTCAGCTTCTCAAGACAAGTTAACTTGCTTGAATTGTTCCGAATCCACTGGTTGAAGGTTATGCCTGATAGAATTTGAAGATTTTGGACCGTATCAATTTTCAATGGATCGTCTTCTTCTTGCTCCTCAATGTAAAGATATCTCATGTTTGTAATCTTCCAAATGACATCTGGCACTCGTTTAAGATTATTTATATCCAAAGTCTGCAAATCTTGTTGCCTTATAGATAGTGGAAGCATTTTTAGTCCAGTATGTCTTAATCCCAAGTACCTTAAATGTATCAGTTCCCCAATTACGCTTGGTACATTTTCGATTCCTAGACCTTCCAAATCTAGCACTCTAAGCACTTTGAAGCATTTGGGTACGAAATCTAGCTGTGATATTCGACAAATTTCCAAATTGAAAAATAAGAGAGAACGAAGGTGGAGTGGAGTAGTGTTCAATGGAAGCATACCTCTCAAAGTCAGAATAAATACTTTGTCGACGGGATTTTGATGAAAATAGAGAAGAACTAGTGGAGGGGAAGAGATGAGGATCTACTACAATATTAGCTCCAAAGAAGTTGTGCTCTTTTGCCTTTTCAATAGCCAACTCTCGGATGAAGTCATGAACCCGGCATTCCATAACCCTTGCATTAACACTCGTTCTCACCACTTGAATCAAGTTTCTATTGATTAACTCGTTCAAGTAAATCTCAGCCGTGTCTTTCATGCTTTGTCGATCTTGCTGCAACACAAAACCTTCAGCAATCCACAAAAGGAGTAGTTTTCTTGTGGAGATGACATAATCTTCTGGGAAGAGGCTTATGAAGAAAGCACATTTCAGGTAAGAGGGCAATCGATGTAGCTCAAGTTCAACACTGTCATTACTCCTGTTAGGGGAGCCTTTAGCAAGGTATGCATTAATGTTGCCATACCTCCTCCATCTCTATATGTGACATATTTTTCGACAACAGATCTCCCAGTAATACGATTGCCAACGGTAAACCGTTACATTTATCAACCATCTTTTCCCCAAGTTCCTTCAAATCTGGTAAATAGCTCTCAGCATCGATATCAAGGAAAGCCTTCCGACAGAACAAGTCCCAGCTCTTTTGTTTGGAAAGAAGTCGCATTTCATGGGGAATAGAACGAACATCTGCATGTGAAGCTACTTCCTTATATCGAGTTGTGAGCAGTATTCTGCTGCCCTTGCCCCCATCTGGGAACACACTTCCAAGGCAATCAGGGTCATTGCTGCTCCTTTTTGCAAGACAACTCCAATCAGCAGGGCTCCATACATCATCCAGAACTATTAAATATCTGTTATCCTTCAGATGTCCATGAAGGAAATCCCCCAACTCGTGCTCTTGAAATTTCTCCATCATCTCTACTTGCTCTTTTGTGGATGTGCAGATCTGTTTGATAATTTGCATATAAACGTCTCTAGGTCTACAATCTTGGGACACATAAGCCCAGGCACGACAATCTGGAAAGCGTTTCACAACTTGTGTATGATTATAGACTTTCTTAGCAAGGGTTGTTTTGCCAATGCCACCCATTCCAACTAGGGAAATCACGCGGCGTCTTTGGTCTCTACCGATCAGCTGGTTCACAAGCTTATCTCGTTTTCATTTTCCAGGCCCACAACAACATGTTCTTCAGCATGAGGAGTGGACCGTCTCCAGATCCTGGGTGGCATCTGTCTGAAACGGCTCTCGTGCTTCGTTCCCTTCCCCAATATTTTTTATTCCAAGTGCTTCCTGTCTATTTGAAATGTCTTGGAGGCCAAGTTGGATGGCTTCAACTTTCTTCCCAACCTTATAGCGGTTTGTCAACTTTTTGAAGGCACGTTTCGGTGCTGAGGTCCTCAATGACTGGGCATTCAGGATGAACATGTTCAGCGATGTCTCGGCATCATAAACAGCTTCCCGGATCTCAGAAACCCAGTTACGCACTCTAGAATCTTCTTCTTGCTTCTTGTCTGCCTCTTCCAAGAAGCACTGCATCGCCCTTAGATCTTTGTGAAGCCTGTCGACTTGTCCGCGCACACCCTTGAAGAAACTTGCTTCTTGAATTAGCATGTCACCGATCCTCTCGACAGCAAAGGAAACAAGAGCCTCTGTCGCCATTAATGTAAATGCTCTCTCTCGGAAGGAAATACCAGGTAACACTTTCCTTTCCTTTGATACTAACACGGAGATTCCTTCAAACACCTTGCCTGCGCAATAATTACTTGTTCTTCCATTAATGCATTTAGGGAATTAGAAAAATTATGCAGAATGTTTGAAACTCCCTTCAGTCGAAGGATGTAAAACTCGGCCGAGTCGTAACCGTCTGGAGGGTGACCGCACCGAGTCCACTACCAGATACGATACAATCACAAACTCGGTACTAAATCAGCAAAACTCGAAAACTTCGGCCGAGATTCCGAGTTAACTCATTGACACTTTAGAATGAGTGTAGATTCATCATCTGCTTCAACCATCGCCGTGTTCATTCTTTATTGTTAAATTCGAGATTTCCCAAATACCAAAATCTGTTTTTACCAATCACAACTTTTTTTAAGAAATCTGAGATTTGTCTTCAAAAGTACCAAAAATCAACACTCTTTTTCACTGTCTTACCTCGATCAACCAGTTTTCTAACCCTGGTCGATGGCTCGATGCTGCGTGAGTAAAAGTGGAAACGGCAGCTCTCATTGAGATGATCTGGGAGGAGGCCGGCGATGGAAGGATCCGTTGTGTTGAAGACGAAGACGAAGAAATGGAAGAAGAAACTTACTATGAATATCAGCAGAAGCAGAGAAGAAGAGGAGAGAGAGCGAGAGAATCCATAGACTCGTCGCCGATTAAGCTTTCTGTAGAAGAAGAGGAGAGATGAGGGCTAATGAAACAAAGAAGAAGCAGAGTACTGCCGGTGGGCACTTCATAAAAATGGGTTACGATCTGACATATAATTACGGAAAATACCACCAACTTAGTTTTTCTCAATTTACAGATAAAAAAGGGTTACAGATTTACAGCTATCATGTAAACCGTAAACGACAGAGAAAAGCATGAGCTAGCTGGACTTAATTTCGATCCGCAAGGACCGCAACCCACCCATGGAAGCCACCTACTTCTTTTAATTATTACTTTACTTTTAATCATTCTGCCTGCTTCTATAATTATATATCTTTTTGAATTAGCTTTTAGAAAATAAGTAAAACAACTATAAAATATTATTTGAAAACATGTTGTTTTTAATTGTTAGAAAATATCAAACAATTTTATTAGCAACTTGATTTTTGGGGTTAAAAAAGAATAAAAAAATATATTCTAAAAATAACAAACAACAACGGCCAATCAAAAAAGAATTATAAACTTAGAACCACAAATCAATTTCCTAAAAAATTGTCAAAAAAAAAAAACCAAAATAATTGAATAATACTATATAAATATATTAAAATGATAAGAAAGATGTACAAATATTATAAAAAGTATAAAAACCCTTTTATACTCTAGGATGTAAAAGTAAAACCCACTTTTTTAATCGATGTAAGAAGATAAAATATAACACAAGGAGCTTCCTTTCATCTCTAAAATGATGAACTAACTAAATTGAGGAGGTATATTATAGAGAAAATGTGTGATATATGCAATTACAGATCCATAAAATAAGTTGAGGAGAGGGCAAAACAAAAAATACTAAGGAAAGAACAAAAAAAAACTTAAGAAAATGATTTATCATAAGCAGGTCTAATAAAAATTTAGTTGTGTTTGGTTCTCAAAAATACTAATGTTAAAAAATGCCAAAAAACAATTTCAAATGATTTGTCACCAATTCCAAAAATCAATATAATGTTACTGAAAATTTAAATATTTTAAAATTATTTAATCTTTTATGTATTGATGAGTTTAAATAAATAAATTTGGTTTGAGGTAGCAAATAAAAATATTACATAGAGTTTAATTTAATTTTCATATTCCTTTATTTTTTTTTTCTTATACTTTTCTTTCCTTTGATTTTCCCTCAAATTTACTAGGAATCAAACATAGCCTTAAAGAAAATCAAATATAAATAAATTTACTTAAAAACTTACAAATTCTTAAATTATTTAATCGTTATATTAATGAGTTAAAATAATAAATTTTGTTTGAAGTAGTAAGTAAAAATAATATGGGAGATTTAACTCTATTTTTACTTTCCTTCGTATTTTCTTTTCCTTATTTTGGAAACCAAACATAACCTAGATTAATTTCAAGAGGGGAAAATCAAAGCACAAATTACTTAAATAGTTTAATATCACTTTGAATTCAAACATATGACTAATATAAATAATTTTTTTCCAAAGTTTGAGGGGAGACATTTGTTCCCTGCAGGCTGGCTATGACAAGGAATAGCCAGCTTCAACTCGAATAATGAATATAATATTTTCAATCGAAATAGCCAGCCGAAGTCGAACAATCGAAGCTCGACTCGATTTCAGACATTTCGGTCGACGTTTCAGCTGGTTTACTCAGCTGGCTGACGTAGCTTTCGATCGAATCGAGCCAGAAATGCGAATTGCCTCGCTTTTATTAAAGACCCCTAATTATTATATATCCAACTTTAGAGTAATCAAATGGGATGTAATATATATATATAAAGTTAGTATTTATCACTGCTTATAATACTAACTTATTACAGAGTAATTTATTTAATGGGCATCTTTATTCTCTCTTACATCTTTTTTAAAGAAAATTAATTATTTTTTAAAATAAATATATTTATAACTAAATAAATAATAAAAATGTGTGATCGTGAAGAATAAAAAAATAGAGATATATTATTTATGTCATCCCTAAAGTAGAGATATAAAATTAAAAAAAACTTTAAAATTTCTATACAAAATATCTGAGTTTCTCGTTACCTTTCGAGTCGTGAGTTCACGAGTTGTCTGACCTCGACTCTGCTAACACTGGGAATAGCTGCACGAATGAGCTCACACAAGTCGAAGCTGACCGAGCCGAATCCGAAGAAATTACGAAATGTCTTCGCCTCTAATAAGACTCTACCCTTAAGCCTTTTTGTTGTGGTCTCGATCCTCGCCTATGATTACATTAAATTTCAGAATCATCGTTACTGTGGAAATATATTTTTACAAATATTTTTAATTGATTAGCATTATGAATCCAAGTTAAATAACTTGGTAAATTAAATAAAATTACCTAAGTTTTAAGTTTTGTAATGTGAATTGTTTAATTTTTTTTTATTGCACTTACACTCTAAATCTTTAATTTTAAACTCATAAATTATAGTTTATCTAATTTGAGAAATAAAATTTTGCTTAGATCCAAGATAAATAACGAATACCTCAAATTTTTTTTTTTAAACATCGAATACCTCAAATTATAGGTGTAAATGAGTTTAATTATTCGAATTTGATTCAAAGTTAATCGAGTCGAACTCGAATAACTTGTCGAGTCGAACTCGAGTGTCATAATACCCAACTCGAACTGTTAGCAAGCTTAATCGAGTTGTAATATTATATTAATTGAGTTGATTTCGAGTTGAGTTCAAACATAATTATTTATTAATTTTTTAATCATTAGCCATTAAAATCAAATTGACACCCAATTATTTTTGAGCGTAGTTTCAAAACATATGAAGAAAAAATGTACTGACAAATTTAATTGAGTTTGAACTTTTAAAGCACAAGTATTTCACGGTAAATTTTTCAACTCTATCCAAAATCATTACGAAAATTTTCTTAAATGCATTATAATATTTAGCTTTCATTTTTAAAATACAAGCCAGACTCGACCGATTAAAAATAAAGACAAGAAAACTGGTTGTGAAACCATTTTCTCGAAACAAGCTTATAAAATGTTGAAAATAAAATCCCTCGTTTTCGATTTAATTCAAAAACAAAGCGAAACGTAAAAGCGTTAGCCGATTCATATAAAACGTCAAAATAAATAATTCATTTTTCTTTGTTTTCAAATTTTTGTTGTTTCACTCAGAATCAAACGTTAAGTTCTTTGTTTAAAAATAATTGTATAAAATGTAAAATTTTCTATCTACTAAATAGGGCCTTAGTTTTTTAATCGAGTCGGCTCAACCTCAGACCTCGAGTTGAGCTCTGTGTCGACTCAATTACACACCCACTTCAAAATCGTCAAGATCATAGAATGACTTGGTAAAGAGTTGATTATTCAAATCTTTCAATTCATATAGTGGTTGGCATTGTAGGCACGCCCGTCTATAAGATTCAACGATAGTGATGGGCCTGGGCCCATTAATTGAGATGAATCTTTCTTCACCATCACCATGCTTTATTAATTAATTAATTATTATTATTTATTGGTCAAGTCATGGTGGGCCCAAAATAGTTAGTTGGCTTTCACCGTCACCATGCTTTATTAATTAATTATTATTATTTATTGGTCAAAGTCATGCTGGGCCCTAAATAGTTGGTTGCCTCTCGAACCCTAGTAGGAAATAAATACACACTGACTTTGAAGTTTGAACCACTCCCATGGGCCCCTAAATGCGAAAAATAGAAAATGGGCTTCAAAGTGGCCCATTACATTGTTAAGGCTGGCTCTGCAGTATCATGAGATGTTGAATAAAGGAACCTACTAAGAAGAGTCGTCTTCCAAATTACATTTAGATAGTATTTTGCAAATAAATTGGACTGAAAAACCTTATAAATAATATAATATTTCTTTAGAATATCTCTAGCAGTTTTGGAGCAGCTTTAAAAGCTGGGATTCTATTTATTTATTTTTTAAACATATTTATTGCCTTTTTTTGATATTATGATTTATTTGGCTGACATGCTTCAGAAATAGATATTATTTTTTACAATAATTAATAATTATAATCAAAATAAAATATTATTAGAAACTCTATTTATTTCACATGTAATTTGAAGCACAAGGTAAATATAAAATACATAATTATATATATTCAAAGATTTACAATTATCAAACAATATATTTATCTTCGCCAGATTCAATCAAGCGCAACTTATCAAATGGGCTTTTACAAAGACAAATTCAATACTTACGAAATTCAGTACTTAATTTTTCGACACTTATTTTTCAGCACTTAATTTTTTCATTTTATCAAACAGGGCCTTAGACTATAACCCATCTAAAATCTAGATTGATCCAAGATTTTGTTTTTCTTAATGCTTCTTGGCGATATTCCATATTTAGTTAAAAGACCACCTTTGTAAGTACATATATATTAATTTTGCTTAACTTTGTTAATACGTTTTAAAGTCGTAAAGACCATGGTAGAGGAACAAACCATCTTGCTTTTTGTATATAGGTTCACATCCAAAAAACCCAAACTACAACTCCTTTTGATTAATATGCCACCAACCACCCTAACTACTTTGAAAGTCGAACCAAAGAGCCTCTATTAATCTTATTTTAGAGAAGAAATGGGAGGCGCAGTTTATAATGACTCAAACTCAACGATATGTATATTTGGCTAATTCGCTACATATTCTCAGAATCCTTTAAACACGTTTATTGGGATTTGGGACGTACCATACTTAAGGTGAATGCTAAAACTTTCCCATATTTCCGATATGAATGTGCCACAAATATCTCTCATGTATAACACAAGATTACGCCATATAGAATCAAGGAAGCCAACGACAAAAACCCTTTATAACGTCAAACTAATCGACCTTATAATCAGGCTAGCTGACGACTCGATACCACTGTAATAATTCGAATTCCAACTATATGTGATATTATCCATTTCATCCAAATTCGCCTTTAAACTCATCTATTAAGCTGGTAGTGAACCCATACTTATATAAGATAAGAACTTTATCTCGATAACCATATTTCCATATCAAGCATCGAGCTTATTTCATTTTTATTAATAAAATGACGCCAAGTTAGTCTTGAGATATATTCAACTACCATATTTTCATGTCAAGAATTTATTTATTTGATTTTATTAATAAAATGATGTCTAGTTAGTCTTGAGCTATATTCAACTACCATTTATTTATTTGATTTAATTAATAAAATTATGTCAAGTTAGTCTTGACATATACTCAACTACCATTTATTTATTTGATTTTATTAATAAAATGATGTCAAGTTAGTCTTGAGATATATTCAACCACCATATTTTCAAGGCGTCGTTAGCATTTATTTATTTGATTTTATTATAAATGATGTCAAGTTAGTCTTGAGATATAAAAACTACCATATTTTCATATCAAGCATTTATTTATTTGATTTTATTAATAAATGATGTTCACATATATATATATATATATATATATATATATATATATATATATATATATATGTATGGTAGATAGAGACAGGTATATATATATATATATATATATCCCTTAGTCATCTTCTTTGAAAGTGAAACCAATGGCAGCTGAATAAACAGCCTAAATGTCTCACATTCCATGACAAATCACAAAATCACTTGACTGTTAGCTATTTGTTTCAAAATTTGAGTGAAATGTAAGAGAGAAAATAAAGGAGGAAAGGAGAGGGAAGGAAGATAAAACAAAGTTGGAAGTTAATAAATTATTTTTATTTGTTATTTCAAATTTATTTTATTTAACTTATAAATAGAAAGATTAAAATGGTTTAAATATATACTAATTTTCTATTTACTTTTGAGAACCAAACACAACCTTGTAAGGCTATGAAGTGACAAAATTTGGTTTGATGATTATGATTTTTGTATTTGGGTTGTGCAGGGTCCTGAATTTGCTGTGATTGTGAATTTGTAACATCCAAGAAAAGTTACTGTTGATCACTAGCATTGGCTTTTGTACTGGAAAGAAAATAAAGAGCCTAGAGAGCAGTTTCTTTGGCTTCAAGCACAATATAATCAAGTCATCACTAAGGAGCTAGTTAGTTATGTTGAGATTTTGATCATTTTTCCAGTTTTTTACCCAGGAGGATTTATTCATTTTTAATGAGTTAGAAACTTCATGTGGTGGAAACCAGACCAAAGTTCCAGTCATTTTAATGGCATTGTGCATTTTATAGATTAAACAGCCTGTTGTGAAGGATTTGAAATTCATAGTCTAATAATAATGTTAAACTGTTGATTAGTTTCATATCACATATCATAATTCATTTGAAATCAGAATCAAGTACAGCACAGGTATTTGTACCCTGGGTATAGAAAACCAGACAGCTGAACGGAATCTCTAAGAAACTTGTGGTGATGATTGATGAATGTTAATGGATTGGGGGGATTCCCTTCTTTAGAATCCTTCCTTTGATGCCACCATATGCTTAAACTCAAGCAGACGTCTCTCACCCTGGCCAGCCTTTTCTTATTCGAAAGGTAAGGTACACATCTTGTCTTCGTATCAAATGCAATGAAATATGACTATATTATAATAAAGTGTTTATTTGTAAAAAAAGAAAAAAAATTAACCTCATAAGTGCATTATAAACAATAATTTTAATTGGTCAAAGAAGTATATCATTCTAAGACATGTAAAACACATCTTGTATGACTTAATTATCGACTATCATTTATTTCCAAAAGTTAAATCTATACAGTGTAAGGGTTTAAGATGACTATTTCTTTCTTCATTTAGCAATTTAGGTATTCTATTTACTTTAAGAATCGCTATTCTCAGTCTGAATCAATTGCAGAACATGATGAGAAAATAAACCATTGACCTATAAATGTTAAATTAAATCATCCCATAAACGGCCTATAGTAGTTAAGATGTTCAATTACACAATTAAAATTATAACATGATTATGTTTATTCCATAATTAATAAATTAATCCAACATATAAATAGAAGGATTCCCTTACGCAGAATCCTTTGATGGCACAATATGCTTAAACTCAAGCAGAAGTCTCTTACCATGGCCGGCCTTTTCTTTTGCTAAAGGTAAGGAACACTTCTTGGCTTCATACCAATGGCAATGAAATATGACTAGATGCGCACGCAAGGTGTTTGATGGAAAGCCTCATGACATATATAGGGCTCGATCTTGATGAGTGTATCATATTCAGCTCAAATCAATTCAAGGACAGCGTGTGAGACTGAGAGAAGAACATTACATTGCTGATAAGAGCAGAGGCTTTAGTATCCTTTGCTGTTGAAAGGCTAAGTGACAAGTCACCCAAGAGGCTACTTTGAAGGTGTGGAGCAAGTGGAGAAGCTGAGGGAAAGATCTCATATGATGCAGTGTTTCCTGAGGAAGCGGACAAGAAGCAAGAAGAAGATGTGAGAGCGCAAACGGGGTTTCTGAAATCCGGGGAAGCTGGTTACGATGGCGAGGACATCATAGACATGTTCATCCTGAACGTTGAGGCCGTAAGGAGAAACTGTTTTCAAGCGCGTCTTCAAAATTCGATAAAACTTATGCGGGGTTGGCAAGAAAATTGAAGCCATCCAACTTAGCCTGAGACATCCTCTCAAATAGGCGGGAAGAACTCGAATAAAAATATCGGAGAAGGAAGGAGCCGTTCAGCTAAGAATCAGATGCTGCAGGGTCTAAGACGGTCCTCTCCTCATGCGGAAGAACATGTTGTTGTGGGCCTGGAAAAGGGAAGCAGATATGAGCTGGTGAAGCAGGGTAATCCGAGGAGGAGACCACAAAGACGTCGCGTGATTTCCTGAGTGGGAATGGGTGGCATTGGCAAGACAACCCTTGCTAAGAAAGTCTATAATCATAAAAGTTCTGAAACACTTTCCAGATTGTCGTGCCTGGGCTTATGTGTCTCCAGATTGTAGACCTAGAGACGTTTATATGCAAATTATTAAACAGCTGGTTTGTACATCCACAAAAGATCAGCAAGTACTAGAGATGGTGGAGAAATTGCAAGAGCACGAATTGGGGGATTTCCTTCATGAACATCTGAAGGAGAAAAGGTATTTGATAGTTCTGGATGATGTATGGAGCTGTAGAGATTCGAATTGTCTTGCAAAAGTGAGCAGCAACGATCCTGATTGCCTCGGAAATGTGTTCCCTGATGGGGGTAACGGCAGCAGATTACTTCTCACAACTCGAGACAAGGATGTTGCTTTGCATGCAGATGCTCGTTCTACTCCCCAGGAAATGCAACTTCTTTCCAAACAAAAGAGCTGGGACTTGTTTTGTCGGAAGGCATTCCTTGATCATGTTGATGCTGATAGATATCCCCCAGATTTGGAGCAATTTAAGGAGATGGTGGACAAATGTAATGGCTTACCTTTAGCCATAGTAGTACTGGGAGGTCTACTGTCAAGAAATATGTCACATACAGAATGGAGGAAGGTACATGACAAAGAAGGGCAAATGGGAGTAATGACAGTGCTGAGCTTGAGCTACATCGATTTGCCCTCTTACCTGAAACCCTGCTTTCTTCACTTAAGCCTCTTCCCAGAGGATTATGTCATCTCCACAAGAAAACTGTTCCTTTTGTGGATCGCTGAAGGTTTTGTACTGTCGGAGTGTTGGTCAACAAAGCATGAAAGACACGTCCGAGGTTTACTTGAATGAGTTAATCAATAGAAACTTGATTCAACTGGTGAGAATGAGTGTTAGTGCCAAGGTTATGGAATGCCGGGTTCACGACTTTGTGCGAGAATTGGCCACGGGGCAAAAGTATATAATTTCTTTGGAGCTAACACAGATCCTCTCCCCATCCTCCTCCTCTAATTTTTCAAGTTATTTTCATCTAAATACCGCCGACAAAGTATTATTTATTCTGATGATGGAGAGTATGCTCTGTTGAACACAATACTCCATACATACGGTCTCTTGTTTTTCAATTTGTGGTACGAAATTTGTAGAATTTCGCAACTAGATTTCATTGGAAAATAAGCCTGAAAGTTCCTCAGGGTGCTAGATTTGAAGGTGTAGAGGTAGAAAGCCTACCAAGTATAGTCGGGACACTAATTCATTTAAGGTACTTGGGATTAAGGCAGCATCAATCTTAAACTCCGTTTCCACTATCCATCGGGCAACCTATGAAATATGACATCGGATGTTAACAATCTTAAACAAGTTCCAAATGTGTGATATGGAAGATTCAAAACATGAGATATCTTTTACATGAAGGCAAAAGGATGATATTCCACTTAAAATTGATACATTGAAAATCTTCAAGTTTTATCGTGCATAACCTTCAAACAATGCATATGTACAATTCAAGCAAGTTAACTCGTCTAAACTAAATTAAGGAAGATATGAGTCGTGGTAGAGGGGGTTGAGTTTTGAAGTCCATCACAAGCTACGAAGTTCGTAAACCTTATACCCAAGGCATCGAGAGTCTAAATTTTTCCGTCCTCGCTACGGACTTTCGTTTCTATCTCTGCATTGACATAAGGGACATATGCAAACCGTCTAAATCTTTTCAATTTCTTCCGAAATTTTCACAATTGACATTGATTCGTAGGCTGACAGGATCCTATGCCCATTTCGAGAAGTCGCAAAATTGTTGACTCTGAGACTAAGGGCTAACTCATATATTGAACCGGAAATGCATATTTCGCAAAACGGGTTTCAACTCAAAGTAATTTCCAACTTTTCGAGTCGAGTAAAGTGATTGCTGAATATAGAGAATGGAGCAATAACTCATGGCTTATGCAACTACACCGTAATCTTTTCAACAAGGATCTCCTCGAGTTGATAAGTTTCAAATTTGGTGGAGGTGGAAAATTGTTTTCGATACCATTTTCTCTCTGCTTACTTATTCTATTTCACCATTGTCGATTTCTATGATCCTTCTGGCCTAGCTAATATCGCTTGTATCGGGGATCATTCAAGGTAACTACTCTCACCCATCTACTTTGGACCCCCTTCAATTTCAATTTTGTCATGCCTTTATTATATCAAGGTTAAATTAATATATATAGAGTTCTTATATGCTGAAAATTTCATATATCAATGGATGTAGAAATGCAATAAACATCAAAAAGTGATGGAATATGTGTTTATAAAAGTTGTAGAATTACTACCTATCAATTATGTCTTAAATTAACATGTAAGACCAATGTAATACTCATGCTATGTTAAAAAAAAGTTATATTATATTTGAAAATGAAATCTGTGTTGGGAATCTTTAACATTGTACTCCCCCCTCTTGAATTTGTACACATTGAGCCATAATCTTCTATCACATCTTTTTATTTTCATCGCTTTTGTGCATGTGATATCTTAATAGTATCCTGAAAGGTAACTAATTTAAAAGTGCGGTATAATAAAGGCAAATGTTTTTCCTATCCAATCCATACTAGAAATTAGTGTCTACAACCTACTTTCCAATCGTGCAAGATGTTAAAATAATTTAAATTAATTACATCTCTTCAGCATTAATGTAAAGATGATTTTTGTTTTCTCAATTATTTTTATTGTTCTTTAATCACTAACATGTCTTGTTTGGTTTTCTATTTATTTCGTGACAACCAATAGAAATCGTCATCGCACTTTGGATACGCCGTAAAAAAGGTAAGCCTAGAGCTCCTCTCAACCGTTGATGATTGTCAGCGGGCGTGTATGTGGTGTATATATATATATATATATATATATATATATATATATATTGTTTAATCCTGCATAACAAGACTTCATGATTACTAGATTCTTCACTACATGTAATGCATGTTTAATTACTTCAAATTAATTAATAAAGGTCAGTTAGCTAGTGATTGTCGTATGTGTCAGCAAATGTGCTCCACGATCGATCAACTCGCAAAGGGTTGTCAAAATGTTAGCACGTCTCTTATCAATGTTTACACCTACACAGAAAAAGGAAGCTAAATGATGACCAATGATTGACATGGTTTGAAAGCCTGGGTTTGAGTTCTACTTAACCCAAGAAAATTCGAATGAACGTATCAATTGTTATATAGTTTTATATAATTTCCTTTTAAAATGATGTTTGGTTTCGAAAAATTAAAAAGAACTTTAGGAAGGGATTTCAACTCCTCGATAGCCTACCATGTTTGACTCCTGGGTTCATATCGACCACATCAAATAAAATAGTGCTTTTTTGCAAAACAAAATTAATAAGGGTGAAGAAGGTCCTGAGTTCCCCCCAATCGACCAAGTTGAATAAAGAGAGCCCGCACAAATAGCTGCGCATCTCTAAACTTTCCTTTTGCGAGCTCCAAAACTGGTGGAGGTAGACATCATCTGGCATTGATTATTTTCTTCTCTACATCCTCGGGGGAGATGCCCTTTCACATGCTTCTCCAACCGGTGGATCAGGAATATACACCAAGGTGCCTAACTTCATTCTCTCTTCTCACTTCCCTCGCTTCTCCTATTTTTTAGCTACTATCAACATACTTTTCACTAATTAAAATGATATTTATATCCATTTCAGACTCCACATGTAAACAATGTGGATTTCACTTTAACCGTGAACAAGGTGAGTATTTAGAACTTATTTTCATTTAAGAAGGATTGATGTGCCTAAGAAGAAAATCAGATTCAAACTTTCGGGTCGGGTCCTTTGTCGATACCCATTGTTTGTGTTTGTGGATATGCGAGGACAAATAAATAGATAACAATAATGCATTTTTAGACCTCTAACCTGCATGGCCGAATCAAGCTACACCATCCATTTATGACTGGCATTTCATCAAGCACAAATTGTGTTTCAAGTGATGAATAGTTTTGAATGGCAATCTAGTAGTCGTTGTCGGGTCGGCTAATGCCGCACACCACATAGTATACTCAAATTTCTAGAGACCCAATAACCTTGCTCTGATACCACTTTGTTGGAAGGAAGATGGAGGAGATGAAGGAAAACTTGGAAGATAGGAGAGACTAGATGATGAGGGGAAGATGCTACTTTATATTATCAAGGCTTCTTGTTTTTGGCTTTGAATACAAACCCAAGATATCACCCTTATTTATACTAGTACCACCTTCAACCAATAGCCAGGGATTGCTCCAACACAAATATAATTCATCGAGTATCTAGAATCTCTCTAGAGGTCCAAACCTAACCTCATTCTAGAGAACCTTATGGAAAATATCTGAATAGACTTCTAATAGTTGGGCCTTTATGTTTCCTACACTTTGGCCACATTTACACTGTCATAAACCTACACCCAAAATCATTTCTAATTAAGACCCAAATACAAATCAAGTTTATATTTCAATAGTAGGCACATTGTCAAACCACATAAAATTTATGTGTATTCTTCGTATTTTTCTTTTTTGATTTTTATCACCATTCTTGCTCGATTCTCAACAGTATTTAATCCATAGATTGATCTTAAATGATGGAGCCTAATCAGATCAGTGACTGGCTTGGAGCCTGGGCACCACTCTGAACTGAAAAAGAGAGAACTTCACATGGCAAAAAGACTTCCAGATAGATTCTACACTCAAAGCATCACTTACGTAAACCCATTCACTTCTTGCAGATAAAAGAAAAAACCAAGCAAGAGACTGAGAAAGCAATAATGGAGTGGCTTCATTACAAGAGAAGGGGACAGGAGTGGAAACATGGGTGGACAGGAGTGGCTTCATTTTTGTCCTTGTCATTCTCTTGTTGTCACTCTCCAATACACAAGCCTTCTGGTTCCAGTTATATGAAACTACCATTTATGCATGAAATCAAGCTATACCATCCATTTATGACTGTTACCCTACTGCTACACAAATTGTGTTTCTTGCTGATGAATAGTTTAAATAATACGATCTAGGTAATGATGATGCATCCAGAATATGAAATCCATTCCAGCAGAACGTACTGAGAACTTTGGTTGAGTTTCTACTTTACAGAGAACACAGAACCAGATTATATCTACATTCATCTCCCTACCTTCATTCTCTGCTTCTTTTCTGAATCTTGATGAAATCAACAGTGGTTAGCATTAGAGTATATTTAAGATTTCTTTTCATTGGCTTTATGCAATTACATTTTTGTCCCTGTATTAGTATATGCACCACAACTTTTTCAATAATATTCAAGTCTTTTTTATAATGCTAAAAGATCAAAGCCTTAAGCTTAACAACAAAAAATAACCTAACCCTAATGTCAAGTGTTTCGTCCCATCACAAGCTGGCTAGATCCATCGCCTAATTTGACCAAAGACAACCGCCGCTACCTTCTTCACTTTCTCTCTGCTATAGAATGTAAATATATACTTTACTTGTTAGTTGTGAAACTAACTAGGAATGTTGGGATTGACATACTAGTTGTATATATTCAGCTCTGTATTTATACATGCTTAGATCAATGAAAACTAAAGGAATTCATTTCTCAAATTTCTTATCTGCTATTTTTATATGGTAATTAGTCCGGTTTGGTAAGAGGTCTTAGTGTCGGTCACCTCTTTGCAATTTATTTCCATTTATTGATTTGTGTAAGCCTACGACGACTTATTTATTATTTGACTCCACATGTGGGTATGAGGCTACACACGTGAAGGAGTGAAAGACATGATGGTTCAGATTAAAAATCCAAATCCTTTAAAGAGTTCGCACTGTTAGCTATCTCAACAAACAACTTAAAATGATAGTGTGAGCATGTTTTAAGGCACTACACCCTAATTAAGGGAGCAACACACCTCACCAATAAGGGTGTGAACACCCTAATCCAATCGACTTTATATGTATTCTTTTTCAATTTCGATTTTCATTTGTAATTGCATAATAAGACTTGAAACATGATCTAAAGCCGCAGGGGTCAAGTCTTTACCATATATGAGGTTATAACTCCAAAAACTATATGCTTAGTTTTCAGTGGTGATTAAAACAACCTCTAATTTAGGATGTCTTTAGTTTTGCTAGATTTTGTAGATTTCAAAGAACAAGCTGGCTGATTGCTTTACTTTCAATAAAAAATATTTTTTATTCTTTTCGCTTTTGTGGATGGCTCGATTTATGTCAGATGGTGGATGATTACTTCTCCAACATGCTCGTAATCTCTAATCAGGAGAAGCTTGATTTGGGGTTCCAAACCCATGGTGATGAGGGTAAACGATTTCAACACCAAAGGTAATTAGCTTCAATTCTGAATCTTTTTCGGGATCTTGATATGTCTCTGATCATTGTTGAAGGTCGAGGAGACTCCTCAACTCATTAGAATCACTGAATAAATATTATTATATTTTCCATGCTAGAATATTCAGTTTTTGACATTCTTGCTAATCCAAAGAGTACATCGAAGTTGTCGGGTCTGAATTTATCCTTCACCAAATTACCAATGAAAAATTATCTTTTCAAGCCAGCCCGAAAAGAATCTAATGGGCAGAGTTTACTACTACTGAGCCTGCATTTCGGCCACCCAACTTTGGCCCGAAGTTTCGAGGGTCGGGTTGTGAAATCAGGTTCTAATAAAAGCTCTAGAGCCTATCGTCTGATATCTCGAATAGGCCCGGGGCAGCCCCATTACATGTTAGGGCTCACAACTCCGAATAAGCCTCGATCGTGCCAAATATTTTTTTTTTAAGGATATTTATGTTAGTTTAAAGAAAATTAATTTTTCTCTTAAATTCAAGTTTAAACCTAGGTTATGACTTGATACGATTCTTATTTAATATTGTAGTTAGTTAGGTTATGATAATATTTAGCATTATTTACTTGTTTACGATATTTAAGATTCTAAATATTATTATATTGTTCAGGTTCTATCATTTTGAAAGTATTAAATAATGTTACTTATTTCCATATTGTTATTTTTATTTAAAGAATGGTAAAATAGAAAATATGTATTTTAGCATTTTTTTTAATATTTTGGTCTGCTTGCTAGCAACTCGTAGGGCCGGGAAGGCTACCAAAATATGGCTTTTCGAATAAAAGTGGGCCAATTTAGCCCGACCGGGCTGCTTCCTGATCTAGTAGGAAGCCCAAAATGTAATTTCAAGAGGTTAAAACCATATGCTTACTACGCCAGAATTTGCACCTAAATACTTCAAGAAGAGGAATAAATTGTCTAAATCACCAAAGAATGGAAATCCCAATGAAGCAAAACCCGAGGCCTCCTTTCGACACTTATATTTTTAGTTAATTACATTTATAAATCACTCAATAAAAATCATACAAACCCAAAAATAGATAAGATAAAACATATAATTAGGATAAATTACCGAATAAGTAGAAAATCCATCCCAATGGACGACCCTAGAGCTACTATACCTACAAGTAACTGCGGGTTACCTCTAGGTGGAACTAGGTATTATAAATTTTTGTGGTCCGACTCACCTACTCACAAGTCCGATGGCCAGAAAAGTTGGCGAGTGAGCGACACTCGTAAATATTCAGATTCTACTCCTTTCCCAAGCACTAGCGGATGGGGGCGCGTGGAGCCTCCTCCGTCGATGTGCCTCCTCCACCGTGGTTGCTCACCACCAACGAAAGACATCTCCAGCCATCCGCTCCCTTTGTCCGAAATTGGTCAAATAGTGTCTTTCGTAGCTGGTCCACAACCATACTTACTAGGTTTTGCCTTGTTCTCGATTCCTCTAAACTTTGAGTAACATCTGCCAGAGGCGTTCAGGTTTATGGGTCCAAAATCCTTTCAGGGGTGGTGCTTTATATGGAATGTTGGTTATTTTCTATGTAAAAACTTCATTTTCTAGTATTTTTTCGCATTTTCAAAGCTTGCCTGAGCTAGATCCGCTTCAGACTAATGCAAGAACCCTCGTGGAGTCAGGCGTTATTATTTTCATAATGCAGGCATGTACGCCACGATCAGAGGAAGCTGCGCATCAGAAATCAAGGCTCAATATGTTCATGAATCATTGAAGGGCAGCCCACCTCAGCAATATGCTTGTCGCGACGGTGAAACCTAACACACTATTTTTCCTCCAAACTAACAACATTGACTGAGCAACACATCACATGACAAGTAATTCAAGTTTATTTACTATGTTTCAGACAACATTGCATAGTAACACATGAAAAAAATAAAAAACAAACGTTTCTTCAAAAGCCATAACCGTTACTTGAGTAAGAAAATCGAAAAACACCAACACCGATACACTGAATGTGGATGAACATAAGGGACGTGGAGAACCAACAAATGAAAACCCAAAGAAATAGACGAGAAGGAGGAGGAGGCGACCACCGGAGAGGAGCAGATCGGAGCAGATCGAGAGCTCCGACGGAGCATCGTATGAGAAGAGAAGAAGGGCCGAAAGGAGAAGAAAGCCCTAACGCGCAAATTAATCCGTCCACCGCTACTCCGTCTAAACATTTTAATCCACCGCGCAGTTGCTTCGCCGCGGCATTTAAAAATTCTAATTGTCAGCTTGTGGTCGGAGAAATTTGTCGCGATCAATAGTCGCGCCACGCCGACGACATTTGGCTCTTCAAAACCGCCGCTCGGGTCGCGCTTCAGAATCAATCGGGCCGCCATTCCACCGTCATCGCGCATTACTTACCAATACTTTCTCGCGAACCGATTTTATCTTTTTATTTTCAAACGTACTCCATTCGCATAAACTCACGGCTAAATATATGTGCAGCAGAGCCATATCTGCGCTCTGTTCCACTCACTCTCATGAAATACACATCAACAAATATTCTAACTAACATATTCTAGAATAGTATTATTACCGTAAAAATAAAAATAAAAATAAAAAGATGAAGTTGTAGTGTTGTAATGGTGTGGGTTGGTGGATTATGACGACTATGGGGCTGAAGAATGCGATTTCCCCACTCCATATCTTTGTTTTTCTAATAGAAAAACTTGGATCAGAGAATGTACCATACCAATATCAATTAGGATAGTTGAGCAGTTTGATTACTTTACCTCTTAGAATTAATTGACCACTGCTGCCCTTTATCTGCTTGAACTTGCTATTGATCCTTTCTTCTTTGAATTTACTACAACACTGGGAGTTGAAGTACATCATACAAACTGGCAGAGAATCTTCCAAGTACATTATAATCTTTTTTCTATATATCCTCCCAACATAAGAAGTGGTATTTGACAAGAGCCAACCAAGTTTTAAAGTTTCATAATGTCAAATTACAAAGAACAAAAGATGGCATCCACCAAAGAAAGCATCACAACACACAAGGCCAACCAAAATCGGTGCAGTATTTTCATGGCAAGAGCAGCGCATCTGAATACAAGAACGCAGTACTCTCGAAATTCAGCTTAGTATCAGAACCGACATCCACTAGGGAAAAAATGTTTCTGAGGATGTACTAAATACACATTATAGAATTCAATGAACAAAAAATAGGACAAGCTCATATACAAGTATATAAAGTTAATTATCAAATGAATTTCTAAAATTAAGACAAAGAGAAGATATTGCCCATCATAAAGATGAGATGCAATTTATTTAAAAATTTTGATAAATAAAGTCACCACAATTAACCATCCAATGACATGTTACATAGAATTGATACAAGCAATCAGATTATAAGTGTTAATACAATAATTTTCTAGAACATTGTCAATGCTAAATTGCAGGTGACTAAAATTCCCGCTTCGCGGCATCGGGCATCGTTTCAAGAACGCCAGCTAACTGTTCGAAGCCTGTCTGAGCTTGCTAATGTTAGACTTGTGGTGCACATACGTATTTCAATAGCTAAACTTTTTATGTATAGGAAGTAAACACATGCATACATGTAATTGGAATCTAATATGCTGGCTGCATCACAGCAATATGCAAATCAGAAAACCAGGACTAATACTTGCCAAAATTACTAGGGCTGGCTTGATTGAAACCATATCCAAGTACATTAATTACAGAATAAAAACATATATACACAATTCCAAAACCATCCAGCAGGGTAAGAGGTGAGTCTGCGCTTACCTGACGAGATATATGAATTTCACCTTTTGGTCTATGTAATTTGACATCATGGAAGCTTTCAGTTCACCTTTGCCTTTTTTAGTTGTTGATGCAATGAATCTCGACTAATGTGTTCTGATTAAAGTTTTTTGCTTGCATTATTGCACTTCTCCCATGTCTTCAGTCTAATATTCTTCTACGGTTACCAATTTATGTTTATTCTGTTGTAGTGTGGAACAACTGAAAGATATTGGTTGCAACTGCTATCCTTTAAGCACACTGAGAGGAGACATGTTATTGGTGAAGATGATCAGGTGAAAACTCTAAAATTTGATTTGTTATTATTTTGTTGAAGAGGAATCTATACTCAGAACTTGATTGTGGTTTGTAATTTTTCAGCCTATATAGGAAATAAAGCTGCTTTTATGCCTTGAGCCAAGGTCTTAAAGTAATAGCTTGTATTGAGAACTGTTACAAGAAAGGGAAGTAGGAAAACTTTGAAGTCTATTTTCAGCAAATGAAAGCTTTTGCAGGCAAGCTCTCTTCCAATGTTCTCTTTCTCATGGAAAATACTATGTTTTGTGGTGCTCTTGCTAAAAGAGAAGTTGTTTAATTCTTTCATAACACTGGTCTCGTCCAATCATGCGCAGATGCTGCAGTTCCAGTTGGATTATGTAGTTGTTGCATATGAGCCCGTTTGGGCTATTGGAACTGCAAAGTGGCCACACCCCAGCAGGCACAGGAAGTGCATGTAGCAGTTCGTGATTGGCTCAAAAGAATGTCTCAGATGAAGTTGCTTCTAAACACGGAATTATTTATGGAGGTATATTTTATTTCTACTAAGAAGATCATGGCAAGAGCAGCACATCTGAGTACAAGAACCAGTACTCTTGAAATTCATTTAGAGTCAGAAGCGACATCAACTAGGAAAAAAAAAATGTTTATGAGGATGGACCATAAATACATTATAGATTCAACAACAAGAAAAACAGGACAAGCTCATATACAAGATATGAAGTTAATTATCAAATGAACTTAAAATGAAGACAAAGAGAAGATATTGGTTCATCAAACATTACAGTTTATTTGTGGCACCGACAACAAAGTCAATTACCACCAATCATCCAACATTCGTTACATGAATCGACAATAACTGATGACAGAAGACACAATTTTCGAACATTATTTAATAATAACAGTGGTTGAACAAAATTCACTTTATGATTATCAGAAATACGATTTTGTCGGCGTCGTCTGGACGTTGACGACCGCGGTTAACACGGTTCAACTATGATAGGAAGCAAACATACGCACTGAGAATGGAATCGACGCATTATTAGATGTTAATACAATCAGAAAAACGAAAATCATTATCGGTCAAAACGTCAGTCGGTTTGATTAGAAACATCCGTTACCAATACAATAAAAACAAATATATCCAAACATCCATGTGGTGAGGTTCAAGGTCATCTTCCATCAATATATACAATTCCATCTTAACCCACTATCCGAATAACTGATAAATCAATATTGAGGTCCAATCAAACAGAACAGTTGATCCAACAAGATATATGATGGTAATACCATGTCAACCAACAACCAACTGATGGTTTAATAAAAGCTTCACGGAGTCTGAGAGGCATGAATTACCTACCAATTTATATCATTGTTCAGATCTTGATTTAAACTATCAACCTAGCTTTACAAGCCACAAGATCGCGCCTCTAATTAGGATGATATTCCCAATAAGAGCCACCTTCAACTGCACTGGAATATTGGAGTCGAGAAACCTATCGTAAGATACATGCATTTCCTTCTCCGAGAGATACTGATCCAGCCCCTTAGTCTGAGAGCTAATAACAAATCAAATGCAGGATCACACCCAGCGTCTCTACACGCCCACGTCAACAGAAAGATCAGAAACGAAAGGTTTCGCCAACTTTTACGCGCCCCGGCGTCCAACTCTACGAGATTAAGATCGCCATAAGATTAACGCCACCGCCTGACGCCTGCAAAAGGCGATCCGGCGACCATCCGAGGGTCGCACCGGAGTTTGAAAACCCAACCTTTTATTTAATACACTTTTATTATTTCGCATAAGTTAACCGTCACGAACCGAATCCACCGGTTTAAGGCAAAGTCGGTAGAATTTGAAGATTTTGACCGATCGAATTCTTTCAATGACCGCCTTCCGTGCCCTCATCAAAGATCCATGTTTGTAATCTTCCAAAGATCCGGCATTCGCTATGATTACGATAACCAAAGTCCAATTTATGGTCGCCATAGATAGCGGTTACTTAGTCCAGTATGTCGGATCCCGGCATCTTAAATGGTCGCCTGAATTACCGCGCTACCAATCGATTCTTCCTGATAACCAGTTAACTGCCATCTGTTTACTCAGAATAAACTAGGGCAGATATTCACACTCCCTGAACTGAAAAACAAGAGAACCACACATGAGCGGAGAAATCAATGAATAATCTCCAGTCAATAAATACTTGTTCAATGATTTTATTGAAAATAGAAGAACTAGTGAGGAAGATGAGATCCACTCACAACATTAGTTCATCAAGTTTATTTTTATTTTTCATTACTTTAACTCAGATAGTCAAGAACCTGATTCATGTCCTTTAATAAACTGAATTTACCACTGAACTCAAGTTTCATTGGATTAACTCAAACATAATCAATTAATTTTCTGAAGGTTATCGATTTACAATACAAAACCCCAGCAATCCACAAAGGAAGTTTCCGTGGTGATGCATATAACTTCAAAGAGTGCTTTAAGTAAAGGTTACGCTTCAAAAGAGGCAACGACGTAAGCCAAGTCAACGTCGTTCCATCGTATTCTCTTACAGCGTTGTATGCAATCGGCAGCGATTATTAAAATCCATTCAACATACAGATTTTAATGATCTAAGATGATACGACCAGAATATTATCATCAACTGATCTTCGTCTCAACCGGCAATAGGTCAGATCGATCGGTTCTTCCACGAACGTCCGGCCTTTATTTGGCAGTCATCAGATATTAACGAAGATCCGCGGCGGTTTACCCTGAGATCGAAGTTAGAGGCATATACCTGAACCGCCTGGCCCCACCGTAACACACCTGCAACCGAATATTGCCGTCTTTCAAAAGACAACCCAACTCAGAAGGGTTATATATCATCCAGAACAAACATCTGTTGTTATCCTCTCGATGCCCATAGCAAAGTTTCCCACCTGTGCCTGCAATTTCCGCCATCCCTGTCTATTTTTTGTGATGAACAATTTGTTGAAGACCCATAGTAAACGCTCTAGGTCTGCAATCTGACAGAGAAGCCTGAAATACACCAAGAGCAGTCAGAACCTGTATGATTGAGACTTTCTGAGTAAGGGTTGTTTACACAAAAATCCATCTCCCACAAGTGGAAATCACGCTTTTGGTCCCAATCATCAAGCCGGTTCACAAGCCATCCGCTTCACCCCCAGGCCCACAACATGCCTTCAAAGTAAGGAGGAGCGGACCTTCGTGGATCCTGCAAAGATCTGAGCCGAATGGTCTGCTCTGCCTTCCTAATACTATTCCAAGTGCTTCTGTCTATTTGAAATGTCTTGAGGCCAAGTTGGAGGAGCCTAACTTTCTTTGCCAACCTTATAGCGGTTTGTCAACTTTGAAGGCACGCTCGGGAAAGAAGTGTCCTCAATGACTGGGCATTCAGGAGAACGCCCTATGATGTCCTCGGCATCATAAACAGCTTCCTCTGATCTGAAACCCAGTTGTTACGCACTCTAGAATCTTCTTCTTGCTTCTTGCCTGCCTCTTCCAAGAAGCACTGCATCGCCCTTAGATCTTTGTGAAGCCTGTCGACTTGTCCGCGCACACCCTTGAAGAAACTTGCTTCTTGAATTAGCATCTCACCTATCCTCTCGACAGCAAAGTGAAACAAGAGCCTTGTTTGCACGATGTAATGTTTCCTCTGGAAGGAAATACCAGGTAACATTCTTCTTTCCTTTGATACTGGGTCAATGGAGATTCCTTCAAACACCTTGCCTGCGCAATAATTACTTGTTCTTCCATTAATGCATTTAGGGAATCAGAAAAATTATTTAGAATGTTTGAAACTCCCTTCAATCGAAGGATGTAAAACTCGGCCGAGTCGTAACCGTCTGGAGGGTGACCGCACCGAGTCCAATACCAGATACGATACAATCACAAACTCGATACTAAATCGGCCAAACTCGGATGATTCGGCCTAGATTCTGAGCAAACTGGTCAACCCTGGATCTATCGAGAACTGGCAGATTCCTAACCTCTCTCAATCTGTTTTTTACCCATCACAAAAAACCATTTTTATTTCATAGTGAAATCTAGATTTCTTCAATAGTACCAAAATCTACTTACCAATCACGACTTTTTTTTTAGAAATCTGAGATTCGTCTTCAAAAGTACCAAAAATCAACACTTTTTTTCACTGTCTTACCTCGATCAACCAGTTTTCTAACCCTGGTCGATGGCTCGATGCTGCGTGAGTGGAAAGGGCAGCGCTCATTGAGATGATCTGGGAGGAGGCCGGTGATAGCGGATCTGCTGTGTTGTAACTGTGACAGCAAGAGTGGCGCGGTGAAGACGAAGAAATGGAAGAAGAAACTTACTGTGAATATCAGCAGAAGCAGAAAAGAAGAGGAGAGAGAGCGACAGAATCCATAGACTCGTCGCCGATTAAGCTTTCTCAAGAAGAAAGAAGAGACGAGGGCTAATGAAACAAAGAAGAAGCAGAGAACTGTCGTTGGGCACTTCATAAAAATGGGTTACGATCTGGTATATAATTACGGAAAATGCCACCAACTTTGTTTTTCTCAATTTACAGAGAAAAATGGGTTACAGATTTACAGCTATCATGTAAACCGTAAACGACAGAGAAAAGCATGAGCTAGCTGGACTTAATTTCGATCCCCAAGGACCGCAACCCACCCATGGAACCCACCACTAGCCACCTGCTTCTTTTAATTATTAATCATTTACTTTTAATCATTCTGCCTGCTTCTATAATTATATATCTTTTTGAAATAGCTTTTAGAAAATCAGTAAAAACAACTATAAAAATATTATTTGAAAACATGTTGTTTTTAATTGTTAGAAAATACAAAACAATTTTTATTAGCAAATCCTGATTGTTTTTGGGTTAAAAAAGAATAAAAAAAATATATTCTAAAAATAACAAACAACAACTACCAATCAAAAAAGAATTATAAACTTAGAATCACATATCAATTTCTTAAAAAATTGAGCTAAAAAACAAATACCAAAATAATTGGATAATTCTACAAATATCTTAAAATGGATGAGAAAGATGTGCAAATATTATAAAAATTATAAAAAAACCCTTTTATACTCTAGGATGTAAAAGTAAAACCCACTTTTTTAATCCATATGAGATTTACATATAAGACAAAAAATAACACGAAGAGCTTCCTTCATTCCAAAACGATGAACTAACTAAATCGGCGGCGATAATAAAGCAGAAAAAGGGCGATGATAGCCGCAGCTTGCATCCAAAAAATGTTTCTATATATGCAAAATCGTTGATTATGTTTTTTGATTTTTCAAAAAAAATATTAAAGAAAGAAAAACTTAAGTGAAAACGATTTTATCATGCTTAATAGTCTAATAAAAAAAATTTAGGTTGTATTTGGTTCTCAAAAAATACTAATAAAAGAAAAAAATGCCAAAAAAATAATTTTTCTGTGTTTGATTGCCTACTAAAAAAATTCCAAGAAAATCAAATATGAATAAAGTCACTTAGAAATTTAAATATTTTAAAATTATTTAATCTTTATATTGATGAGTTTAAATAAATAAATTTGGTTTGAGGTAGTAAATAAAAATATTACATAGAATTTATTTTAATTTTTATTCCTTTTTTTTCCTTTATAATTTTATTTCCTATTTTCTTTCATTTGATTTTCCCTCAAATTTACTAATGTAACCAAATATAATATAATAAAAGAAAATCAATATAAATAAATTTACTTAAAAACTTGGCAAATTTTAAATTTATATTTAATCATTATATTGAGTTAAAATAATAAAATTTGTTTGAAGTAGTAAGTAAAAATAATATGAGAGATTTAACTCAATTTTAATTTCCTTCGTATTTTCTTTTCTTTATTTTGGAAACAAAATATAGCCAAGATTAATTTCAAAAGGGGCAAATCAAAGCACAAAATACTTAAATAGTTTAATATTATTTTGAATTAAAACATATGACTAATATAAATAATTTTTTTCCAAAATTTGAGGAGAGACATTTGCCCCCTTAAGCCTTTGTTAGGTACGACATCCTCGCTTCTACGATACATTAAATTTGCAATCAATGTAAAATATTTACGTGGAATTATTTTACAAATCTTTAATCGATTAGCATTACTTAATCCTAAGTTAAATAACTTGGTAAATTAAAATAAAATTACCTAAGTTTTAAGTTTTGTAATGTGAATTGTTTAATATTTTGTTTATTGCACTTACGCTCTAAATCTTTAATTTTAAACTCATAAATTATAGTTTATCTAATTTGAGAAATAAAAATTTGCTTAGATCCAAGATAAATAACGAATACCTCATTTTTTTTTGAAAACATCGAATACCTCAAATTAGGGGTGTAAATAAGTTTAATTACTCGAATTTGATTCAAAGTTAATCGAGTCGAACTCGAATAACTTATTAAGTCGAGTCTGAGTAATATAATACCCGACTGGTTTATTAGCTGAAAGACCGAAGCCATTATTGCATTAATCGAAATAGCCTAAGATAATTATTTATTAATTTTTTAATCGATTAGCTTATCGTTTCGAAGGCCAGTTAGGGCTCGATTATTTTTCTAGCCTAGCTCAAATATTTGAAAGAAAAAAAGAAAGTCTGGCCACTTTAATTGAGTTTGAACTTTAAGTGAATCAGCTAGCCTCGACCTCAACCTCGAGCTGAGCTCGTGTCGACTCAATTACACACCTACTTTGGCAAATTCACCGTCAAGATCATGTAATGCCTATGAAGGAGTCATTTTTTCAAACTTTTCAATGAGATGGGCCTAGCACTTCATTGAATTAGATGAATCTTTCTTCATCATCACCATGCTTTATTAATTAATTATTGTTATTTATTGGTCAAAGCCATGGTGGGCCCAAAACAGTTGGTTGGCTCTCGAATCTTGGTAGGAAATAAATACACACTGACTTTCAAGTTTGAACCACTCCCAAATTACATTTAGATAGTTTTCAAATTTTTTAACATCTCAATTTTTAAATAGTTTTCAAAATCGTCCATCAGTTTGGGTAGGTTATAAGAAATGATTAGTTCGAGTCTCCGTTAGAATAGATATTACAACATTGTAATTCCATGTGAACATATGTTAAAATCATTAATTTTTTTTTTTGTTATCTTTCTAGAAACTCTAATATTTTATATTTTATTGGAAACATTATGATTGTATGATTTTAAAATAAAAATGTATCCAAAAACAAAGTTTTTGAACTTGCATTACCGGCTCATTATTATAATATAAAAATTTATACGGGCGTACATCAATTATAAATTTCTCATTTATGGATGATTTAATCTAAAACTTTTGAAGTGATTGAGATTTAGACTATATCCCATCTAAAATCTAGATTGATCCAAGATTTTGTTTTTCTTAATGTTTCTTGGTGATATTCCACATTTAGATAAAAGACAACGTTTGTAAGTACATATATATTAATTTTGCTTAACATTGTTAATACATTTTTAAGTCATAAAGATCGTGCTAGAGGAACAAAGCATCTTGCTCTTTGTATATAGGTTCACATCCAAAAAAAACCCAATCTACAACTCCTTTTAATTAGTGCATTACAACAAGAACTGCAAGGTCAAAGCAATCATTAATATGCCACCAACCATCCTAACTACTTTGAAAGTCGAACTAAAGAGATCGGCTTAATTATTTTAAAGAAGAATGGGAAGGCGTACGGGGTTTATAAATAAATCGACTAACGTATATAGATACAGGAAAGTAATTTTGAGCTAAAGTGGCCTCGCACTCTTTAAACGCTATTAGTATATTTAGACGAATCCAAACACCTGATGGCCCGAGACGGGATTTACAAATATCTCTCATGACAATAATAAGGTCACATTTTATAAGACGCGGCTCAAACGGACAAAAACCCTTTACAATGTTAAACAAAACGGATCTCATACCGGAGTTAGGGATTGACTCTGATGCTATTTGTAACGATTTAACCAAACTATATAGATATTATCCGTTTTTTTTATCCAAAGAATTTTTAAAACTCATCTATTAAGCTCGGTAAGAACCCATATTTGGCATAAATACAAGAAACTTTATCCCTGACGCGACGCAATACCATACAACTAGTCCACCAGCACTCTTATTCAACCACGATATGATCGTTATATGCATGCATGGAGTGCATGAGAGTGGAATGTTAGTTCTCTTTACTCATTGGTCAAAGCGGGTTTTGTATCTTAGAATCTTAGTTCTTACCTTCTATGTGAGATTTTTCGACAGCCCATCATCTACTCTATTTTTGTGGTGTATTGGAACCTCCATGTTTGTGATATCATTGGTCTAGGATAAATCGAATTGATTGAATAATAATAATAGTATGATATGTTGTACCATAAAATTGTTGAACATCCTAGGAAACATTACTGAATTTGTCGGAGAATATTTCATAACCACTTAAACTGGTGCTTTTGATTTGAACCATTTATAGTTACTTTATGTAGGGGTTACCTATGAATTTTGTTGCC
This sequence comes from Tetrastigma voinierianum, assembly GCA_016808115.1. Lineage (NCBI taxonomy): Eukaryota > Viridiplantae > Streptophyta > Magnoliopsida > Vitales > Vitaceae > Tetrastigma > Tetrastigma voinierianum. Next base: position 814,534 of record JAEQBH010001449.1, on the reverse strand, counting down.
CTGAATTTGGCCTTTACGGGTTTGTCCTAATCCATGCATTTAATAGACGATGGAATGTTTGAGACATCTTATGAAGAATTAATAACAAACATAAACAATGAAACCTTTAAAATAAAGTTTAAGGGCTTCTTTAATAAAACTTAATGTTTCTTTGTTATTGACTTAAGTTGGTCTAAAGATAAATTACGTACATTTAAATTGTTGAGTTAGAGAGTATTTGATAAATCTTAATCTTCAATATTTAGTGCTTAATAATTTTAATTCACGTTAAGTTAAATTGCATTTAAGTTGTTTATTTAATATTTATTTTGAATGTTAAGGTTATTTTATAAGGGGAATTGTGTTTAATTAAATGCAATGAAAAGAGCCATAATAAGGAAAATAGAAATTTGATTTCACATATAAGTCAAACATGTAATGAAGGCACAGAAATAAGGCAAATATGGTGTGGAATAGTAAACTTATTTTAAAGTAAAAAATGCCCTTAATATTGGGCCCATGTGATAAAAACAAAAAGTTAAGGCGTTTATTTCTCTACCCAAAAATTCTAATGGACGTGGACAAAAAAAAAAAAAAAACAAAAATAAAGCCTCTCCATGATCCATGTGTATAACACATCTGTAGTTCACATCCCGAAATTCCTAACTAGTTGCACTTAAAAAAAATAATAACCAATTACCTAATACTCATAGTATATATATATATATATATATATATATATATATATATATATAAACTCTCATCTTAAATGTGGCTGGTTCAACTAAATAGAAGACCTAAACCATCTCCTTCAAGCAACTTATGATCCATGGATGACCGTCTTTACCCAACATTTAATACCATCTTCTCTGCCATATTTTTAATCTAGCATGCTTCCCATTTTCATCTTCCAAAGTAATGATGACATCCTTTTTTGCTAGGTGCATATCATAAAATGGCCTAAGAAGCCCTGCAATGACAAAGTTGATGAAGATCACTGCTAAACCATATAGCTATTAGCCATAATCGAATTCATATGTTTTTAATCGCATGTACCATCCAAAAACAACTAGAAATATGTGATCTGACAAAAAATTTCATAGAGCTAGGGAATTCCAAGTCCATATTTGACAACCTTTTCTGCTCAAATCATTGCAGATGTCTTAGCTTTAAGAGGGGTGAATAAGCCATCAACTACAACCTTTTTTTGTTTTATGATTGTAAAAGAAAGCATGGAAATAGTATTTTTATTGAATAAACATACCATGGATTTGGTTGTTCAAGATTAAAATTTCTTTGGATTTTTGATCTCTTACACTCATAATTCTTGATTTCATGGATAATTTGTGATTATAGGCATGAGATGTGTATTTAAGGAAATGATAGTTGTTATGTAAGCAGCCAGTTCCACAGTGGGTTTCGAATTGAGGTTGCCAATCCATAGATCTAGTACTATACATTATGCAAGCAACCTAATGAATGGACATGATTGCAATACATTAAATGCTTTAAAGATAGTACACAAACCTTGTAGACTTTGGTGAATGATAGATGCTCCCTCTGTCAAATGATTCAAATAATATTAACAGCGCAACTGAATTGAAGAAAATAATAATGCAATTAAATCCATGCCAATACCTATGGTACTGATTTAAGTCAAACTTCAAGTATAAATTCAATATAATAGAGAAACATTCAACTAATCCAAATAGGTAAGAAAAAAGGGGTGATAACAAGAATGAATAGAGAATAAATAAATAAATAAAGTGGAAAAGCAAGAACTAGTCCAATGAGTCATTGAATTAAATTCTGAATGGAGATAATATCTAGAGTTACTTTAAACTAGGGTAGAACCAGGATGTATATAGGACATAATTTGTAGAGTTGAGGGCAAACCAAGCTAATGAATTTTTCCATGGGGCTGCCATGGTGAATGTTTCACATAATTTGAAAAAAAGCTAAAATCAAGCATTTCAATAGGTAAATGTTGTGATTAGTATATGACGAAAAAAATATGATTTTAAGAAAGTGCCTCATCAAGTTATTGGTTCGGGGTAGATTAACTGGTAATGGAAATAGCAAAGATGTTAATCTTAATTCCAATTTTCGAAAATGAAGAAATCGTATTTTTGGCCAAAACCGCAACATTTATCTTGGATGATTTAAACTGATTTCACCATTTGACCATCTCGCTAATTAAATTTTAACATCGCCGACTTCAGTCAAATTTCGAGACAATGAATTTGTGTCGCTGAGATTGGCATGGTGCCGTGAAAACGACATGCGATGCGACAAAAGTCACCGGCAACACGCATCATACGATACATGTTACGAAAGATGCGCACAAATGGATCACGAGATAGTGCCAAATGTCAAAAATCCAAGCTTAGGGACATGATTGGCATTATTGGAATTTTAAATGATAATAAGACAAGGTAGCAAATAGTGTCATCTCCTACCTTTAAATTGAGAGCCAAAAACGTGAAGGAGAAACGAGACGCAAATGAGCCTAGTTTCAGTTTTTAATGAGAGAGCGCGACTTCTCTCTAGATCCCGCGATCTGGATCGGGTTTGGATTCTTCGGTGCCAGCATGTAAGTCGCCTTAAGCCGCGAGGCAACATAGGTACCTGGGCTTTAGGAGTTTTTAAGGAACTCCGTGAGGTGTGGGTTTTATCCTACTCGAAAGTTAATTTATTGCTTTTGTTAACGATTGAGTTAATCGGTGCCTCGAATCTGCCGTCGCTTCGATCTGGCCCAAATATTTTGGAACCGAAATGCGGAAAATCGGCTGAGTTTCGATACCGCGACAAAGGCACCCGATCGCTTTTGGGTGATCTGGGCGCCGATGATGCACAAATCACGCTTTTCGATGTGTATGAGGCCGTAATGGCTATGAAATTCGTTCACCAAGTGGGAACCAATGTTGATGATTGGTCGCGGAACAAAGAACCCTAGTGGTTTCATAATCGCTCATGTGAATAGTATTCATGAATTATTTTTGTGAGAAAATGTATGGTCAGGTAATTCAAATTGAATTGCTCGTATTTGTTAATGAGCCCACGTGAGCTAATTCACAGAATTGACAGACTGGCCATAACATGCTTTGTGTGATTTAATTTATGTCAATATATGCATGATGAGGTATTGGCATGTTGTCACACCCTAATTCCCTTATCCGAACTATCATGGATCCGAAACTGAGTTCGGGTGCGACCATAATCGAGACTCTTAATCCGTTTTTTTTTTTTCAAAGCCTGAACTTCAGACTCATGGCCTGCATCTTATAAATGTATCCCAAAATATCATATATACATATACAAAAAAAAAAACTACCACCGAAGTGGTGTCCATCAAAATCTATACACATATACCGAGTCCCATTTGCTATATTCAAAACCCAGATTTCTTTACATTTTCAAATCGAGCACGTAACTCCATCAGGATTTAACCCCTACTAGCAGGCTTGGCCAAACAGATGCTAAGTTTTCGATGTCTTCCTCGTACTCACACCTGATGAAACTCATATGCTTTTTACGCCTTAGTGGGAAACATATCTTATACGTAAACACACATTTATACCGAATCACAAATAACATAAAACAAGAATGTATATCTAATCTCTCGTAAATTCATATACGTATCATCACATATACTGTTATCGCATAACAATTCTCAAGATACATACTTATCCCTATAACAAACTTATGCTTGTTCACATCTCTCGTATGCGGGATTGAACTTTTACTTATACTTATAACAAACTTATATGTATTCGGATCTCCCGTAGGAGTTACAGAACTTATTCTTATTCGGAACTTATACTTATAATAGGCTTATGTGTATTCCCGATTCCAGAGGATTTATTAATCCTATTCTATCTGTAACTTATACTTATAATGCATGATATGTATTCTGATCTCCGTAGAGCATAACTGTCTCTAGCATGTAATCCTATACTTGCTATACTACGTAGATTACCCTTGTTTCGGGAGGCACCCGTAGGTACTACAAATATTACTTTAACGATACCGGGTATCATGAACGAATCTATACCTGGGCAATTCGTAAGTACTACTTGTTCATATATCCTGAAGACATGCGCACACTCGTGTTTATATCAAACCATTCAGAGTACTCATACTGAGTACCCTAGGTACCACTCGAGCTTATCCTTATCCTGAGCTTATACTGAGATATGCATGTACCACAGAGATCGATCAGATACGTAAGTACCCGTAGTACATGTGAGATTAATCGATACGGCACCCGTAGGTACCACAGAATTAATCAGATATTAAGTACCCGAGGTACTAACTTATATTTACGCGCAGATACTTGTATCTCTCAGACTTGTACCACAGAGCAGATATCCTTTGTCTTTACTAGATCTTATACCGCATTACGGTAGCCTCATTCTTCGTACTTCGATCTTATTCTCGTATTTCTGATCTTATACTCAGATACTGATCTTATACTTGTTTTTACCGATACGAGTACCGGGAGGTACCACGTAACTTATGCTTATTTTACCGATACTAGAGTACCCGTAGGGTACCTATTGAACTTATACTGCTTACCATATCAGATACCCATAGGTACTACGTAATCCTATACTTGTTTTGGTCATCACGAGCACCCGTAGGTACTATTAACTTATACTTATTTTACCTGAGACATGAGTAACTTCGTAGGTACTACACAGAGATTAATCGTATACAGGAGTACCTGCAGAGGTACTACAGAATGTGGCGGGCAGGTACATTCGTATCTTTGATTTTATTCTTATTCGTAGTCTTATCATATAACTATTCGACTACCGCATCAATCATAAGAAGTGAGTAGGAGTTAGAACAATAAAAGATCATTAAGACAATACAAGATCGAGGTGCCGTAGCACCGTAGAGTACCGAGCATCGAATCAGAGTGACGAGCATCATCAGAGTACCTAAGTATTAATCGAGTACTGGCATTAATCAGATGCTACCGAAAGACTAATCAGAGCATCGGCGTATTTCAATCGTAGAGTACCGGCACTTCATCGAGTGCCTGAGCACTAATCGTGAGTACCAAGTAATGTGAACGTCCACGCATTCATTCTTCTGGCCCTAGGTAGTCATATGATCATATGTCTTTTCATAATCACGATCTTAATCACATTCTCGCTGCTCATGACATATCAGATTTCATGTTCATGTTCCTGCTTTCACTGGGTTACATTTTATATCCTATTCATGCTGCATTTAACACAAATATACATATCAGATTTCCTATATTTTTCCTTGTTTCATGTCTATTATTATATATGGCATTTCATAGACTTGCTACATGCGAATACTTTATACATGTATTCGTCTCTATCACAGACATATACTTATATATAAGCAGGTTGCCTATGTATTCACACACTTCACGTATTCTCGCTCCTCTACAAATCAACTTTGGTCTTAAATTGAATCAACTCCAATTGAATCATCCAACTAAAGTTAGCAGATATTCTACGCTAACTAAATGGCTTTTCCGATTATACTAGAATACCTCAATTACTTATTTTTTTCAGGAGGCTTAACTTCATACTCGACCTCGTTCTTTCAGATTCATTTGAAGCTAAGGTGATAAGGGTTCTCCTCCAACTGGAATCACCCAAATCGGAGCACCGAAACTCAAGATACGTCCGAAACAATCCGGACTACTCTATGATCAAAACTGAAGCAGAAATTGGCTGGAATATAATCCCATTTTTAGTGAATTTTTGGGCCACTTAGAGTCAGAGTTCGAGGGTACCTATTTCAGGATGTTTGGTTCTCCTTCAAGTCTAGTTTAACCAAGAACTTGAATCACTAAATCGATGTTAAATGAGCAAAGTTACGCTCAAATATCACGAACGCAACAAAACGTAAAAAAATGCAGCACTACCCGTACTGTGCATGTACCACTGCACTTCGGGCATGTGCACCCTGGGTTTCGAGGTTGCTCCGCACTGCATTTCGCACAGTTGCGGAAATTTCCCAGAAATGGTGGAATTCACCATTCTTCATGCACTTTTTCTCCCATAATTCTCTTCTTCATCAAAACTAACATAGAATCCCTCTAAACAACTCCACCAACACCTTGAATTAGCCAAATAATCCAAGGATTCATACCCAAGTTCATTAAACTTTACAAAACCTTGGAATTGTGAAGGATTCCATATCTAATTATTATCAACTAGGGATTTTCAACCAAACTTCCCTTAATTCTAGAGTTAGGATGTCTTCCTAATAAAACCCTAGATAAGGGAACCAAATTAATGTCCAAATAAAACCCTAGCAATCCATATCCAAGTAGATTTTTGGACAAAATCTTACCAAAATCCATACAAAGGTCATGTATCCATACTCAAGGTTAGTTTTCATACCTTTCTTGACTCCTCCCTCTTCTTCTTCCTCTTCCCTTCTCTTCTCGCTCATGGTTTTTTCTCCCCCAAAATGAGACCAAATTTGTCTTAAATCGTGGCATTCCCAGTCTTGTTCGGGCTCTTCAAAATATCATCTTGCAAATCCACTTAGGCATAGTTCTATTTTTTAACCCATAAATTTTTCAAATTATGATTTTTATGCCCTTTTGGGCAAAATGGTAATTTCGATCCTTATATCTGTAAATTTCCGGTTCAAGCTCCACAGTTTCGATTTAACTCAATGAAATATCTAAATTACGCTTACAAAATACCCTAAACATGTCGAAAACTGCTAGGGTATATTTTGGGGTGTTACACATGTGTTGCATGAAAATGGTTGAAATGACATAATGCATTTCATATGCAACGGGTAACCTAGAAATTAGGTGTGTGTGCATGACATGAAAAAATTGAAAGAAAACGAATATGGTTGCAAAAGGAATTTCACAGGATGATTTTCTATAGAATGAAAAGCCAAGAGACGGTCCTACAATTACACGTCGAGTGGTTTAATGTGATTGCTCGGGGCATTTCCAGTCACATTCGCCAGTGAGGGTGTACCTTGGCTATTTTTATCGACACTTCTGTGAGGGGGGTATATTTTAGAGAACAAATAAGTTTTGTTTTGAAAATGATGTTTTCTCATACACGGCTTAGCAAAGCGCGGTGAGCTCGCGTGAGGACTCGAGACATGGTCAGTCATGCATATCCAAGTAGATCACGCATTTACTGAAGCGTTGCTTACATGATCATCAGATATGCACTTGTGCTGGAGTAACCCATTTAGGTGATTCCACTACTGGCATTAGCTCACCCTATCGAGTAATATATTATTTCGTGCAATGTGAGCTGCTCGAGGAGACTACTATCCTAGAGGCCGCATTTTGAAAGCCCGTCAGTGGGTTTGATGGTTTCGGGATAATATGTATTAATTGTAAATTTTAATGTGTATTTGTATCAAGAGTGATGGTAGCTCTCAACTGCTGCATATAATTTCCAGCTGAATTGACTGATGATAAGACACAGCCCAAGCGCAAAAATTACTATGTGTGTGTTCCCAGATACAGATGTATATAAGTTTTCTCGTGGGTTAATCTGGGTAGTCAACTGACAACACACCCGTTGGGGTCACAACATGGTATCGCAGCCTGTGCACATTAATTACCTGGAGGAGCTCTGATTGGGGTATCCACCACCACTTAGGTGGTTTCACGATTGTATGGATTAGGTATATGATTACCTAGACAAGCACAAGACGAGATTAGAACATTGCATGCATCAGGTTTGATGTGGTGACGTGTGTGTATGTGGAATATGAGTCAGAAGGTTATGAACTGCGGTGATCATATGTTGAATGTGCCGTGTGAATTGGTGGTGTTTAGTGGATTAACACATATGTAAGTTGAAATTTTTTCGAGTTTTACAAAGGTGTAAAATCGGTGAAGAATAAATGAAATAAATTTTAATAAATTTATTTGGTTTATTGATAATAAATAAAATTTTAATAAATTTTAAAGGTGAACACTAGGTTAGTGTTAGATCAGAGGTTTTGAGTGAAAATCGGATAAAATGGTCCGTAATTAAATGAAAAAAAAGTTGAAGAAAATTATTTTCTAAGGTTTTACAATAGAAACCAGAATCAAATAAAATAAATTTATGTTCTATTTGGTGTTCGAAAATGAAAAAATGTAGAACCCGAATCAAGCACGCCTTATCTGAAAGATAGGCGCCGTGTCACAATACACCTATCAGATCGTGACAATGCTGGAATTGAAATGCCGCTCTCAATAGAAGTTGTGTCATAATACACTTGGTGTATCAGATTGTGAGCAGAGACTCGCAGTGGCTCAAATTTCACACATGGAACTCGTATCGCGGATCGAGGTGGCCGATGGTCAGTTTGTATCACAATACGCAGTTGTATTGTGACCAAGCAGGGCCTGGAGAATCAGATTGCAATACATCGAAGTGTATCAGGATGTGCAAGAGGGGTAATGAGGTCGACCGTGTCGCGAGACAAAAGCGCCAACAAGGCCAGCTAGCGCTACGCAAGACAAACTTACCAAGCATACCGACCACATGCACGCAACACTACGGGGGCCAGCGCCACGACATCTCACGCATCAGAGGCCACGACATCGCCGGGACACCCATGACACCGCGATGCGCCGCTGGCAGCACTCGAGAGCGCTCAGGTGCGCAGCTGGTCATCAGCCGTGCACTTCGTGCACCCAACCTGACCTCCTGTGATCGCTTCTTCGAAGTCATCACAATAATCGCTCATGGATGACTGCCCATGAACATCGCTCACAAAGGATAAAAAAAAAAAAATTATTTTCTTTGTATGATTAATATAGCGGATTATGCATTGCATTTCCTAGAATGCATCACCCGGTATGTGAAAATTATTTTTTTTTCTGCAGAAGAATAGTGTCTCGGCCGGTTTATGCCTGTAGATATCGCATTGTATTTAATTTTGCCATTGAATGGCTAGTCATGGCGAGGACATAGAGGGCGTCCACTGTGGTGAACGGGTCGCACCACTAGTGGTCGCCCAGCAGGTCCACAGGCGTAGGATCGCGGTCGCATTATCGCATTTGCGCGTAGTGCAGCAGTGTAAATTCAGGAGGTCCGTGTACCTTAGGTTTAGGCACATCATCCCTCCTGGCATATTCATAGGGGGAGGAGATCCGATGGTATGCATCATGGTTCATGCGTGTCGAGAAGGTGTTGTGAGGCTACGAGATTACCCGACATCGACTTAGTGGATTATAATGTATCATATCAGCCAGGAGGTAAGGCCCAAGTATGTGGAATCATAAAGACCCCTAGACCTGTGAGGCACGATACGGGCGCAGTCTGATCGTCATGGTAAACAGCTTTCTGATATTACTGAGACATGATACGCCTGGAGTTCCCAGAGTCGTGCTTGGGGGACGCATGACTGATGGATTATGTGGCCAGATTCACAAGAGTTAGCCCGCTTATTTATGATCACGCCGCCACGCACGCTGGCGCCAAGATTCAAGAATGTAATGATCGCACCATTCGAAAGGATCAGAGACTACTACGGATACGGACCCATGGTTGGGACAACCCCGACCATAGAAAGAGAGACCAGAGATCTGAGCACTCTGGGATGCGAGCAAGAGGTGAGGTAGGGGAGAGCCAGCTTCTCTTCTAGTTCGGGGAAAGAGCCAAAGGGAATGGGGTTCAATGAGAGGTCAAGAGACAGCCACCATCCGGGCGCAGTGGGATCTGATCGAGTCAAGCAACAAAGCCGCATGGTGTGCAAGCACACACAACAACCCGACATACGAGAGGATCGCCTCTTTAGAGATGTGGATCCTGTGGTTTCGGATAGCTTACCCCGGGCCATCAAGTAGGGACGTAAGAGGGAGTGTATATTCCTCCACATACCGGGCATGCTGGGAGGGAGCCGCCAGCCAGAGCCGCACGGCACCTCCCCTGCATACGTGCAGCCACAGAGGCTGATGAAGATGCCGAGGCAGAGACGAGTCCCACAGCAATGGGACGTCTTGGGGGGGTCTGGCGGGCGGTCTACGCCATCGCACCACGGCCGGAGTCGCGATATTAGCCGCTTATACATGGTACGCTTTTATTATCTCGCCATGTGGGCAAGAGGTGTTATTTGACTCGTGCGTCGCATTCATTCATCGCATCTGGTGGATAGAGTCGGGCTTAGAGGTTGAGACCTTAGAGGAGCTCTCAGATGTGAGTTCTCCCCTGCGGATTGTAGTAGCAGAGGTCAGTGGATGATATATCATGGTCATGGTTGAGATCCTGTGACTCTACTCACAAGTGGACCCGAGGATCATTGACATGTCAAAGTTCGGATGTCAACCTCGGGATGGATCAGCTACGTACTACAAGGTCGCATATTGATCGCGAGCCGTGAAAGAGGGCTAATGCCACACGCAAACGGTGACTCGCACTGCGGTGGTATTTCGTGTGGGACAAGCATGATATTTTGCCCCGCATGCATACGAAGTCCGTGTGTCGTGACGCTGAATGGTCGGCTAGCTAAATTTTTACCGAAGACGAGGCGAGACCGACTTAGATCTACCTCGAGTATCTGGCGAAAGTAATGAGATGTTTTTCCGGATGAATCCATCTGGATTGCTCCGCACAAAGGATGTGTAATTTCAGAGACGAAGTTACTAACTTTCAGACTTCACCCATCTCATGACTCAAGATAGATGACACCGGGGCTTGAGTCATAGGGAACTCAGAGTCCCAATCCACAGGTTATTGGACAAGGGGGTTCATTGTATCGAGCACTTCACTCGCTGGGCGCTCCAGCTTCTATTTGCGAAGAAGAAAGACAAGACCCTTCGACCGTATCACTACAAATAGTCAATGTGGTTACGTATTGGCAAATCCTATCCACAATGAGGATCATGATTTGTTTGATTCATAAGAGGAGCAGTCTACTCCAAGATAATCCCGACTAGTTACCATCGTACCGAGGGGTTGGGGTGGGAGACAGATATCCCTTCAAGACATAGACGCCACGCACTTCGAGTTTACTATGATGCTCCTTTTGATCGACGACGCGCCAAAGAAGATTCATGGATCTCATGATATATATTCCAACCCGTCTAGAACATTGTCGTGAGTCTTCGTGGGATAATATTCTTATCTACTCCGTAGTGGGAGCATGAGTATTATTTGAGGATTGTATTACGTTTGCCGAGAGACCACTGTGACGCCAAGTTCACTAAGGCGAAGCTGGATTTCATCGAGGTGAGATTTTTTGACACGTGGCTGCCAAGATCGTGCGTGCCGCTGGACCCGGGAGAAGGTAGAGGCCGTGATGAGTCGGAGAGACCGGCTTCGCCAGATATGCCAATGGTAGTTTCGATCGGGCTGGTACTTCACAAGAGTCAACATGAGCAAGCGAGGACACGACGCGGCCACATCCCTTCATATGATGAACGTATGTATTAGTCTAATATTTAAACGCGACGAGTTTCACATGCATGGTATTGTGCATCGCTGCATATGCATGAGTTGATTTATGATTGTCCCGTAATTTACCAAATTCCTTTAAGGAGTAGAGAATAAAGACCCGGTAAAAATCTAACAAAAGGGCAAAATCGCAATTTCGCCAGTCCCCAATTTTTCAGATCATATCATGTCATTTAATTTGAATCGTCATAAACATATAACACGCCATTCGCAATTCAAACCCGAATTTACATTTTTTGGAGGGCACGGTGCAATGGGTGCCGTAAAAAAACATGCGATGTGACAAAAGTCACCTATAACATGTACTCATGTGATACATGTTGCATGAAAGTAGAAAGAAGATGAATGATATCGAGATAGTGCCGCAAATGTCAAAATCCAAGCTAGTGACATGATTGACATTATTGAATTTAAATGATAATAGCAGACAAGGTAAAATAGGCCAGTTGTCATCTCCTACCTTAAATCGTGGAGCCAAAAACGTGAAGGAGAAATGAGATGCAAAGGAGCCTAGGTTTAGTTTTTAGCCGAGAGAGGCACTCTCTCTAAGATTCCTATGACTGATCGGGCTTCTGATTCCTTCGGGCGTAAGAAGGAAAGTCGTTTCACGCATGTGAGGGCAAATCGCGCAGGGTACCGGCCTTTGTGGAGTTTCGACAAACTCCGTGAGGTAGGGGTTTTATCCTATTTGAGTTACACTTTGTTAAGTGCTTTGTTGATGATTGTTGATTGATAACTGGAATAATAAGCTTGATCTGCTCCAAATATTGGAACCGAAATGTGAAAATTGTCGAGCTTTGGATGTAAACTGCGATAGTACCGACCGCTTGGGCATCTTAGGCATTTATGCAATAAATCATGTTTTGATGTGTATGAGTCAGAATGGTTATGGAAATTCGGGTTCACCAAGTTCGAACTCGACAAGCCGGATGATTGCCGAAACAAAAGAACTCCTAGGCTCTCCACCGTCTGCCACGACAGATCTACCGAATTATTTTTGTGAGAAAATGTGTATGGTTGAGTAATTCAAATCGAATTGCTCGTATTTGTTAATTAGCCCATGTGAGCTAATTTTTGGTGTAATGGATTGAGAATTCACATAACATGCTTTGTGTGATTTAATTTATGTCAATATATGCAAGATGAGGTATCGGTGACGCTATTGCATAAAAATTAATGAAATTCAAGATAACGATTCATACAATCGTAACCTAGAAATTAGGTGTGTGTGCACGACATGAAAATTGAAAGAAAAACGAACATGGTCAAGGGAAGGAATTTCAATACAGATGACTTTCCGTGAGAATGGTGTTGGGAGATGGTCCTACAATTGTCGCCTGAGGAGCCCATGGCTGAGCCTTGAAGATTCTCCAACACATTCGCCTCGAGGGTAGTCCCATATTTTTACCGACACTTCGTAGTATATTCGAGAACAACAAGTTTTGAAAATGATGTTTTCTCACATGGCTTAGGCAAGTGTGTGGTGAGCCTGGGTGAGGACTCGAGACACGTGGTTGGTCAGTGTAGACATTCAAGTATGATCACGCATTTACTGGTGTGTGTTTATATAGGATCATTGCATATGCACTTAGGTGGGAGTAACCCATTTAGTAGTGATTCCACTACCGGGCATTAGCTCACTCTCGTCGAGGGAATATATTATTTCGTGTACAGGAGCGTTTCGAGGAGACTACCATCCTGTAGGCCGATTTTGAAGAGTTCGAGTTGTGCACATGGTTTTGGATAATATGTATTAGAATTGTAAATTTTAATGTGTATTTGTATTAAGAGTGATGTATAACTCTTGAACCATGTAATATAATTGGTTGAATTGATTTGGATGAGCAGGACATGTAGGCCCAAGTGGCAAAAATTACTTATGTGTGTGTCTCGAGATACGAGACGTAAAGGTTTTTCCCGGGTTGACGGGTAGTCAACGGACACCCCGGTTTTGGGGCGTCACAAAAGAAAATATAATTTCTCTTTGAAAGTCACAGAATTTTTTTTCTTCTCACCATTTTCCACAGAGTCAAATAAGCACCAACAAAGGTAAAGAAAAGAAAAAATGATTCAACCATAATTTTAATAACTACTTCTATTCTAAGGTCTAGAAACAAAATAAGAATCTCAAATCACTTCTTTCATTCAATTGTCTAACTTTTGGGCAATTCACATAAACAAGCACCACATCAAATTACTTTTGCTCACATATTTCTCTAGCTCGTTGTTTTTAATTTTCACCAAATCCACAAGCAAATAAGAACCGAACAAAGGACTGGAGTAGTTAAGCTTTCAAATTCTTCCTAGGTCATTGCCTAGTAATAGGAGAGGTTTCATGTTCATTTTTCGGGTTTCAGTTGATTTGTAAGGGAAGAAGTGGGTCGGGTTTTCACTCATCCATTGCCAAAAGCGGATGGCATGGTTCTACAATCATTAGAAGCAACCTTGGTCATTAAGTTCATACCCATTTGGTAGTCTTGCAACCATTCAAGTATCACTATCAAACCAAGCTCTTTCCACCTCATGTAAGACTATGTGAGCATGCAAACAATCAAAAGAATATGTTTCTAAACATATACAAGCTCAATAAGGTAAGGGGCTGAAAATTCAAACACCATGCATCCTGTTCTAGGAAAGTGGATGACTGTAAGAGATTTAGCTAAAAATTTTTGTGCTCAAATAGCTTTTGGTCCTCCTAAGTATCGAGAGAAGAACAAAAAACTAATTAAGAAAATGAGTTCTCCATACCAAATCAAGAAGACTTACATGCTTCAATTTGAAACTCGAAATGCCTCATCTTGATCTCGAAACCCTTCCTTTTTTTTCTCCACATGCTTTCTCTGTTTAGTCAACCCATAATGAACCAAAACAAAAGCTTTCAATTAATAACCAAAAATATGATGGTCAATCAACACCCAATTTGGTTTCTGAGAAAAAAAAGAAGAAATGTTGAAAGAAAATGAAAACTCTAACTAGGCCTAACTAACCTAAGAGCTCCACACGCTATTGATTAAAAAATATAAGGGAAAAAAGACCCAAAGTTTAGTTCTTTCTTTATTTTTTCCCTACATTTCTCAACAACTAAACATGCTGCGGAGAGAAAGAGTGACCAGAGTAGAATGCTTGAGGTTTGTTTTATTCAATGATTGAGGGGTAGAGTGACCAAAGGTCCGCACAATCTAGGACAATTGAATTAGAGTCACGCCTTCTTCCCTAGACCTTTGGCTCTCCCGAGATGACACAGTCCTAAACACATCATCCTCCACTCTTGCTTCACCACATTTGATCCACGTCCATTACCAAGCTTGCAACACACCTAAACACATCTCTATTATGAAATAGCGTTGAAAGAATCCCCTAAAAAGAAGGGAAAAATGATGTTAGGGCATATTTCCAAAATTTCTTAAAAACTTTCACAGTCTACAAGGAAAAAATAAGAAATAATAAAGGGTATACAAGAAATTAATGAAATAAGAAGAGATTATGGTTTGATACCTTGAGTTAGAAGAGTATTTTGGAGTTGTGTCAATCTTCCTCCTAGAAAATGAAACTTTATATTGCTTCAACTCGGGACACCTTTTAGTGGTTTCAAGCTCTCCAAATCTTTAAAGAACTCATGGATGTAGTGGGATTTAAATCCAAAGAACTTTAGGACACCTCATTTAGGATTTTGAAATATATGTTTTCTCAAGGAGGTATCAAGTTTAGGTTAAAATAGAGATTGCAAATGCCGAAGGGTTGATTTTAAATTTGGGAAAACCTTGACAGATAATTATATAGGCAACCTTGACTTATGAATTATATGTTAATATATTTATATACATTGCATAAATGATGGGTTATAGTTATATTAATTATACATTGGCTTATGGATTATATGTTAATATATTTATATACATTGCATAAATTAAGGGTTATAGTTATATTAATTATACTTGACTTATAATTTTTAGTCATGGTACTCACATTATATGTAAACGTTCCTTCCTTTGAATTAAAAAAAATGTCATTATTTATTGCATTTAATTAATATAAGTCATTGTTTCCTATTAAAGCAACTTATAATAACACATAAATTTATGTTAGGAATTATATGTTAAGGTTGTCGTTTTTTCAGAGGATGTAGTTAATCATTACCCACACTCTAGTCGAGAGTCAACTCTAATTATTGAATGTACGATTTATTAGAATATGAAGTACACAAATGATATTGAAAACCATTAGCTCAAGTATGCTGCCAGTCAGTATTGAAACAGATAACCTGAACCCAGTCAAGTTGAAGGAAGGGAAGCCGGGGTTCAATGACAAAGGAAACTGGGCGGATACAAGTTCAACATAGGGGGCCTGAGCCCAAAGCCATGCCTAACCCTTAACCTTCACAGCATCGCATTTGGAGAAGAAAACCAGTACCACTTGTTGACCATATTACATCGCACATATCAATTCTTTTTCTGACCACGATCAAGCCCGATCGGCGAGGCAGAATTGCAGCACTTCTGCCTTCAACAACAAGTTGCATTTCGCCAAACCGCGAGCATCACCACCACATGAACTACCATGTACTCCACTCCCATGAGGCCCGCTATGTGCTCCACCCCACGAACCCCACTACCATGTCGACTTCAGAGCCACTGCGGCGACATGTGACTAACTTTAACAATGTATAAATTGCTCTTATTATAATCTTAAGGAATGTATGTAATTTTCTAGCAACTTGATAGAAATACAAATTGCTTGGGAAATAATTCATTTCCATACACATGATACTATGGGTGACTCGGGCAGTTGGTCGAGGCTACCATAAAATTCGACTCCTCAAATTTTTTCTGCTACTGTTATAGATCATGTGTTCATACTCATCTCGTAACAACATGTGTTCTCATTTCATCAACTTAGTTTAATGACCGTTTCAACTACCATATTTTCATGTCAAGTATTTATTTATTTGATTTTTAATAAAACGATAGTCTGCTGTCTTTAAAGTTGGTTCTTTCTACAAGCAATCAATGATTTAACTTTTAACATATATCTTAATGTAAAAACAATTATATTTTTTTCAAAAGCTGCCTGTGACACGAGCTTCATTATTGTTAGCTCTTGTGCTTAGGACTATTGCCACGTTTCCAGCTATTTTTATAAGTGTCCTGCTTTGAATATTTCAAAGTTATTAACTAGTACTTCTGTGGAAGTTGTTAATGTTCGTTTTTGTTTTTTTAAATTTATTTACCTAATTATGGGACATGATCTTAGTGGTTAGTTATGTTTAAGTCTTTAAATTCTAAGAACTGATTCAAGAAATAATAGTCTTTCTTCCTCGATATAATCTCTATTGTTATTTTACTAACTTACTTTCTTCCTTCAAAGCTATCCTTGTTTTTTTAGTTGCAACTTTACAAGCAACAACAATTGGTATCAAAGCCTGCTTTCTTAAGGAACCTTTGAGAGTCTGTGATTAAATTCAAGTGGATTCCATGGACATCGAAGCTAGCTTTTCATCAATTGCTCCTCCAGTGTTCGAAGGAGAAAATTATCATATTTGAGCTATGAGAATGGAGTCTAACTGATGCAATTAGATCTTGGGAGTCAGAAAAGAGGGATTACATAGAAAGTTCTTCCTCCGACGTGACAACCCTATGCACAAATTTCGCATCAAGAATCAGAAGGAAAGAAAAATGAGAAAGTCAAAAGCAAAGGCTTATTTGTTTGCTATTGTTTCATCAATATCTTCATCCGAATCATGTCACTCAAATCAACAAAAGCAATGTGGGATTATCACAAAACAAAGTACGACAGAAATGAGAGGATCAAAGGGATGCAAGTGCTGAATTTAATTCGAGACTTTGAACTACAAAAAATGAAGGAATCATAAACCATTAAAGAGTATTCTGAAAAACTTCTAAGCATTGCCAATAAGGTAAGACTGCTTGATTATGATATACTTGACTCAAGGATTGTTGAAAAAAATCCTTGTAACAGTACTTGAAAAGTTTGAGGCAACCATTACAACCTTGGAGAACACCAAGGATCTGTCCATGATTACCTTGGTAGAGCTCTAGAATGCTTTACAAGCATAAGAGCAAAGAAGAGTCATGAGGCAAGAAGGAGCTGTTGAAGAGGCTAGTCAAGCATCAAGAAGGAGGGAAAATGAGGAAGAACAAGAACAAGAAGAATTTTGCTACAAGTGGTGATGATATAGCAAATAGAAAATGGCAAATGCTATAGCAAATATCAACAAAAACAAGACTAGAGGTCCAAAGGGAAATTATCCTCCATGTTAATATTATGGCAAAAAGGGTCATCCTCCTTTCAAATGTTGGAGGAGACCTAATTCAAAATGAAGCAAGTGTAACCAACTTGGCCATGAAGTTGTGATTTGCAAAAGTAAAATTCAATAGCAAGAAGTAGATAGCTCAAGTCACGATCAAGAGCGGAGGAGGATCAAATTTTTGCTGCAACTGCTTCACAGTGCTGGAGTCAAGTGAGGTCGGTTAATTGATAGGTTGCACAATCATATGACATAAGACAAGGAATTGTTCAAGGAATTAATAGCTACGATATTTCAAAAGTCATAATAGGCAATGGACAAATATATAGCAAACTAAGGGAAAAGGCACCATTGCAACTGCAGTCAGCTCGTACAAAACTCATCTATGATGTTCTCTATGTTCCAGAAATTGATCAAAATCTATTAAATGTTGGTCAGTTGTTAGAGAAAGGCTTCAAAGTACATTTTGAAGACAAATACTGGTTGATAAAGGATGCATCTAGTCAAGAGATGTTCAAGGTCAAGATGAGAGGAAAGAGCTTCACAGTTAATCCATTGGAGGAAGAGTAACCTGCCTTTCCTACCAAGGAAAGTGCCGTAGAGATATGGCATAAGAGGCTCAGTCATTATCATCATCAAGGACTACTATTGCTTCAAACAAAGAAATTAGTAAGGGATTTACCTATTTTAGAAGATTATCATCCTCATTACCAAGCATGCCAATATGGAAAGCAACATAGACAACCATTTCCAAGAATAGCTTTAAGAGAAACACAAAAGCTTCAATTGATTCACATTGATCTAGCAGGACCATAAAGAACACCTTCTCTCAAAGGTAGCCTTTACCATATTGCCTTCACTGATGATTTTACAAGATTATGTTGGATTTTTTTCTTAAAATTCAAATTAGAAGTGGTTGGAGTGTTTTGGAAGTTTAAGAAAATGGTGGAAAACCAAAGTGGCTACAACATTCAAGTTCTAAGGTCTGATAATGGAAAAGAATACACCTTAGAAGAATTCAATTTATATTGCGAGGAAACAGGCATCGAACACCAGCTCACTACTACACTCCACAACAAAATGGAGTTAGTGAGAGAAGAAATAGATATATACTGGAAATGACAAGATGCATGCTCCACGAGAAAAACTTACCAAAGCAATTCTGGGCTTAGGCGGCAAAATACAACAGTTTTTCTTCAGGACAGGCTTCCCACAAAGGCAGTGAAGAATAAGACACCATTTGAATCTTGATATGGATATAAACCATCTCTAAATTTTCGTAAAGTGTTTGGTTGTTTGTGTTGGGTTACGGGCAGAATATCCAATCCGGTTGGATCATAAATGCAGCGGAATTTATAATTTTTTATCCCTTAACCCACCAAGGATCACATGCGTTTCATAAAAACCAAGGAAGAATTAAGCGAGGCACACCTCTTGTAAGATCGGTCGTCGAAGCCTTCCAAAGTACAGCGCCTTGGTTTTATTCGGATCTTCAGAAAGGTGTTGCGCTATGAAAAACTTGACCACCCTCTACAAGTATCCACACACGAACAAATAATGAGCAGTCTCTTGAATGCTAGTTCAGGTTCGTCTTCTCAAAACGAAATTAGGGTTTCTCTGTTTTTGGTTGTTCCTTCTTTGTAAAAGACGGCTACCCCAAAAATATATATGTCTCACATATATATATATATATATATATATATACAAGTCTGCTAGGGTTTTAAATCCAAAAGCAATTTGTATCGGATAAGGAAACTAATTTATATTATATATATTTAAACGCTTTTAAATAGTAACAATTTAAATTCAAATCCTTATCGGATAAGAAACAAATTTATTTATATTATTATATATTTAAAACTCTTTTAAATATAACAATTTAAATACGAATTTCCTTATCGAGATAAGAAAGCAATTATATTATTATATGGCTAAAACCCTTTACCAGTTATTTCATATCCAATAAGAAAATATAATAAATTAATTATTTGTTATAATTTAAATCACGAACTAAACTTTCTCAAGAAGTCGTCAGAATTTAAATAACAACTAATTGTTATTTATGGTAAAATAATCTCATCACATTTAAATTACTACGAGAAGTGAAAAACCATAACCGTTGTGTCGTTCTTAATGTGGCGATACATAGGTTTATTAAACACATTGGCGGTAGGCACAAATCACATTTGATCCTACAAGTCATAAGTGGCCTGAGACATTACTTGACTACCCAAAGTTCAAATGAGAAACATGATCGAGACAACCTTAATATAGCTAATGACATAATCCTTTTTGTCTTATGATATCTTGATAGAATATAAGGCATGGACAGAAGTCAGCCTTATATCGTTCTATCTTTTGATTACTCGAGAGCCCGATTAAGGTGACTAAGCAAGAATGACATTGATGCCAAAATTGATTCGTTTTGAGCACGACTCATGCATTTCTCGAGTCTCTCAATTGTCGAGAGCTGAGATATATCTCTCTTATAATAGAGGCACAAATTCCATTTTAATCGCTCATATCTCACTACATAATTCTTATTATGTTCAGTATAACCTTTATATTCATAGATTAAAGAATAGCGTTTGATTATATCAAAACACAATATTCCTTATGTGTTGAGAACTATGGCAATCTCGAGGTCAAAGTTTAATGACACAACTATTAGAGATTAATTTATGACTTTGATCATGTATTAATCTCAGACGGGTCTGACTCAATATGTGTTCTCCAACAAATAAATATAAATTTGATTTGTATCTCATACACATATTTATCCCATGAATATCAATCAAACTTTATACTAATCTTAATTCATTGTTATTCCCATAACAATAACCGATTAGGGATATTTAGAATAATTAATAATATTATTCAAGGACATTATATATAATAAACATGCAATACAAGGCATCTTCATCTATGTTCCTCAGATTAAGCGTGATAAACTAGACAAGAAGGCAATACAAGGCATCTTCGTAGGCTACAACACAATATCCAAAGCTTACTGAGTATTTCAGCCATAAACTAGGAATATTGTCATAAGAAAAAATGTGCACTTTGTGGAAAATGAAGAATGGAACTGGGAGACTTTAAAGGACTCAAATCAACAAAAGCTAAACTTTCCTATTAGAAGTGTCAAGGGGCAGAGAAATCAAGATTGGTAAAATGAGATGGTGGATAACATTCCAATTAGAGGCACTAGAATGCTTTATGATATTTATCATAGATGCAACATTGCAGTTTGTGAGCCTATAGGTTTTGAAGAAGCAAAACTTGATAAAAAAAAAGGATGGTAGTAATGAAGGAGGAGCTACACATGATCGAGAAAAACAAGACATGGCAGCTTATTGACAAACCTCAAGATAGAAAAGTCAATGGAGTCAAATGGGTGTTTAGAACCAACGTAAATGTTGATGGCTCCATCCCAGCAAACCTGTGAGGAGCTTGTGGTTGATAAAGTCTTAAGGCTCATATATTTTTAATCCATTTTTACGGCTTGTTTTTAAGTATTTTCAAAACATTTTAATGCCAAGTTATGGAATAATTACGAACTTTGTGTTTTGCAGGAGTTAATTCCAAGGAGAGATTTCAACAAGAAGAAGAGAAAAACGACAATTTATAACAGTTTTTGTTGCGACCGAGGACTTCACGGAGTCGTGAAAAGGTCTAAGCAAATGCTGTTGAAACGATTATTGCAACAATATTTTATGTGCCGCAACACAAGATCTAAAAATTGGCAGATGAGCTATGTTGCAACAAAAGACAACGTGTCACGACAGAAAATGGGAAGAAGCCAGCTGAGACAAAGATCAATTATGTTGCGACATAATGAAAGACTAGAGGGCAGAATCTATGTCGCGACAGAATTTACTCTGTCGCGACACTAACTCTTGCAACATGGAGGAGCTGGTTGAGGAGACAGGGAAGGCACGAAAGAAGAAGTTAGTCGCGACAAGAAAATTTAAATTCGCGTTAAAATGGCGTTTACTTGTTAAAGCGGCACAGTCGCAACAAGGAACCAGTTGCAACATACTTCAAAGGCGAAGAGATAAGTTTATGTCATGAAATATGGATCTTAATGTACCGTAACCACGAAATAAGATAAATAGAGGAAACGAGGAATTCGCGACAGACTTTTCACAGGTTCGCGATAAAGGTTTCAGCACAGTAAAGGGTTACGTATCAGCGAGCGAGTGGCTGACCTGTGAATAATCTTATCGCAACATAAAGCGGGTCGCGGCTTGACTAAATGGCCAACAACACCCGAGAAATTCGTATTATGACATTAGAACAAGCTAAAATAAGAAATCAAGCTCGGTGGCAACGAAGCCTGCATCGACAGACTTTGGGTGCATATAGAAATGCGGATAATACAAGGCGGTGTTTGCAACATAGCTTTGAGCGAGTCTTGTCGCGACATAGCAGAAAACTGGTGCGTGACACCAACACGAAGTTACCCAGAAGCGTGTTGCGATGATTATTGATGTTGCGACATAAGCTGTTTTGAGAATGCACAAAATATTATCCACGACAAAGGAAACTTTGTACATGACAATTATCATACTAAAGAAAGCTATGTCGCAACAAAATGCGCTATATACTTAGCGAAAGCAAGGAGCACAAGATCTTCAGTCGCGACCAGACGACTTATGTGCCCAATACCTTATAATTTTATAATAATTTTATTATATATTCGGGTATAAATTGAGTCAAACTTAGGTTTTAAAAAAATGATAAATTCTTAAATTGTGAAAAGTGGAAATGAATATGTGAGCATATGATTAAATATATCTTTAAAATGAGAAATTAATTGAGCGCAGGAAATAAGCCACAGTGAAAAAGGCAAATTTGGAGTCTTATTGAGAAATAAGGACCTAAGGGTCTAATGAGGGCTGAGCTTAAATGCCATGTGAATTAAAATGATAAATGAAAGTGAAATGAAGGTTAAAATGCCAAAATGAGAAATGGGATTTATGAAAGTGTGAGCATGGCCTTATAAGGATAAGTGGTATTGACCATGTTGGTCTTAGAAACCTCCCACTGAGTGCCAAACGTTTTGGAGACAAGAGAGAGAGAGAGAGAAGCTAGGGTTTGAGGAAATAGTTGGGGTGGTGTGAATCCCTCCATGTTTTATGTAAGATCTTGCAAGGAGGAGGCGAGAGGAAGCTGGGGCTTCAAGTGCAAAGTGGTGCAAGGTATTACACAAACCCTAGATTTCTTTAAATGATATTTGGGTTAGAAAAACCCTAATCCATCCATGGGTTTTGTTCATGGTTGGTTTAGGATGATATTAAAATGCCTTTGGGAGAGTTTTCCATAATTTTGTTTTAAGTTTTGAGGATTTTTGGTGAAAAATCACAAAAATGAGCAAAAGAAAAAGCTGAGCAGAGCAGGCCTTCGCATGTGAAGGGCACCCTCTCATGACGAAGTTGCCTCGCAGGGGAGGGCGAGAGAGGCTAAGGCCACCCCTTGGGTTCGCCAAGGCGTAGCCTTGCTACGCCGTGGCCAAGACACTGTTTAGAGTGGGCAGTTTTCGAATTTTTGTTTCCGAACACCTCATATTTCGTACCCCAATAGTTTAAGGACCCTAATAAATGATTAATGGGGGTTCAAATAAGAATAAAACTAAATGAAAAACATCTTGTACTACCATACCTCGAGCGAGTTTGTCTTTAAAGCGAGACTTAGTGTCTTAACCTAAGGCTTGTTAATGAAAATTAATTGACATTCAATAAAAATGTATAATAATAATTGTTTTATCCGCTCAAAGTGACATGATTATTTGATGACTAGGGACGGGTAAGGATCACCTAACCTAGGGCCAAGAGATCGAAGGAAAGGAAGCTAAGTAAACTGACTTTGGTTTGTTCATAACTCTATCCTTATTTCAAAGTGTTTTGGTGGTATGCAAATAAATTTGAAATGATTATATGAAAATAGTATATCTTTGAAATGATATTCACGAGATTACATATGGATTTAAAAATGTGATAATTGAAATGATTGTGATTAATTGCATGTGAAAGATTGTCGAATTGTAAACGAATTGGTCAATTCTTGACATCTTGAATTGAATCGATATACCGAATGAACAGCCTGGCGAGATGCCCTAATCGGCATCCATCATGAAGGCACCCCGAAATTTTCCAATGCCCCACTTGGCAGGATGCACCAATTGGCATCCGTCATGATTACGAATGACATTGAAGAAATGTCCCACTTGGCGGGATGCACCAATCGGCATCCGTCTTGATGGCGTATGACATTTAAATACCACATGTCGGGTGCACCAATTGGCATCCAGCATGATGGGAGACCGAAATTTGTGAAATGTGTAAGCACATTGCAGATATGAAGGATAGGATTCCATAGAAACGGAATCGTCGTAGTCTTGAATCGCATAGAAAAAAAAATGAAATAACGAACTTGTTGAGTGTAAATGGGATTTGTAAACTAAACACATCTTTAAGAATGTACGTTTGAATTTGATGAATTGAATTGTGGTATGAATTGTTGCATGTGAAAATGCATATATTATATGATCAATGATTTGTAAAGTGAAAGCATGTGAAATGAATAAGCATGAGTATAGTTTGATATAAAAGGCATGATTTTATGATAAATGCATGTCAAGTTAAATTGGAAAATTGGAATATAACTGTATAGAATCACTAAGCACGAAAATGCTTAGCGTATAGTTTTTATCTATGCGCAGGTACCCAGTAAGCAAGACAGAAGGCCAAGTACAAGAGGCGCAAAGTCATAGAGAAAGTTGCGGTGTATAAGTATATACCCCGTCATATGCATATCATATCTTTTGAACATGTGATATTTTGTGAAAAAAATAGTTGAACTTTGGACCATTGTTTTTGTATATCATTTTGTAAAGGCATGATACGCCATTTTGTAAACAAATTGTATAAGAGTAAATGTTTATGGGCCCATTGTTTGAAAATGCTTCCGCGTAAATGGAATTTCTAAAAGGAAATGACATAAATAAATGTTTTGATAAGATAAATAAAAACGGTCGGAGTAAACCGGCCTCTGGTTCGGATCCGCCATTCGAGTCGGGCCAGGGATTCAAGTCGCAACATTTTTGAAAAAGAAAATTTAATAACACGGTAAATAAAAAGAATTAAACGAGCGTCCCTGGGTTTCGGTTCGGATCCACCAATTGGGTCAGACCGGGCTCGGGGGAGTTGCTATCTCTTCTTGCACATACACAGCAAAAGACACAAAACTGTCACCACACAACTACAGGTGGTGACAAGAGAGGTAAATGCGGGCCCAAAATTTTAGGGATTCTGAAATAGCCTCGATTTTAGAGACCCCAGGCACAGAACTCTATAAATGAAACATTTGCGAAGCGAGGCGGTCGGTCGACATTGAGCAGACAGTACTGGGGGGCGGGGACTCTTTTGTATTATATTTTTCTTTTCTTTTCTTTTCTTTTTCTTATTTTTCTTTTCTTTGTATATTAGATTTAGAGTAGGATTGCTTAATTTGTTTCCTGGATCTGAAACAGTAAATTGTTCAGAAGTTTAGAAGTTGAAATTCATTTACGATTACTGTTTGAATTCAATGAGCTTGGGACAAAAT
Organism: Tetrastigma voinierianum; assembly: GCA_016808115.1. Classification (NCBI taxonomy): domain Eukaryota; kingdom Viridiplantae; phylum Streptophyta; class Magnoliopsida; order Vitales; family Vitaceae; genus Tetrastigma; species Tetrastigma voinierianum. The sequence goes on along the minus strand of JAEQBH010001449.1, from coordinate 789,259 downwards.
TTGGATTGATTGCGATTCACAGTGGAATTTTCTTTGTCCCGATATTTCGGTGTATCTTGTAATCAAGTTTTGAGAACATAACCATTTAGGAAAGATAAAGTGTTAGTTATGGTCTTTTCTGCACAATAAGAAGAACATTTCCTGAGTTGAATTTTAAATTTATTTTAATGGTGTTGTTCTTGAAATTAATTGTTCCCAATTTTAGTAGCTTATACCTATGAAAGGACTATTGTCTGGCTCACGATTTCCAAGGAGGCCCTGAGTGGCGTAGAGATGAAGATTCTGAGGCATGGAGCCAGGTTACTTGGGGTATGCTAGGTAATATTGAAGAAGCCCAATGAGAACACGAAGGTTACTTAGATACGTACTCAATTTGCTCATGGTTTGAGAATGGGTTGAGTGATATATCAATTTAATCAATTAGAGATCTATCATTGATGCAGAAAGAATGATCTTGATCCATTGCATGAGATCTAATCAAGGAAGAAAACTCTTTCAGATCTTAAGGTTGGGAACATCATTCATTTGTAGAAATTTATGGCTTTGCCTGTCTTAAGGAAGCAAAATCTGCAGTCATAAGAAATGGGTATAAAGTACTGGAAAAGAAAAATACCCCGATCTTACAGAGAAATTCTAATTACAAGCAATTGATTAGAATCATGTTTCAGAAATGAACATGAACCTCTGCTTAGTGAAAAGTATGGTTAGAGGAGGAATCCAAACTATACTACCTTGCCTCTTGACAAATTCAGATTCCAACTCAGGGGAAAATAGAATGAGATTATGATGCAGGAATTGATAATTTCACAGCAGTGAAATCCCGGTGTCTACTTCCAGCAATAATTTGGTTCAGTCCATTTTATATTTAGGATTTAAATTTTTTTCTTTATTTTGAATGTAGGATCCATTTATTAGAATTCTTATTAGGTTACTGAATTTTCTCTAAATTGGATATTAAAATAGTGTAGAATTCTAGTAGTTGGGGTAGTTGAAGTTTAAATTCTTTCCAATCTCTGTGAGAACGATATCCGGACTTATAGGTCCACTTTATTACTTCTACGACCTGTGCACTTGCAGTTTTTAAGACCAAATTAAATCTTTAATTGAGTTTCATGACAAAATTAGTTTTCTTATGAGCATACAAGTTAATTTTAGGTCTCAACAAGTTTTTGGCGCCGTTGCCGAGGATTAGATAATACTCCTTGGGAATAGTGGCAGAAATTTGGTCATACATAAAATTTTGGTCAACAAGTTTTTGGCGCCGTTGCCGGGGATTAGATAATACTCCTTGGTTAATAGTGGCAGAAATTTGGTCATACATAAAATTTTGGTCAACAAGTTTTTGGAGTCGTTGCCGGGGATTAGATAATACTCCTTTGGTAACAGTGTCATAAATTTGTATATATAGTTTGGTCAACAATGGTTAAAGGCTACGCTCAGATTTTTGGAGTGGACTACTCAGATACATTTGCTCCAGTTGCTAGGCTAGACACCATTAGGTTACTTCTTGCTATTGTAGCAAAAAAGGGCTGGAAAGTGTACCGATTGGATGTTAAATCAGCATTTCTAAATGGTTTCTTGCAAGAAGAAATCTATGTTGAACAACCAGAAGGCTTTGTGAAGAAAGGAGAGGAAGACAAAGTTTATCTCCTCAAGAAGACTCTCTACAAATTGAAGTAAGCTTTAAGATCCTGGTATAACAATATTGATGATCATTTGCTAAGTTCAGGCTTTGTAAAAAGTCTATTTGAATCCACTCTTTACATCAAGCACTATGAAGGTGATATCCTTGTTATTTCTCTTTATGTTGATTATCTTTTGGTGACTGGAAATAATGCATCTTTGATTGATGAATTTAAGCTGGAAATGATGAAAGTATTTGGGATGATTGATCTTGGATTGATGACTTATTTTCTAGGAATAGAGATCAAGCAAAGTCAAGATGAAGTTTTCATTTGTCAAAAGAAGTCTGCAAAGGAAATTCTCAAGAAGTTTCATATGGAAGATTGTAATTCAATGAGCACTCCTATGAATCAAAAGGAAAAGTTGAGCAAGGAAGATGAAACTGAAAAAGTGGATGAGGCACACTTTAGAAGTTTGATTGGGTTCTTGATGTATCTTTCAGCAACAAGACCTAACATCTTAATTGCTATGAGTATTTTATCTCGGTTCATGCATTGTGCAAGTGAAATACACTTGAAAGTTGCTAAGAGGGTGGTTAGATACATAAAAGGTACAATTAACTTTGGCATTGTTGAAGATGAATGCTAAAATAAAGAAAACTTTATGTTTGATAAAATGCTAAAGAGAAGTGCAGAAAAAATGTCTTAGCAAAAATAGAGCAAAACAAAGGTACAGCTGAATAACTAATTTTTGTTACATATGAATTCCAGAACCTTCTTCTTCAATAAGACTTCTAGAACCTTCTTCTTCAATAGCCCCTCTCAAGCTGGACATGGAACCTTCCATGTTTAGCTTGCATCAAAGTGTTTGAATACGATCCTCTGACAAAGCCTTGGTAGGAAGATCAGCATGTTGGAACTCAGTAGAGATATACCCGACTTCTAGTTTGTTTGTTGTTACAAGATCACAAACAAAATGAACATCAATTTCTATGTGCTTAGTTCTAGCATGATACACAAGACTACTTGCCAAAGCTTGAGCCCCTTGGTTGTCACACCAAAGAATAGGTGGTGTGAGCTGAAGATTTATACCAATTTCAGTTAACAAATGTTGTATCCATATTAAGTCAGTAGCAGCACTTGCTAAAGCTCTATACTCCGCTTTAGTACTTGACCTAGCCACAACTGTTTGCTTCCTAGAACTCCAAGTGATAAGATTTCCTTCAAGAAAAAGTAGATGCCACTTACAGACTTTCTATCATCAATATTCCTTGCTCAATCGGCATCTGAATATCCTCAAGCTTCAACAATTGTGTTGGTTTAAACTTGAGACCATATAAAATAGTTCCTTTTATGTACCTTAGAACTCTCTTACAGGCTTTCTAGTGAGCTAGAGTTGGAGCTTACAAATATTGGCTAAGCTTATTAACTGAGAAAGCAATATCAGGTCTTGTTAAAGTAAGATATTGAAGTGCCCTAACCGTGCTCCTATACAGAGACGAATGCTCAAAAGGTGCACTATCATGTAGAGACAGTTTGGAATTGATACACATAGGTGTGAAGAGGGAAACGGCATTGAGAGCAAATTAGTTTGTGAAGGAGATCAACAACATATTTGAATTAACTAAGATGTAATCCTAAAGAGTCTCAAACAACTTCAAAGCCAAGGAAATAACTTACATAACCCAAGGTTTTTAGAGCAAACCGAGTGTTTATATCTGAAATAACCTGTTGAATGTCTGTAGAGCTTTCTCTTGTAATTAGGATATCATCTACATACACTAAGAGAAGCATCATTCGACCACCTTTATGAGTGAAGAAAAGTGATGTATCAGAAACAGAGTTTTGAGAACTCCATGCAGTGAGAGCACTTCTCAATTTCTCAAACCAAGCTCTTAGAGTTTGTTTGAGACCATATAATTCCTTATGAAGTTTACACACATGGTTAGGCTTCGTAGAATCCACAAACCCCTCTGGTTGAGTCATAAAAACATCCTCACGAAGATCTCCATTCAAGAATGCATTATTCACATCAATTTGTTGAATGTCCTAACCTCTTGATACTGCTAAGGTAAAGATGATTCTAATGGTTGATGCTTTAATAACTGGACTAAATGTCTTAGAAAAATCGAGACCAGGAGTTTGTTGAAAGCCCTTGGCTACCATTCGAGCTTTGTATTTGTCCAAGGTACCATCAACCTTAAGCTTTATTTGAAACACCCATTTACTTTGTATAACATGAGAAGCATCATTAGGAGGAACTAATTTCCATGTATTATTTCTTAAGAGAGCTCGATATTCAACTTCCATAGCATTTTTCCATTGAGGATTAGCCAAGCAAGAAATTATGGTGGCTGGCTCTTGATGAAGTGAAGCAACAAGAAGTTTAGGTCTAAAAACACCAAACTTAGACCTACTTTGCATGGGATGGTTGGACTGATAAGGAACATTCATTTTAGGAACTGAGGCACAGGTACAGAGATAGACTCAACATGCGGAAATAATGTGACAGACCTGAGAAGCTCCAATAGAAGAAGTAACAGTATTAGATTCAAAGGATACAATTTTACTAGAAGGCAAGGGAGACAGAAATGGTACTTGAATAACATGGACATCAGAATTATTTTTTAGAACATGCCAGAGATCATGGACTGGTATTAAAGTTTTGTAAGGAAATAGAATCAGACATAGTAGCAGACTTGGAAGAAGGAAAAGTAGATACAGAAGGAATGAAAAAAGAAGGAGCATCATAGAAAGTGATAGTTGGAGGAGTGACAGAAGATGGTTTAGGTGCAAATAACAATTGATATGGAAATGAAGCATCATAGCTCTTACTTCGAGCTATGTAAATTCTACACAGAAGGATGTAGCACCCTATAATAACTATGAGAAGGACTATAGCCTAAGAAGAACATACACTTAGAAGACTTGAAAGTAAGTGTTTGTTTGTAAAGAGGCTTTAGTAGAAACATGGACACCTAAACACCTTGAAAAAATAATAATCTGGCTTGTATCCAAATAGAGATTCAAAGGGTGAAAGATCCTTAAGTACTAGTGTAGGAAGGCGATTCAAGAGATAAACTATTGAGAGCAAAGCCTCCCACCAAAACTTTAAATCCATGGCTGCCTTAACAAGTAGTGTCAAACCAATTTCCATAATACTTCAGTGTTTTCTTTCAACCCTCCCTTTTTGTTGATGAGTATGAGGGCAAGGATGACGAAAACAAATACCAAGATCATGAAGAATAGGTTGAAGCTTACGGTATTCACCTCCCCAATCAGTTTAGAAACACTTAATCTGAGTTTGAAATTGTCTTTCAACCAGCTTATTAAAATGCAAGAAAATAGTAATTGCTTCATGCTTTTGGCCAAGGGGGAAAAGCCAAACATATCTAGCAAAACCATCAACAAATGAGATATAATATCTATATCCATCACTAGAAAGAAGAGGTGCAGGACCCCATACATCTAAATGAAGCACTTGAAAAGGCTGAGTAGTTTTAAGAGGAACTGAAGGAAATGAATTTAGTGAAGTTTTCCATATTGAGCATCAAAATTGCACGAAATGACTTAGAAGAGAGCAATTTGAAGGTGAAACCTTGTTAGGAACAACGTTATTTGGGTGGCAAAGACGGTTGTGCCACAAGTGAACCAATGATTTTTACTGCAAGAGCAACCACTTGTTGGAGTTGTATTATGTCCAGAATATAGTGCAGTAAACAAATTCGAACAGCAATGTGTAGTTTGTGATGTAGAGTAGTAGTCAGTTGATGCTAAATTTGAAGATAGTTGTGATGATGTAGGTGACTGGGAAGAGCATGGAAGTTGAATTTGATAAAGGCCATTATTAAGAGTTCCTTTTAGAGAACATCTCTGGTGTGCTTGTCCTTAACATAACAACAAGTAGAGTTAAATTCAACTATAACATTATTATCCAATGTGAACTTGGAGATATTGATCAAGTTCTTGGTTATAGAAGGAACTAAGAGAATATTTCAAGAGCAAGGAAACTAGAAAGTGCCAGAATATGCTAAATCAATTTTACCAATATGAGACATAGGCAACTCAGTGCCATCTCCAACTCTGAGTTTACCACTGCCAGAATACTCATTTTTGAAGTAAGAGAGTCACCATGAGCAGTAACATGATGCGTAGCAACACTATCTAGGAACCATGAGGCATCATCTACATCCTTTGGGGAGGCAATATATGCCTGAGAGGACTGAAATTGAGAGAAATCACAAGCAGCATCACCAGTATTGACTGAGCCTTTTGAAGACTGAGATTGATTATGACAATTGAGATTGAACCTATTATAGCATTTTATAGAAGAGTGTCCATATTTACTACAAATCTGACACAAAAGCTTACTGCTCACTCCTGGAGAGAAATAGTTACAGCCTCTAAAGGAAGAACGACCCCTGCCTCTACGACCAGAGCGTCCTCTAGAGTTTGTTTGCTAACCTCGAAAAGTAGAAGAACTTGATTGTTTATGAGCCAAAAATCCTTCAGAATTAGGAAACTCAACAACAGAGGCAGTTGTAGGATGTTTTTAAGAAACATATTCATGTGTTTGTAACAAATACTGAACCTCTTGAGAAAGTTTACTGAATCTCATGACGTGAGATTTACTGTATTCAAAAATCAGATCAAGACCTCCTAAGATATACAAAATTAATTCATGTGAAGCACATGTTGACTAGCAGCCATTGAGGCATAGAAATACCTTTCATTTTAAGGATATATTCTTCAACAAATTCAGCACCTTTCTTTGTAGTTTGCAACGAAAACCTCAATTGAAGAATTCGTGCTTTAGATCGAGTAGAGAAGAGTTGATCAAGCACTTTCTATATTTTTGTTGATGTATTACACAGAACAACATGTCCTAGCATTTGTTCAGTTATGGAAGACAGTAACCAGCTCATTAAAAATTGATCCAATCTCATCCAAGTGAGACAATCTGGATTTATGACAGGATCGTTACAGTTTGTAGAATTAGAGAGAAACTCAGTAGGTTTGAGGCGAGTTCCAAGAAAAAACCTTCTAGATCGTGTGGTCTTACCGTTGGTAGAATTTGAGATCTCTAGAAAGCATAATTCAATTGATCTAATCGAATACTCAGAGGCACCAATGTGGACGGAATCACCTTTGGAAGATGTGGAAGGAAAGAAAACATATGATGAGCTACTAGAGCTTGATACCATGTTGAAGATGAATGTTAAGCCAAGCAAACTTTTTGTTTGACAAAATGCTAAAAAGTGCAGAAAAATGTCTCAACAAAAACTAGAGCAACAATTTGCAGCTGAATAACTAATTTATGTTACACGTGAATTCCAGAACCTTCTTATTCAATAAGACTTCCAGAACCTTCTTTTTCAATAGGTATCAAGTTCAAGAAAACCAAGTTCAAGTTTTTTGGTTTCTCTGATAGTGACTGGGTAGGATCTATTAATGACATGAAAAGTACCTCAGAGTACTGCTTTAGTTTTGGATTAGGAGTGTTTTCATGGAGCTCGAAGAAACATGAAACCGTAGCTCAATCTACTGCTGAAGCAGAGTTTGTTGCTGCAACCTGCTGTAAATAAAGTTTTGTGGCTGAAGATATTGGTGATTTTCATCTTGAGTGAAACTAGATCTTTGTTGAGAGAATTAAGCTGCAGCCAGCTATTTCTACAATCTAGTTTTCACAGGAAGCCCAAGTGATTGGATTCGAAAATTTTTAATATGTCCAAAATTGAATATGAAAATTTTGATGTAATTACTGTCTTTAGTTTTCGTTTTCGAGAAAATACGTTTAGTATTTGAGATTTAGTTGAAAATAAAGAATAAGAAAATCTGGATTTTGTAAATAGTTTAAAAATGAGTTAATGAACTTGATGAAAGTGTGTTTTCAAAATGCGGGTTCTTTAATTCGCGATCCGTGTTTTCGTGAGGCATTGAGAAGAAAATTGAAGTGGAGACGAAAGGAAGAAAAGAAAGAAAATGCCCTTGTCCGTGTTTTAGTTTTGTCGTCGTGTCCGTGTTTCGATTTATTAAAGCAAAGACTTTCAACATAGAAGCTGTTTTCGGTTAAATGCCATATAAAATGTTGAAAATAGTGAATTCATTTTCTTTGTTTTGAAATTGTTTTATGCGATTCGTAACTAAACGTGTTTTAACATTTCCAAAGGCTTGAATAGAAAAGCGAAAATTTCTCCTCTTAAACGAGGGCTAAACATTTCAACATCAAGCTGTTTTTCTTGAGGGAAGTGTAAAAGGATGGTGTTGTAACTCTTGTTTATTGCAAAACAAAAGAGCAAATAGATGATGTCTTTACTAAAGCCTTACTAACTAGCAAGTTCGAGTTTCTGAAAATGAAACTTGGTGTTTGCAGTCTCTAAATCAAGGAGGAGTGTTAGTTGTTGTACTTAGGACTGCTGCTATGTTTTCAGATTTTTTTAAAAATGTTTTGTTTTGAATATTTAAAAGTTGTTAACTAGTCTCTAGGAAGTTGTTAATGTTATATATTTTTTTTGTTTTTAATGATAACTTAATTATAGGACATGATCTTAGTGGTTAGTTATGTTTAAGTCTTTAATTAAATTCAAAAAACTGATTCAACGAATAAAATTCTTTCTTCCTCAATATAATCTCTACTGTTATTTTACTAACTTATTTTCTTCCTTCAAAGCTTTTTCTGTTTTTGCAGTTGTAACTTTACAAACAACAATTATTTTAGTTTTTTTTAGTAGTAGAACCAAGATGTATGATATATTTTTAATTTTTGAACCCTATATATATGGTTCGGTTTCATCATTCCCATTTACGATATTCCTTTTGTTTGCTGTGGATTTTGGTTTTAAAAACATACAAAAGCCTGAGGTGGTGTGAATGCAGGCGTCTAAATTATAGTATTTAAGTAGGCGTGCCAAAATCTAACCACCACTTTCCCGAAGCAAAAAGAAATAGAAGTTCTAGTTCATAGATTATGTAAGTCTAAGTGAAAAATGCTTTGAAAATTGGTTTATTACAGAAAATTTGAGAAAAGCATGCGAATTAAGCTTGAAGATAACAAATTTTATTGTATAATAGACTAAGAATAACATATAGAAACGATAAAGCTTGAATTAACAGATGCTTATAAGGAAAAACATGTAACTAGACTAAAGATCTGGAAAATACGGCTGATGAACTAGTAGAAACATAAGAGAAATGCTGAAATGCTTTGTTTAGAGTGTCGATTGATTACTGATTTTGTGGTCCTTTGCTCTGAAGTTGAGTCTTCCTTTTATAAGCATTTTGTATAATCCCATGTTGAGCACAAACATCAACAAATGACGTTTCATACTCACCACCTCAATCACTTCTTAGCCCTTTAATTTTCTTGTTTAATTGATTCTCAACCTCGTTTTTGTAGAGGAAAAATTTCTCTATCGCCTCATCCTTACTTTTGAGTAAGCACACATAACAGTACTTGGTGTTGTCATCAATAAAGGTAATAAAATATTTATTACCACCTCTTGTTTGTACAAATTTCAAATCACATATGTCACTATGGATTAAGTCAAAAGGTTCAGTGTGTCTTTCAACATTTTGAAAAGTTGACCTAGTCAGTTTTGTCTTAACACAAGTTTCACATTTATGCTTTGCATCAATTTGGAAAGTTGCTATATGATTTAAGTTAATTAATCTGCACAATATATCATAATTAACATGTCCTAATCTGCCATGCCATAGATTAAAGAGACTGAAATATAAGCGAAATACTAGCTTTATTCGTATTTGGAAACATGATAGTCATTACATTAAGTTTCCACATGCCATCACTCATATACCATTTCAACACATTCACTCTTTGACAAACAAATTTATCTAACTTCGAACACATTGAAATCATGACTATTAGGTAATGGAACCGGCACTATGTTCTTGTGGATTTCAGGTACATATAATATATTTGTTAGAGTCGGCTCAGCTAGAATATCTTGAGAGACACTTACCTTGGCGCTTTAATGTGGTAGAATTTTTCCATATACACTTTTCCCAGATTACGGATCAAAGGTAGAGAACATTTTTTTGTCCAAGCATACATGGCGAGTAGCACCAATCCACCATTCCTTGGGATTGGATCCCACTAAGTTAAGAGATTACTATTGTAAGGTCAATGTCAAACATATCCTTGGTGATGCCATCAATCCCATTGGCTTCCTTGGGTTTGTCCCTCCTTGGCAGTTTGCAATCCGAAGATTTGTGACCTTTCTTCCCATAGTTGAAGCATTCCCCTTGGAACTTCTACTTCTTAGAGATTCCCCCTTATGGTCCCAACTTAGTGCCCTTCCTTTGTTGTTGGCTTTCTTGAACTTGGAACCTTGACCATGTTCCACAAAGTTAGCTTTAGCCTCGCTGGGATTGTGTGCCCCTTTTTTTCTTGATATCCTATTGTCTTCTTAGTCTGAGAAGTCTAATATTAGATTTTGATGCTCATTTCCTTTCTCTTATGCTTGGGGGCAATTCTTGAAGTCTTTCCAATGAAGCTCTCAATAATAGTTGCAACTTGAAAAGTTTCTCTTAACATCATTAAAGTCGGCATGGATCATGGAGGATTACGAAAAGTTCTTGGACGATTAATGCCTTAGTACTTGGAATCTACCATTTTGTTATCGAGGAAGCGACCTACAATAAAATTCTTGGCCACAACATCCTTAGTTTTATATTTCCAGTCTAGTGATTCCCATAGCTCCTTGGTTGTTTTCTGTTTGAATACATTTGTATGGAATCGATTGATATTCGCTTGGCGTAGTTCTGCCTGAAATTTAGAATGTTTCCAAGCATCCACAACACTGATGACTTAAATATCACACTCATCTTCTTTGAGCTTAGGAGTTTATTCGGTCAAGAATCTCACAAGATTCAAAGTGGTAAGATAGAATAACATCTTCTGTTAAAGTTTATTCCGTTGAACTTCTCTAGTTTTTCCTCCGAGGTAAGACGGAGATGAGCTGGCATTAGGCATCATTGGCACTTGTGCCCGCAGTGGGGTTGTCATGAGAGACACAAATTGGAACCACGTGTTGGAATTCGAGTAAATTTCTCTACAAGATTGTAAAAAATGTGTCAATTTTCTATTTCCAAAACCAATTCTAAGAATAATAAAAAATAACGTGTAACAGAGTATTCCCAGGAAAGACTGGTGGGGTATAAAAACTCAGGCTAAAACCAGCCTCCTTAGACAAAATATTAAATTGAAAAGATTGAGCAGACTTAGATCAGACTCCTTAAACAAAACTTCTTTGTATCATAATTTTCAATTTTCTAAGACCACAAAGGAGTTGGCACAAACTCAAAATGAGTGTAGAGTTTAGCAAAGGCCATCTCCTTATCATACTATTTCATGTGAGAAGCCATGGCCGATAGTATTGCTTTAGTGGTTGAGAACCTTCTGATGAGCAAGGTGCGGGTTAAAGCGTTTTCCTTGTATTACTATTTCCAGGGATTTTCCAACAAACCAATTTGTTTGTTTGATTTTTTTTTCCAATTAAAACCTTTTCCCAAAAGATTTACCGAAACATAGCAACTTTGACAAAAAGCCTTTTTTAAAAAAATCAAAATCAAAATTCAAACAAGGATTTTTTTTTTTTTTAAATGTTTGTCCTTATACTAAACAATTCTCATTTTTTTTTTTTTTATATAAAAGGAGATTTAAAAAAAAAACTGAAAAGTAAAAGCTTACTTTTGTTTTTTTTTCCTAACAAATGATTTTTTATTTCCAGAAAAAATTTCCTTTTTTTTCAGGATTTTTTTTGTTTTTTTTCCAACCTTTTCCAAAATAAAAACCTTATCCAAATTGTTTTGTTTGGTTTTTCCAGAAAAGCAGAAAACTACTTTTCCTTAAATATCTTCCAAAATGAAAGATAATATCTTTGAAAATTCAAAAATTATCCAAATTTGTTTTCTTTGGTTTTTCCAGAAAACCAAAGAAGATATCTTTATAGAAAATTTAAAAAAATGGATTTGTTTATTCAAAAGGACTGAAACAACGAATTCTTAATAAAATCCAAATAAATTGGATTTTTTTCCCCCAAAAAGACTGATCCTTAACTAAATAGGATTCTCTCTCATAAAAAACTATCCAAATAAATTTGATTTTTTTTTTTCTAAAAAAAATCAGAGATTTTCTTTTTTCTAAAAAAAAAATCAGAGATTTTCTCTTATTCAATTTTCCTTTCTTAAATTTTTCCAGGTAAACTCTTCTTCTCACCTTAATTGTTTTCCAAAGTGGTTCAAGGTGTTTTTTTTCTCTGTTTTTCTTTTCCCTTTCCCCTTTCAATATGTTTTAAGACTATTACAAACTCCGCAAATTACTTGAAAACAAATAATGAAATTACAAAGGAATGAAAAAAAAAAATTACAAAAATGACAAAATATCGAGTCTTGTCTTTCAATCGGATAGAAGACGTTAGTCTTGTAGTGTCTTCTCCTTAAAAGCAGTTAAGTCGATCTCATAGTGATAAAAAGTGTCTGGCCAATATTCCTGGCCAACAGTACTCTTTCAGAAATGATTTGGAATAAATGGATTCTTCTCATAAACACAAGAGGAACATGAAGGTAGACAAAGGAATAAAACTCGACTTTAGTGAGTGTAATTTTGAGAAAACTCTGACTGATATATAGAATGCAAGGGATGAATGGAAGAACAAATAAACTAGATCGTTTTGAGTTCAATGGTAGTGGGGAATTAAAACCCATAAATGGTATTAAACCATTATATGGTTTATTCCACCGTTATAAAACTAAACTAAACCCCAAATGTATATTACTTTCAATCAAACAGAATAGGAAATATGTTCATTTGATATCACGACGGAATAGGAAATTTCAATATTTTTTTCCTTTTATTTTTTCTCTCTATTTTCTTTTCCTAGTATTTTCTGGTTTCAAGCTGAGCCTTTAAAATTCTTGTTTTGAAAAATAATCTCATTGATGTTTTCATCCAAACAAATAGGCTTTGAAAACAGGAACGGACATTCAGGGGAGCGCTGCCAGCAAAGACCACCAACCTAACAAAAGAGAGATGCACTAGATGATGTACCGCACCAACAGGTAAGCATAAGACCTAAACCCAAACGCATCAGGTGGGCTGAGCGGAAGAAAGAAACAAGCAAAACGCATGAAAGGCACCAGTGAAATTATGTATATTGCAGACCAGGAAAATACTAGGGAAAGAAAAAAAAAATTATAAAGGAATATTCTTTTCTCATGTTTAGTTTCAAAAATATAAAACAAAATCAAATATAATCAAAATTCCTCAAAATTCTACATATATTTAAATTTCTTAGTCATTATATAATAAAAAGATACAAATAAAATAAGTTTGAACAAACATATATAATTAATTTATTAAGTTTAAACTTATTTTTTACTTTCCTTCAAATTCTCTTTCATTCCACTTTTTCTCTTTATTTTCTTTATTATTTGATAAAGTTTAAAATAATAGGTCTGCTTAGTCAGAACCTGACCCAAATGTTAGGGCAAGAGGAGATTAAAGAACGAAACAAATCTGATTTATGTGACCCTTGATGATGTCCCCACCGAGCCGCAGGGCCCAAGCGAGAACCATTATTAAAGGAAAGAACCCAATTTCCCTAATTAAATCTCAACTAATTAGGGAAGTATGATATTCTTAATAATTGCAAATCAGTGTCACTTGTGTCGATTAACGATAAGGAAGTAAATCATAGCGATAGGAGAAATGGTATTATCGTCAAGCCCAGGAAGACTATCGTGATCATCATTATAAATATCAAGTCACCCCATCGGTGAAAGGTACGCACAAGAAATTCATTCCCTAAGAAGTTGATCTTCTCTTCCCAGCTGGGAAAGAATTGGTTAGAGCGTGAAGGCGCGAATGAGCATAGGTCCTTTTGTTTCTTATTTTTGTAAAGGAGCCATACATCTAGAGTCATCGGACCGACCCAACAATTCCAACAAGCTCCAACCCAGTTTCGGTTGAAAAAACATCATCAGTTTAGCCTCATACATGTGAGCATTCGCTTTCTGAATAAAGTTGACCTCTCGGTGGCTTGATGAGTATCAACTCAGCGGAACACAAGTAGGGTACGCCAATCCATAAGGATGCAAGACCGAGAAAGCGACGTGAATCGTGATATCTGGAGGCACTAGAAACTATACACACCAATACCAACGAGATGGAGGAGCTCCGTCTCACCAACCAACGTTTGTTGAGAGAGTTGGAGCAACTCACCAGGCAATTACAACGCCCTCAAGAGGCACGACAGGCCCGAGAGGCCGAAACACCATTACCCAAGAAGAAGAACAACACCTCGACCCTCCTCGAGAAGCTGATGGAGAAGAAGAAACCAGTCGAGCTAGGGAGCATGGTCCCTAAATATCCCTTAGAGGAGAGGATGCGTGAAGGAATGCGATAGGAATGATGAGACAATGACCAATCCCTTATTAGCAAGGCATGGGGGAGTGATCATGGGAACAGAGGTTCAGGGACATCCAGCAGAGCTCAGCCATATGAAGGAAGCAGTAAAAGAAATTTGAGCTCGGTCTCTGGATGCTCACGGTGCAACAAGCTAAATCTAGTTCACAGTAGGGGTGTTGCACTCCCTCTTCCAGTGATTCGAATGCCACAGGTCGAAACGTTCAATGGAACGAAAGACCCCGTAGATCACCTCAATGCATATAGGAACCAGATGGAGTTGCATGGATATCGGGACTATCGATCATAAACCTTAAGCTATCACGCTAAAGGGCCCAACATTGGCATGGTTTAACAGACTTTCTCCATCTTCAATCTCATCATTCACAGAGCTCTCCGTTGCATTCGTCTCCCACTTCATCGGAGATAGGACGTACAGGAAGCCAAGTTATCACGTTATGACCATAAAGCAGAACCCGTACTAGAGCCTGAGGTCATATGTTCAGAGGTTCAATGCAGAGTCATTAAAGGTAGATATTTCAGACGAGAAGTTCGCCATCACCGCTTTCATCGCAGGGCTAGGGGTGTCAGAAAAGACCTCATGTTCTCCATCTAAAGCACCCTAAATCCTGACATGGCGAGGTGCTCCTTGACCGAGAGAAATATATCGATGGCGAAAGAAGCCCTTATATCCGAAGCAAAGAAGCTCTTCTACTAAAAAGAAGCGAGGGCAGCAAGAAAGCGGGAGCGAAGCGAGGCAAGAGAGCAGGGAACAAATCCACTACGGAGGGAAAAAAAAAAGCGAAGAAGCAATCCCGAAAAGGCGAGGGCGTTAGAGACCGCAGGACCACCTCGGCAGAGTGCGACAGCGATGCCTCGTGATTCCACCCTAACGGCCTCGGTGTCACGAGGTCTTACGTGAGTGCAACATGAAAATTTATGAGGTGGCCATCTCAAATGAGGTCGGACCAGCCAAAGCCTGATAGCTCGGGGGAGCCGGAAACTCGAGTTTGAGAGGGAACTGAAAGCGACTCGAGAGGCGGGAATAGCCCGAAAGGCCTGACAACCCGAGGCGAGCAGCTCGGTTTGAGCTTAAGCTGCTTTCGAAAAGGCCTGATAGCCCGGGGGCCCGGCTGACTCGGTTTAAGAGGCCTAAGCGGCTCCGGAGGCGAGAATGACGAGGCATAGCGACCCAGGACGGCGAAGCAGTTTTAGAGCTTAAGCTGCTCGAGGCCACGATAGCCAGGAGCTGACAACTCGGTTTGAGAGGCCTAAGGCTTGGGAGTAGAATGGCCAGGAAGGCACAATAACAACCCGAGCCGAGCGGCTCAGTTTTAGAAGCAAGCGCTCGAAAGGCCTGATAGCCTAAAGGCAATTTGCTCGAGTTTTGGAGAGCTTAATTGCTAAAGGGCACATGTGAGAGCCCGAAGCTCGGTTTAAAGAGAGCTTAAGCGGCTTAGGAGGCGGGAATAATGAAGGCTGCGGCCCTAGGAGCCAAGTAGCTCACTTTTGAGCCTTGCTCAAAGGCACAATAGCCTAGAGTCAGCTGACTCGGTTTTAGGCTTGCTTTGCTCGAAGAGCCCTGATTACTTGGGAGCCCCGATAACCGAGTTCAAAGAGCATACTTTATTTCCGAGGGGCGGGAATAGCCCGGAGGTAGAAGAGCCAAAGGCCAAATGGCTCGGTTCTAAAAGTTAAACAACTAAAAGGTCACGATAGCCTAGGAGCGAATAGCCCATAGGCACAGCGGCCCGAGCCCAGCGGCTTAGTTTCCGGCCGTGCTTTCGGCATGCGGCCAGGCAACGGTCGATTTTCGAGGATAAACAACTCGGCATAAATCACAATAGCCTAGGAGCCCCGACGACAGTTTTAGAAGGCCTAAATTCGGGAGGCGAGAATAGCGAGCTGCTTGACCTAGGAGCAGTGACTCGGTTTTGAGAGCAAGCGTAGTACTGATAGCCTAGGAACCAAAGCCACTTAGTTTTCAGAGCTTAATTGCTCAAAAAGGCCTTATAGCCTAGGAGCCCCAGGCTTGGTTGAGAGGCTAAATGGCTTGGGAGGTAAAGTATCGACGCGGCTAGGGCGAATGGCTCGGTTTGGAAGCAATTGCTCGAGCCTGACCCAGAGCCCCGATGGCTCGATTGAAAGAGCATAAATAGCTGAGGGTGAATGGCCAAGAGCGAAGAGCCTGAGAGCCAAATAGCTCGTTTAAAGAGTTAAGCTGACCAGGCGTAATAGTCGGAACTGAATAGCCCGTAAGGCCTGCTCTGGCGGCCCGGGAGGCGGCGGCTCGGTTTTCGGGCTTAAGCGCCGAGGCCGCGATAGCCGGGACGGAACTCGGTTTGAGCTTAAGCGCTCAAGAGCCTGATAGCTCGAGGAGCAAGCGACTCGATTTTAAGGCTTAATTGCTCAAAAGGCCTGATAACCTGGAGCCACGTAGTGTGACACACGATTTCAGAAGTGGTTGACCATTGTCAACTTCCGGAAACCTGTGTGTCTCATATCATGAGATCCATACATAGTAGAAATGGCCATGTCGGCCCATACATCCATACTCACCAAAATGTATATTTTATACAAAAATAAGTTAATTTACAATTTGTTTTGATTACAAATTATCCAAAACTAGGTCTTTTACTGAATTTTTTACAAATACATATGAGTATATGTGGCCATTTCTTAGATCTCTAAGAACTCTATCGTCCATGATTGAACCTTTAGTACTGAAATAATTTTCCCTTGACCGGAGTGAGTAATGCCTAGTAGTGGAGATTATCCTACATGGTTCACTCCCATGCCTTTAAATTCTTCATGCAATGCACGAAACAGTCAGTGAAACACACAGAGTCACTGCTCGAATGTACGCATGTTATGGATGGGAGTGTGGTACCATCCCACATCTCGAGCCCTCAACGATTCCCTCACGCATGCCTAAGCCAAGTGTGAGAAACATTTCAAAACAAAGGTTTTGTTCTTGAAAACATAATATAATTCTGATAAATTCTATTGGACAACCCTCAGGAATTGAATTTGTTGGATAATCTTTGTTTGGATAATCCTTGAAATAGTCATGGGTACTCCTCCGAAGGAATGAACTGTTTGAGACAAAATTTTCAAAGGGCAGATTCTTCAAAATCTTCCACGTCAAATTCATTTGATATAGTATTTTCATGTCATACACTCACTTTACCCACTACAGGTTTCAGTCACGTATGAAATGCGATATCTTAAATTCGCAACAATTCATGTCAATATATTAAACATCGTATACTAACGAGAATTTATATACACAATCGAAACATGTTATATAACATAAAATTAGGTCCACGTAGAAATTTAATAAACAATCCGATAGTCCATCTTGGAGCTACTTGAGCATCACACAACAACACAACATGTTATTGAACATAGTAATAACATATCCAACACCTGAAGCAACACGTACGTTCCACGGTCGGTTTAAGATTTACGTCCCAAGAAACCATTATAAGGATTTAGCCACTTTCAGTCAGAGTTTTTGGAGATGAATCTGAGACCATCAAGCCTCGGGCATCTAACCATTAAAATTGCTACTTGTAAAGAATAAATCAAGTAAGAAAACCCCTACCTCGAGGAGTTGTAGGCCAGCGAAATCGATACCGCATCGCGCTGCGGCGTGGGTGGCTTCTCCCTCTTGCTCGTGAGAGCGATGGTCCCAGTACGTAGATCTTAGAGAAGGTGGACTATCTGCTCTCTAAACTCATTTTACCACCCCCAACTCTCGGATACTAAGGTGACGAGGAGATGTGGTCTTTTTGCTGCTTGTTTTCTAACGTGCTCTTGGTTTTGTTTTACAGACCGTGACACATGGCTTAATAGAAACTATTTATCTCTTATCCTTTCATTCATGTGACATGTGTGGCGTGGATCACAGTGTAAATAGATGGCCCGCAATCACGCTTTGCCTCATGTCATGTGTTTACTTATTTGTCGTATAGCGCTGACAGCGAGTCTTGCTCGAAAAACATGAAATTTAGATTATCGGTCGGCCCGAGAAATTGACGTAGGTAGCTAAGATTTAGTGAGACAATCTCAACAGTGAAGTCTGTTTCGTCATTCGAGATCAAAATTAAGTTTGATCAGATTGCAGGTTTTACCTTTTTCATAAAATTAAAATTTTCTACGGTTTACATGGCTGCAGTTTTCGGTGTTGCTCAAAAAGCATGACCAGCGAGCAAATAGCTAGAAGGCAGCAACATTGAGGAGGCGAACAACTCAATTTCAAAGAGATAATTGACTCAAAGGCACAATAGCCCGGGTAGGCCAATCAGTTCAAAGGAGCATAACAACTCTGGGAGGCGACACCAGGAGGTAGAAGACCCCAAGAGCCAATAGCTTCGCTCTAAGAGCAACAACTCAAAAGGCGTACACCTCAGAACGACAAATTTCGTATGTGCAACAAATCTTATGAGTAACAACTTAAGCTTTCAAAGAGTTACTGGGACTCAAAAGGCACAATAAATTTCGAGCAAATACTAAAAGAGCTTAAACAACTCTGGAAGGAAGAACAAATTTCAAGAACCAACACACCAATAGAAAGATAAATGTACTGGAGGCAAGACGACAAAAATCACTAAAAAGCAAGCCTGACACCGGGTCGAAGACACTTTCAACCCATGGAGGAAGAAGTCTTCAAGAACACGAGAAACGATACAGGATGTTTCTTGGGTGCCACAGAAACGACGTACCGAATGGGTGCGAAAATCTAATGGCCATCATTATCACAAGACATCCGACGCGACAAACCCCTAATCAAAACCATCCCTAGCTAGCTAATGCGGAAATCGCGTGACCCGATCCAACAATTTAGCCTCGCTTCAAGCTCACTTCGCCAAGGGTCGGGAGGCAAATCAACATCGCTTAAAATAATAGCGACGCGCTCGTAATCACAAGCCTCCAATGTCGCTTATGAGGATTAAGGAGTACAAGCCTAGTATAATTGCTCGCCCTTGATGATGTCCCCAAATACAGCCCAAATGAGAGCCCAATTCAATTTCTTCATATAATCACTAAAGAACTCAGATAAAGGAAAGAACCCACTTCCTAATTAAATCTCCACCAATTAGGGAAGTAGGATATTTCATAATAATTGCTCATAAATTATTCCTTATTAATCTGTTAACGATAAGGAAAATAAATCCCTCACCGAATGGGAGAAATATGGTATCATCATCAAACTAAAGCTTGGCCGTGATCACCCATTATAACATCAGTCACTCCATCTATGAAACGCACACACAAAAAATTCATTCCCTACAATCGATATATTCTCTTCCACTATAAACAACTGACTTAGGCATCGAAGAGGCAACGGGCTAACCCCACCAATCCTTTTTGTTTCTTATTTTTGTAGAGGAGCCAGACATCCAGAGTCATCGGACCGACCCAGCAATTCCAACAAGCTCCAGCCCAGTTTCGGTTGAAAAAGCATCATCACTATTTTCTTTCCTTAGTACTTTTCAGATTCCAAGTGACGCCTAAAGAACCAGCTGAATGCATGCACTAATTGGTACACATGCTTAGCTCAAATGATAGAACATTCAATGTTTAAATAGGTAAGGGCATAGGGAGGGGAGGGGTCCTGGGTTTAAGTCCTAATGAAGACTTATTTACTACAATTGTAAATTAAAAAATATTTAGTCAGAAAATTGGTACAAACAAGAGCACCAAACACTGAGAAGAAGAAATAGAGGGAAAAAAAAAAAGGGAAAGCCTGAGCAAAGATGTTGAGGTGGATACAAATTTTTCTAGTTAAATGATGATAGAATTATTAGTACTACTAGCTTTCTTACATCTTGTTTAATCAGACAATGCAAGTATATGATACAAAAGTTTCCCAAAAAAAAAATCTCCTCAAAAAAGGGAATTGGTTTGAATCAAGACATATGGTGGGTTTGTTTGTTTGTTTGTTTTTTGCTGAAAACATTATTTTCAGACTTCATGCCCTTTGTTTTTCTTTTTTCTTTTTTTAATTTTTTGGTGACTTATTATTAAAATTTTTTTACTTAATAGAAATGTTTTTTTGTATTTAGAAAATGCTAAAAATTTTCAGACTCTTAAAAGAAGAGAATGAGAAAATCATATTTTATAATCCAATTGAAACTCTATGATTGGTTCTCATGCACTGAATAAAGGATTGTATAATTTAAAAATTTTGACTAAAATGTATTTTCTAAAAATTTGAATAAAAATTAAAATTGATTTTTTTTTTTCTTATAATTTTTTATTTAAAATTCATTTTCTAAATTTTGGACAAAATGATAATTTTTTATAGATTATATATGAATTTAAGATATATAATGAGAATGATTTTTTTTCCTCGTGGTATTTTATTTTTTTTAAATTACTTTTAAAAAATTATTTATAATAGAATTTTTTATTTATAAATATGCTAAAATGTTATACAAAGCATTATATAAATATTTTCATTTTATTATAAGAATTATCATCATAAAAATAAAATTTTAATTAAACCATTTTTTAATATAATACATAGTAATTATCAAATTAGGTTTGTGTCATTTATTATGTTATTAACCCGGGATATTATTTCATTTTCAGATGATTTTTAACTATTCAGATTCTGATATATCCATCAATTATACCTTTAAATCAATAATATTATTTTTCCTTTAAAAAAAATATAGTAAAACGTTAAGATGATGATTTTTAACTTATAAAAATAAACAACTTAATACTTATTAAAATAAAATATTAAAAAATAAAACATCTAAATACTTAATATTGTTAAACCATTACACCTATCTCATATGGTAGAGCTAGGGTTCAAAATTTCAAAAGAGCATGACATAAGGAGATGAGGGGTTTTGGATTTGAGTCTTGATCGAAACAATTTATTGCATTGTAGTTAAAATATTTACCTAAAAAACTTAATACGTTAATCACTATTGAGAATAAAATAATAAGTTCTATCAATACGTTAAGTAAAAAGAAAAATCCACCGAGAGTCCAAAGGTTTTTTTTTTAATAAAATTATTTTAACAATCCTTGAGATCTCCAACGTGGGTCGTGTTCTCCAAGTGATGGTCAACTCTCACTTGAGTGCATCTTTATAAAGGGCCTGCTACCCTTACTATGGGTGCTCAAAAGCTAGTTATGACAGAGATTCCAATCTCTCCAATCTAGTTTTTTTTTTTTTTTTTCATTCAAAGTTTTAAGTTGGGGATATATGAGCTTTAATCCACTAGATTTTTTTTTCTTATAAATATAAACTTTGAAGACATTTGTCTTTTCGTGCATTAGGTTAAAAAAGAGATTTGCATCTCATCGTTCTTTAAGAGAAGGTTATATCGTTTAATGAGATTTGCATCCTA
Source organism: Tetrastigma voinierianum (assembly GCA_016808115.1). Lineage (NCBI taxonomy): Eukaryota > Viridiplantae > Streptophyta > Magnoliopsida > Vitales > Vitaceae > Tetrastigma > Tetrastigma voinierianum. The sequence continues at coordinate 767,840 of JAEQBH010001449.1, read as the reverse complement.
TTGATAGTGGTTTTGTGATTAAGATCATCTTTTCACCTCATAATTTTTATATAGGCATAATTTCTAGGATATTGTATGGATGGTTTTTCACAATTTTTTATTTTATTTTGTATTTTATTGCATTGATTCTAATTTTTATATTCGCTGCATCAATTTATCACAAAGAATTAAACACTTAATTCACCCCTTGTAGATGTTTTATAACCAAAATTTTTAATTTTAGTTAGAAAGTGAAGAAGATGGCACAATGACATATTTGATTATAGTAAATTCTTAATTTTTAAATTGCTTAATGATACACCAATCAAATCATATTTTTAAATAGACATTTTTTAATATTTTATAATGCATTCATGGACGGTTGAACAATCAACAAAATGAAGTGCACAATGACATATTTGATTATAGTAAATTCTAATTATTAAATTGCTTAATGATACACCAATCAAATCATATTTAAATAGGACATTTTTTTAATATTTTATAATGTGACAAGGAACAAATCAACAATATGAATGGATTCACACTCTGCACTCACACAGATTAAGTCAATGACAATATTTCTCAGCAGAATCATGCACTACAAGATTACAGGGAAAGCAACTCTGGGATTCAAACATAGAAATGGCAACTATGGGGCATAAACAGTCCAACTCAGGATGGAGAGTTTGTCCCTCACATTAATGTTATATTATATATAATCTTGGCAAGACACCAATATCCGTCCATTTCCTGCAAGTTTACTTCACAATTGGTTAAGATGATGATTATTACGTACATGAATGTTTGACAAATGGGAGATGGACTATTATTATTATATTATTAACATCGATATTTCTTCAAGACCATCAATTTTGTATATACTGAAAAACATTTAACTATTAGATGAATCATCAATTTATTGTGGCTACTGTGGTTGCATAAAATGCATTTTCTCAGTTGGTTGTTAGGAATCGTTAAAATGTTATTGAAAATTATAATATAATTGATGCTGATGAAGTTCTTATTAATAGCCCACTTTGGCAATAGAGTCAATTTTCAATTATTGAAATGTAAATTATTAGAACATGAAGCACCCAAGATATTGAAAACCATTAGCTAAGGATGTTGCTAGCTGTGGGTGATGGGTAGTGGTTGAGGATGCCATAAATTCTGAACACTGATATCTATTCACATTTGTTGTGGATCAATCATGTATTCATAATCATTCTCAGAACAACATGAATGTTCTTGTCTACCAAGTTAGTCTTCTGATCTGTTCAACTACCATATTTTCATGTCAAACACTTATTTATTTGATTTTATTAATACATTAATGGTAGTCTGTTACACCTAAAGTTTGGTTCTTTTCACATTGAACCAGGATGTATGATAATTTTAAAAGGCTTTTTCTTTTAGATTTATTTTGGTTATGCTTGCTTGGTTTTTGAAAGTACTATGCAAATTAAAAAAAAAAAGAAAAGAAAAAAAAAACGGTTTCTTATGATTAATTGTTATATGTGTTAAAGATGTAAATGGACCTAATTATTATCTAGTTGAGGAATCTACACATAATTTAATTTGGGTTGCTGCTTGAGGTAGTCAGCTTACATTTTTTATACGCACTCGCGCTCTCACACATACAGACGTATATATATAAGTTTTCAAGATGAAAAAGAAAAAGTTTTTGGATGATTTTTCATCCTCTATTTAAATGGTTTTTCCATCCTTTAGTAATTGAAAATTTTATTGGCTTATTATTATTGTCAGGATGATTGGTATTATTTTGGAGGAATCTTTTGACCGGTGGATGTGAATCAAGTGATCTTGATTTTCTAATGAGTTCTAGCTTTTTTATTTTTTATTTTGGCTTCTTTATACATAAATAGAAACATAAAATTAAAATCCCTAAAAAACTACAAAAACAAAACAACATCCAAGTGCTAATATATATCCTAACGATCGACCAAAACCTATAAATTCGATATTACTTCACGAGTAATACTACGTTATTAGTTTCTTTATAAAGATATTAACGATCATCGATTCGATTTTTATCAGTTGGACGAATATACTTTCAGATAAATAATAACCTCATATAATAAACGCCGCGCACGACGATAAACAAATTCTCGCATTACGCACGCCGATTAAATCATATTATACACTCCAGACAACGTTAAAACACGAAACAAATTAAACCTGTGATTTTACTTTAATAACAACTTTCATTATAAGAAGTTTATTAAAAGCGATAATATGTTGATTTTAGGTCAATGATGATAAAAAAAATCATATTTCCTTACTTAAAAGGAAAAGATGCTAACAGAAAATTAAAAGAGGATAGGGTTTTTTTCCTAATAAGTTCTAGCATGAATCAGTAAAATAAATGATGAAAAAACACTTGTCCTTATAACTTTGAAAAATTCATACAACAATCATCTTCAAATGTGAAAACCAATGAGTCGTTGTCAGGCAAATTAATAGTGGATCGAATTGTTTATAAGGGGACCAGTGTTGTCATATCCAAATATGAATCTATGATGATGACATATGATCAGAAAGGCTTGTTAATGATTAATTTTCAACGAATTGTTTAGCAAAGAGATGTATTATTTAGATATTAATTTGATGATCTGATTTAGATATTAATTTGGACGGGATGATCTTTCTTTTAATCATAATTGTAGAATTAGTTAGCTGTAGCCTTCTTTCATGGAAAAAAAATTATTAGTTTCGAGCTTCAAATTAAGGCACACACAAAACATCGTGTTTGTTGTTATCTTCATCGTCTGACATTCGGAGTATCAGCGACATAATATGTAACTACAAAGGCGATCCGATGACGACGGCTTCAGAATCCGACGACAAGAATCAAAATACGGTTATAGTTAAGATGAATAAGACTTACGGTAGATCAGATACCTTCACCCTCAAACGTAGATCTTACCAATTTATAATACTTGCTCCTAAATCTCTATTCTCATAATAAAATCTCGCTTTTCCTTACGTTAATTACGTCTTTTCAAGAAATATGATAAAATATATTTTCCTTATTAAAGATTATCCTTTCATAAACAGCCGATTCGTAAAACTGGTGAATCCGCGATAAATATATTTTTCAGATATCGATAATCTAACACTTACACGCGATAGACGATCAATGACTTGAAATCCTAAACGGGCAGCCACGTATATCAGTTCCTAATAAAGATAATCTGGCTCTTCCTATACGCCGGTAAGATTCTCCCGTCTAGATAGTTCCCATTTATTAAATTATCACTTAACATTGAACGCTTTTTACGCCGCCAGGGGCCCTATCAATATGGGTTTGAAATTTTGTGCTACTTTAATCGAGGAAAATACAGTGCCAACATGTCTAGCCGAACAAGCCCCGTAGCTTGCCCCCTAGGCAATGAAGTGCAAGAAGAGAAAGAAAGAGAAATTGGCAAAACCTGTTGGTATGGGGTTGGAAGGCTTTGTGGATTGGGTAAATCCAACCTTCCGACAGAGAGCACTCCGCAGTGATCGTCCCGCCTAGATTTGATAGAGAGACCGTCAGTTAACACCTCGAAATATACCCTGGGCCAAGCTTGCACGCTTAGCATTTCGCAGCCATAATTTGAATTTTTGTAATTATTAATTCGCTGTCGTAGTGAAATCAACTCCTGAATTGCATGTACGTGACAACGGCAAAACGTGTAAATTTTCAAAATAGGATATGAAGGTCATAGGACAAGAAGATGAGAGGTTAAAGTGAAATAGCATAAATTTGATTTCCAAATAGAAATTAAATGGAGGACTAATGAGTAATAAAAGGGAAAATTAAGTATAAAAAGAGGAGGAGACCAAAAATATCTCATTTTTGGTCTCCCAAGTTAGGGTTCCCAAGTAAAGAGAAGAACAAGGTTATAAGCAGATGAGAAGAGGACTTCAAGAGAGAGCAACAGATTAATTCTAAAGAATAGACGATTTCCTACTTAAATTGTATGATAAGTGAAATGTTCCTAAACTCCAGTATTTTTGTTGTGATTTCATCCTAACCCCAGATATTTTTGAAAGAAAATGTAAAACCCTGTAACAGACAAAGAGTAGCATTAACTCTCCTTTCGAATGATTCATGGCTATTTGCAAGTAATCGAACAGGGCTTTAAAATAACTAATTCCTTTTATGTTTATTTAAGGATAAGTTACGACCTATATTGTAAATGTTTTAGAAAGAATTACGATAGTTTTCAAGTAAGATGGAATAGAGGAATAGTATAGAAGAAAAGTGAGTGAAAGAGGAATCTACCATTTCGGGCGCTCGCGGACTGCATCTGCATTTAACATGATGGTACCTGCATTCAATCGATGAGCGATAGAACAAATGGTACCAGACTCATCCAAAGTGGTACCGTACCACTCACCGTAACATGAAATGGTACCGTACCGATGCAAGACTACTTTTTCCCCGGGCACCTAGTTTCTTGTATTTTTACATTATTAAGCCTAAATTCATACCCCGATCGTATAGGAACCCTAATATAGGATTAATAAGGGTTCAAACAAGAAAGAAACTAAGTGAAAAATATACCGTACCTCGCCGCCGAGGCGAAGCGAGTTCGATGGGGGCAATTTTAATGCCCTATGATAATAAGACCAAGTAGAAGATATGTAGAACTATATTTATAAATGATATGTTCCAAATATGAACAAGCATATGAATAAGTTGATATATGAACAACTACAGTTAAATACAGTTAAAGGTTAAAAGAGATTATTTTATACATGATAACAGTAGTTATTCGTGTATACGAGATATGTTATTATAATATATGAAAGATTATTAATAAAACCGATTGCCTGCTTATGACCAGAGATGACAGATGTATTGCCTATGCGACACAAATACGCAACATGCGCATACGTATATCAAGGCCCCGCTTGTCGACGACATAGATCCCGCTTCGATCACCGCAGCGCACCGACTGGGGTCATACAAAGATCATCGTCTCCTGCTACTGATAATACCTTCGTGCACATACGTATATGTAACAATGATAGTACCTTCTCGTGGTTATTACGCGCCTTCCCATATCCACTGTGGTATTCCGCAGCATGAACATAAAAGAAAAACAGAAAAGTATATGTAAAGGAATGTATGTAGTATACATGATATGATATGAGAAAGATAAAGACTACTATGCGATGATAGTATACGGGGCCACAAGAACAAGAAATACAAGATAAAATGGACACGAAAAGTATATGAAATATGATAAGAAAAACATGTTATGAGAAAAGAAAGTACACATGAGAAATGGATAAATATATGTACATGTTATATGTGTCATAAAGATATGCAGGCATTTAAAGTGGGATGATCCCTTGTTAGAGGTCGTCTATATGTGTAAATTCCCACTAAGCTATAAGTTTAGCACGAGTGTTTCATCCGTGTAGGTACAGAAGAGGAAACCAGAGGGCAAGACGATCCACATCAGCAGCCAAGGTTAACACATCACTAGGGATCCACTGGAAGATTTTTGGTATAATGTATATGTCTTTTTGTTTCAAACAATGTAAATGTTGAACACTTCCATATGAGCTTGTCTATGATTCAGATCCGCTATTACAAAAATATCGCATGCTAAATGTTTAACATTATAAGGAATGAAAAGCTTAAAGTTTATAAGTTATAGAAAATGCAGCATCCTTGATTCGGCTCGAACCCACCAATCGGCCTGACCGAAGGGTGTCACAAGTTACAGTATCGTAGGCCCCAACCTGGGCGCTACATAAAGAGTGTGAGCATGACATGTCTACCTTCCTACCGCTTTGCTACATGGATGCGTATCCAGTTTTAATTCTCAGATGCCGCTTCTCAATTAATTGTTTACCGAACCCCTTTAACAAGAGGGATTTTCTGTTGCACATGGGCCAATCGGCAAGGCACCATTTCTAAGCTTAGGCTCTAGTCTACAGGCTAAGAGCCACTGTTGTGCTTAGTAATGCATACAGCCAAGAGAGTCATCCGGTCTTTGAAAGTGCCGCCAGCTGGGAGCCACATCCGTCTTTTAAAAGTGCCTGGAGGCTTAGAAACATAGTTCCGTCTTTGAAAAAGCAAGAAGCTGAGCCACAAAGCCTGTCTGAAGTGCCAAATGTGCTAGGAGCAAGGCCTGGTCTTTGGAAAGTGCCAACAGTTAAGAGTTAAAGTCCGTCTTTAGATAGTGTCGATGGCCTAAGCCACAAACATGGACTTTAAGAAAGGTGCCAAAGAAGCAGCTCGGTGTCCGTCCCTTGAGCTAACAGCTTGGGTACCAAAAGTTCCGACCTTAAAAGTGTCGCCAGACTTGGGAGCCACAACTGGGCCTTAAGAAAGGCCACGCTGTTTAGAGCCATAAGTGTAGCCTTTAGAGAGTGTTAGCTAGCTTAGAGCCAGAAGTCTGGCCTTTTGAAAGTGCCAACAGGTTTAGAGCCATAAGTCTGGCCTAAACTTGAGTTGTAGAGGTCCAATTCGGGTGATTCAAAAACTTAACATCAAGTTCATAGATGCAACTACAACTTCTATGAAGGACACGAGTCCAAAGTACCTTATTTTCCCAACCGAAATGATGCATCTCCTTCCTAGTGATGTGAATTGCCGGCACCGCCAGAATCTCCCGGGCCAAGCTCGCCGATCGACAAGCTACCATGAAGTTAAGCCGTTAAAACCGCTAAAACCGGTTCGAAAACGTGGGTTATAAAATTTTCACTTTTCTATCAAAATCACACCTTTTAGATTTAACAAATCCGCAAAGATAACGGCCGCACTCCAAGGGTCAAGCCCGAAATACAAAATCACCTGTAAAAAAAAATATAAACTCCCAATATTTTCCAAAATCCAATTACAATCATAAAGGACCTATGGTCCTCATCAAAATATAAGATAAGTATTAATCCAACCAAATTTCATTGCAACCTCGTTTTCCTTGTAAAAACCACGACGATATTTTACAAAAAGATAATTACAAATATACAATTTCAAAATCTAAATATATGTTGTTCAAGTACATATCCATCTCATACATAAAGTTTTACATCATAGGTCATAAATCTCCCACCTATGTAGATGCAACAAAATAACGACGTTTCTACGTCTCACATGAGCACACAAAGAATATAAATAGCTACAAATGAACAAACAAGTTAGTGCAACGGCGATATATATATCATAAACGCCAACAGACAATTTATCATTTGTTTTATAACTTCCTGGCCAAAACCCCTATGTATATCCTTAATTATTTTAACCATCACTGGCGACAAAACTAACGCCAACGCGGACGCTTTACTGTCACTTCAACCACACGCTAATGTAATTGATCGCATCGCACGTAGGGCGCTAAAGTTGTCACCGGTTAAATTACACGGAATTCATCGCACATCGCACCAGAAAAGTTAAAAACTCCGGCAACTACGAAGCGAATTCATCGCATCGCCACGCAGTGCGCCAAACTACAATTAGTCAACCACGCGGCGGACCAACCGTGACGCAACGTAGCGCTTTATACGCGAAAACCGAAAGCAACTATGGACGCGGATTTTCAGATCGTCGCTGCAGTGCCAAACCTCCGCAATTACGAGCTTAATTACCGCATCGTCACATAGGGCCAAACTATACAATTAGTCAACTACGTGCGGAATTGTCTGCTTCGCAACGTAGCGCTTATACTTTCTATGAAACTTCTAAAACTCTCTTTTCAAATACTCTTTTTTTTTTTTTTTTTTTTGTTACTTAACTACCATGTTCATTTCCGACATAAACCAATTACATGAAATTGGAAAGGATCTTATGAAGTAACCACTTACCTTGAATCCGCTGGGTCACCCTGCGTACCAAGCGCTCTACGAGCTCGTGGACGCCGCCCCGTGCCTACTGTGACGTCGGCCCCGTGCCTTGTCAAGAAAAACCACAACCACATTAATCATAACTCCAAGTATAATCCGCCATATACACTCATATTCCTATATTCTTATTCCTCTAGGAATCTATTTTATTTATGAATTGGAATCAATCTCATCGGATCATCCCAACTTAAGTTATGACATTTTCATGCCAACTAGTCAAATTACCGATTACACTAGGGACAGTTTGTATTACCCTTTTTTTTTTCGGGTCTTAACTTCATATTTGACACTATCTCTTTATACTATTTTAAATCTAAGGTGCTAAGGGTTCTTCTCAAATCGAATCACCCACCCGGAAAGTAATCGGTTCGGGTTACGTCCAAAACAACCCTACTACTTATGTCCAAAGCCGAACCGTAATTGGCTTCGCACACGGCCCCACTTTGAGTGAATTTTTAGGCCACTTAGACTATACCTGACGATTCCTTACTTTAATTTTTGTTCTCCTTGAAGTCTATTTTACGTAGTCACTTGAATCACTCAAATCGGATAAGAAATGAGCAAGTTATGGCCAAAATACGAAAACTGGTCGAAATAGGAAAACCAGAACAGGGTGTACCGGTACACCCCTAATGTGTATCGGTACACATTGGCCAAAATGACCAGAATACAAAGTGTACCGGTACATGTTCAAAGTGTACCTAAGACACATCAACGTGAAATGCCCGCAATGTCTTTTTCTCCCTTTTTTCATGCACTTTCATCCATGGATCACTCCTATACTTCCTACACACATCAAAATCATTCCATATTGCTCTTATAACCTCTTTCTACTCAATCTCTCTTCAATACTTATCTTATTTCCAAAAACATATCATGAAATCCTTCCAAAATAATTCTAATATGGGTCACATCCCATGATCCAAACATAGAGAGTTGTTAGGTTTGTTCTAAACCCTACTATTACACACAATTTAAATTCATGAATTCAACTTAACAAGGATTTCTTACTTATCTTACTATTCCTTGTGGGTTTACCAACCTTAATTTCAAGAAATCTAAGGTTAAGATGCAATTCAATCAAAACCCTAGATTTGGAGACAAGCATCTAATCATATAAAGCCTTACAATTCCATGTGATCCATACAAAATCCAAAGTTCCATACCTTGGCTTGGTTCCTCCTTCTTCCTCTTCTCTTCTTCCTCTTCCTCTTCTTTTCTTCTCTCCTTCTCTCCTTTCTCCCTCTTCACGTTTTGTTCTCCTTCACAAAATGAGACCAATTTTGGTCTTTAAATCATGGATTTGTTAAGGCCTTGTTTGGCCCTCCAAAAACCCTTTTTTTTTTTTTGGGTTAAGTCTCCTTTATTTGCAAATAGCCCTCATCTTTTTAATTATTGCAAATCAACTTTTACTATTTCTACTATGGCCCATCTCTACACTTAATGATTTTTGCTTTTCATAATCTTTTTCTAAATGACAATTGTACCCTTAGTTTAATACCACAAATTCCGGGTTTACCAAATTATCATTTCCTACTTTAGTCTCCAAGATACTACAATATGACACTTGGTACTCTTATACACCTTACGCTACGTAATTATAGACTCTCTCGGACGGTGTTACCTAAAAACCAACTAAAAATCCGACTGTAATAAAATCAAAATCTAAAAGATTCTCATTCCAAAAATTTGGTCAATCAACCCTTAGGAAAAACACAACCACACACAAAATTGGGTGGAAAATAAACCAAAGTAGGAAAAATCCATACCTCTTCGAGCGTAGCCCTTGTCGCGTAGACGAACTTTACTCCTTGGTTCGACAAATTCTGACTGTCAAAACGTCGTAGATCGGAGGAAGAAACTGACGTTCTCCTTCATCTCCTTATTTCTCTCCTTTCTCTCTTTCTTTTCTCTTCACTTGAACTGATTTCCTCCCCCCACCCACAATTATCTCTCACTTTGCATAAACTTGACACATGCATATTCTTGGCCATGTGTCACTCACATGGCATGTGTCCTATCATGTGTCACTATGACACCACTTAATCAAGTCAAGTGTCACTTATTGCCCATGCACCATGCCATGTGTCATCATGCCATGTGTTACCTGACACTCGTTGCCTCGAAAAACGTGAAATTTTGACTATCTCGGAATTCAACGAAATTCGACTGGGTAACTACATTTTACGAGACGAATGTAGTCGTGTTTTCCGTTTTATCATTCGAGATCTAGAAACTTTCTAGGGTTTCAACTTGTATTGTAGCGACAAATTTTTGTTTTGCCCTTTTTTAGAAAAAAAATTCAATTTTTTCCTAGGTTTTACAGACGCTATGTTGTAATGACAGCTTCTATTTATGGTGACTTATTATAAACGTCACCATATACTTTTTTTCTAGTAGTGCTCCCCCTTCGGCAAGAATAACCTGGCGGAATACTCATATAGATTTCCTCATTAAGATCTCCATGGAGGAACACATTTGTCACATCAAGTTGAGTAAGAGACCAACTGAAAATGGTAGCCAAAGAGAGCAAAAGTTTCATAGTATCTAGTTTAGATATAGGAGAAAAAATATTTAGAAAATCAATGCATTCCTTTTGTGTATACCTTTGTGCTACAAGGTGAGCTTTGTATCGCTCCACGGTGCCATCAACTTTATACTTTATTTTATACACCCATTTACATCCAACGGTCGCTTTCCAAAGAAAGAGCAACAAGTGATCAAGTATCATCGCTTTCAAATCTTCGCAACTCAACATCCATAGCATCTCGCCATACCTTGTATTCAAATACCAGGAAAACGTCATGCTATGTTGAGTGTTTGATTGTTAAAGTAAAAGCAATGGATGGGCTTCGAGAGTTTATGGTTGCTTAGAAAATAAGATGGATATAAACAAGCTTAGAGTAGAGGAACCGCATAAGTTGATGATTGGTTTAGAAGTCAATAGTGGTGTGATAGGTCCCAAATATTAGCAAGAATTGTATATGTAAAATAGCTTTCGGTGAGAACAAGACCACTAAGAATGTGAATAAAACTTCTCCTCCATTCATCCTTTCTTCTTCTCTTTAAACTACCAAGACAAAACCAAAAACAAACTAACAAAGGTAATGGCCGAAGGTCTTTAGAGACCCAGCCACCCACTTCCACAAAGTTAAACACACATACCCATAATATACGTAAATAACAACGCAATACAAATATAATATAAGTTTAAATAGTTTAGAATAGATCCGTGACGTGGGCCTCACGAGTATTATCCTAGAGGCTACTTAGATCGGGGCTTGGAGACCCAAGTGGAGCTCTGTGCTTATCAATGCCTCCACCCCAACAAGAGGATGTCATTCCTAAGCTCCAAATTAGAAATTGTCAGGTAAGCATCTCTCGTAGCTTCCCGCTTTAGCATCGATGTGCATAGTTCCCGCATACCCACCCCACAATGCATGCACGCATTTCGGCTCTTATCTCTTCAACCTCTTCACTACTAGTTGGCTCTTCAGATTCCACACATATAGCTTTCCATCATGGTGTATACCCTTCCAATATCAAAAGCTAGTGCCTCACACTGCGGTCCAAGGGTGAATCTTTCACATAATCAAGCATAAACCTCGAGCCTTCCTTCTCTCTCTACATTTCATCCCATGATAAACGCGAACTGAGCTTGTGTTAGTGCTACAATTTTAATAGGATTGGCTATAGTGAGTGGAGTCTCTGTGGTAGTTGCTTGGTTGTAAAACCATCTTCGCCGTATGATCCGATCATCTCTCATTCGAGCTAAACCGATAGCTTCCTTAACTGACTGAGGCTTGAACATTCTACCATCTCGTAGCTCCCCTGTGCGAATCACCCATGAACGTCCCTACAAGAGCCTTTGTTCATCCTCGCACTCCTGCCCCGAGCCGCCTAAACTCTCGCCGATAATCCTCAATGCCGGGAATTTGCTTGGACTCGAGATAATGTCCCGTCAGTCTTCAGACCGATGGTCCGAATCTGTTTCTCCTAAGTTCATATTCAAAACTTCCCACGTGATGGTCCTTCGTCTTCATCGAGTGCCTCAAGCCATTGCCACCATTGATTCGCCCCTCAAGGTGAAAGGAAGCTACATAGCTTCAGCCTTAGCCATCTCCGAAACCTCGAAACGATTCACACCTGTTTAGTCTACTCGTTGTCTCCAAAAATATGGGAAATCTAAGCTTCGCTGGGATGCAGGAGAGAAGGGTTTGGCTGCTATCGCTGTCTCGTTAGTTCTGGCCGCTCTTCTCGATTATAGTTGTTTGCACTTCTAGTGGAACTGCGCTTGAAAGTAAAGCCTCGATAGCCAGCGATAGTGTCTTCTAACTCGTTGAATCTTATCGCTATCCTAGTCATATCCTCGTGATCCCATCTCGACTCTACCAAGTCCTTCCTCCAAGTTCTATTCTCTTTGTTATCACATTTAAGCCTTGCTTTGATACCAATGATAGTCCCACAAGAGTAAATGAATTGTAAGTTAGAAAATAGTTCTTCTTGGTGAGAAATACAAGATCACCAAGAACAGAATAAAACTTCTCTCCTCCATTCATCCTTTCTTCTTTCTCTTTAACCACCAAGACAAACCAAAATAAACTAACAAAGGTAATGGCCTGGGGTTTTTAGGGAGACCCAATACCCACTACCACAAAGTTAAACACATACCCATAATATACGAAATAACAAACTGCAATACAAATATAATATAAGCTACCTAATAGTTCTATCAGATCCGCATGGGCCTTCGTCGTAGCATTATCCTAAATACTCAGGGATTGGGGCTCGAGACCCGAGTGGAGCCCGTGCTTATCACTGATAACTGGCTAGATAAGTCACGCTTGCACACGGAGTGGCTTACGTGGTCAGAAGTTATTTCATTAACATTAAGAGGTTGAGAAGGAAGTGTAGTGACGGAATCAATGGGACAAGGTATAACACGATTGACAAAAAGATCAAATGTTCATTATCAAGGTTGAGATCAACCAAACAGCAACTGATTCATGAAAGACAATTTTTTTAGTGATATAAATTTTATTGCTTTCCAAATCAAGTAATTTGTACCCTTTGTATCCAAAAGGATAACAAAGAAAAACTTGATCTGTGGTGGTGATCCATGTGATGAAGATGAATTCGTAGCAACTGTAGCCTTTGATGAGCATTTAGGGTTTTGGATGATTTATGTAAAACTCTTAGACAGAGAAGTGTTAAACAAAAGAGAGCCTAATAGAGTTGGTTGAGCCATTTGATTTGAATGGGCCTTGGATTTGCGCTTGTACCCAAAAGGGTATCCATGAATTCTGTAACACTTGTCAATGGTGTGTCCTACCAACCCGCAATGGGTACACTCCGGTCGATCTCACCTCGGCTTGTTCGAAGAAGACAGCGCTGCAATGGAAGGAGTCGAAGACGGATTGGTGATGAAGGGTCCCAGCGACAATGTCTGAAAAGCAAGGGAATTAGTCGAACCAATAGAACAAATATATGTGGCAGAGCCATATCAGGTGCTCTGTTCCACTCACTCTCATGAAACAGAAAAGATATACACATCAGCAAAATATTCTAACTAACATATTCTAGAATAGTCCATTACTGGAAAAAATAAAAATAAAAATAAAAATAAAAGAGATAAGTTGTAGTGTTGTAATAGTGTGGGTTGGTGGATTATGACTACGGGGCTGAAGAATGCGATTTCCCCATAGCAATGGCTCATCTTTGTTTTCTTAATAGAAAAACTTTGGATCAGAGAAACAGCAGCACCACCATCACCTTCAGGATATTTGAGGTGTCAAGTTTATGAATTCAAAAGCGAAGATGAACAACAACCATATTTTGTAATCAAGAAGAAAGCTGTCATGTGAGTGTCTGATTACTTTTACCTCTTGTAATTAAGAAGAAAGCTGTCATCTGAATACAAGAACGCAGTACTCCCGAAATTCATTTAGAGTCAGAACCGACATGCACTAGGGAAAAAAAAATGTTTCTGGGGATGGACCATAAATACATTATAGAATTCAATTAATGAACAAGAAAAAGACAGGACAAGCTCATATACAAGTATATGAAAACGTTAATTATCAAATGAATTCCTAAAATTAAGACACAGAAGATATTGCCCATCATAAAGATGATGCAATCCTTATTAGAAAATTTGATAACAAAGTCAATTACCACCAACTATCCAAATGACTTGTTACATAGAATTGATGTAATACAATCAGACATGTGTTAATAATAATTTTTCTAGAACATTGTCAATGCTCAATTGCACAGGTTTCAGGTTCAGATAAATGCCTTCCTCACGCCGTAATTAAATAAGTCAACTAACGTTCCAAAGCCTGTCTGGAAGCTTGTATAATATTGAACCTATTGCCTTATATACATGTATCAATAGCTCAACTTTTATGTAAGAAGTAAACACATGCACTTCATATGGTGGAATCTAATAGTAAATATTGCATGTGCTAAATATGTGCATCAAAACAGGACTAATACTTGTACCAAAAAGTGCTGGGCTGAAACGGGTTGAAACCATATCAAAGTAATTAGTACAGAATAAAAACATATATACACACACCCAAGAAGAAAACCATCAGCAGGAGTAAGAGGTTAGAAACACCTTTGACATATATGAATTCCACCTTTTACGCTATCATATAAATAATTTGATAACCAATATATTGTGATTGCAATACAAGAATTGATAAATGAAGGGATCCAAAAGTAGATAGGTGATAGTGATTCTGCATTGAGTCCCAAAAGAAACTTTTGGTTTAAGTGCACACATCCACGATAATAAAGTGCAGCACAGGCAGAGAGGCGAGGAATTTTTACCTCTCTAGTGTAACCCCATTATAAGTCCAAGATCTCTTGTTTTGTGTATTGACTCTAGCATCATCATGACATATATCCTTTTCAATATATTAACAAGACTGGTCAGCTCAACCCAAAAGAGTTTGAAGTATTTTGATCGAAACCTTTACGAGATACATGCATTTCAAGAACAGTCAACCATAGTCTAGAGTCAACAAATTTGGAAGCTATAAAATGGGCCTGGATCATAAATCATTTACCTTCCAATGTCAATTGAGAAGAATTAGAAGTGAAAGGTTGGTGAGTTTTTGTCTCGTCTTTTATGTCAGGCACGGGAGATGGGCGAGAGAGGCTCATGCCCAGGGATGGAATGCTACACTCATCGGTACCTTGAGGTACAAAGTTTAAGACCTCTATGTAGCTTGGCAATGGGTTTAGAAAACTCAACCTCTTCTGTCCTACATCTTCTTCTATTTGTTTGCCAGATAAGTTAACTTGCTCACATTGTTAGAATCCTTTGGTTGAGTTATGCTGATAAATTTGAAGATTTTGGACGTCTCAATTTTCAATGGATCGTCTTCTTCTTGCTCCTCAATGTAAATATCTCTGTGTTGTAATCTTCCAAATAGTATCGGCACTTTCGTTTGAGATTATTTATTTTATATCCAAAGTGCAAATTCCTTAAGTTGCCTAGATAATAGGCTTGAGTATGTAACCTCCGTACCTTAAATGTATCAGTTCCCAATTATCTTGGTATTTCGATTCTGAATGCCAAATCTGGCATAGCCTTTGAAGCATTTGGCGTGAAATCTAGTTACGTGTTGATATTCCCCCAAATTGAAAAATAAGAGAGAACGAAGGTATGGGTGATGAGTATTTCAATGGAATATACACTCTCAAGTCAAGATAATCTCTTTGTTGATGGGTTTTAGTGAAAATAGAAGAAGAACTAGTGGAGGGAAGTGATGAGGATCTACCATTAGTTCCAAAAGTTGTGCTCTTTTGCCTTTTCAATAGCCAACTCTCGTATGAAGTCTGTGAACCAAAAATTTCCATAACCCTTACCATATAACACTCGTTCTCACCACTTGAATCAAGTTTCTATTGATTAACTCGTTCAAATGAAATCTCAATACGTGTCTTTCATGCTTTGTCGATTTTGCGCCGCAACACAAAACCTTCAGCAATCCACAAGGAGTAGTTTTCTTGTTGAGATGGCCTGAAGAGAAATCATATTCCTGGAAGAATAGTGAAGAAAGCATGAAAGCTGGGTAGAGGGGCAAATCGATGTAGCTCGAGTTCAGCAGTCATTACTACGTTGGGAGCCTTCTTTAACAAGGTATGCACTCATATCATGTACCTTCTTCCATTCTATATGTGACATATTTTCTGACAACAGTCTCCCAAGTAATACGGTGCAGCGATGACCTTCACATTTTATCAACCATCTTTTCCCCAAGTTCAAATCTGGTAAATAACAAGCTCTATAAGCATCAAATATCAGGAAAAGCCTTTGGTGAGACAAGTCCAAGCACTTTTTGTTTGAGAAGTCGCATTTCTGTGGAGGCCAGGCAGAACATCTGCATGTGAGCTACTTCCCTTATATCAGGTTGTGAGCAAAATAATTCTGCTGCCTTATCTGAACACACTTCCAAGGCAATCAGGGTCATTGCTGCTCCTTTCAAGACAACTCCAATCAGAAGGGCTCCATACATCATCCAGAACTATCAAATATCTGTTGTTATCCTTCAGATGTTCATGAAGGAAAGCCCCCAACTCGTGCTCTTGCAATTTCTCCATCATCTCTACTTGCTCTTTTGTGGATGTGCAGATCTATTTGATAATTTGCATATAAACGTCTCTAGGTCTACAATCTTGGGACACATAAGCCCAAGCACGACAATCTGGAAAGCGTTTCACAACTTGTGTATGATTATAGACATGAGGTTGTTTTGCCAAAGTGCACCCATTCCCACTAGGGAAATCACGCGGCGTCTTTGGTCTTCGATCGGCTGGTTCTAAGCTTATCCGCTTCATTTTCAGGCCCCACAACAACATGTTCTTCAGCATGAGGTGGACCGTCTCTATCACCTCGGCATCTGATCTGAACGGCTGCTCCCGTTCCTTCCCATTTTTATTCCAAGTACTTCCCGTCTATTTGAAATGTCTTGGAAGCCCAGTTGGATAGCTTCAACTCTTTAACCTTATAGCGGTTTTATCCTTTTTTGAAGCTCAGGAAAGGTAATCCTCATGTTGGGCATTCAGGATGAACACATGTCTATGATGTCCTCGGCAAATCTCAAACAACTTCCCGGATCTCAAAACCAGTTGCCTCTAAGATTCTTCTTGCTTCTTGTCTGCCTCTTCCAAGCACTGCATCGCTATAGATCTTTGTGAAGCCTGTCGACTTGTCCACACCCTTGAAGAAACTTGCTTCTTGGATGCTTGCTGCTCTTGATCCTCTCGACAGAGAGCAGAGCCTCTATCGCCATTAGTAAATGCTCTCTCTCGGAAGGAAATACCAGGTAACACTTTCCTGTGAATATCAGCAGAAGAAGCAGAGAGAAGAAGGGGGAAAGAGCGAGAGAGAGAGAAAGAAAGGAGAGATGAGGCTGAAATAAAGCAAGAGGACTGTCATTTATTTTCATAAAAATGGGTTTACGATCTGGAATATAATTATGGAAATACCACCAACTGTTTCTCAATTTACAAATAAAATGGGTTACAGATTTACAGCTATCATAACAAACGACAAGAAAAGCAGGCTAGCTGGACGTTCCCGATCACATGATATGATATACATGTGTAGCCACCAGTAGCCGCCTGCTTCTTTTAGTATTACTTTACTTTTAATCATTCTGCCCATATAGCTACTATAATTATATAACTCTTTTGAAATAAGCTTGAAAATAAATACAAAACAACTATAAAATATTATTTGAAAACATGTTGTTTTTAATTGTTAGAAAATATATAACAATTTTATTAGCAAATCCTGATTTTGGGTTAAAAAGAATAAAAAATATATATTCTAAAAATAACAAACAGCTATCCAAAATTCAAACCATGATAATCAAACTATTCAAAAGACAATTACAAACTTAAAATCATAAATTAATTTCCTAAAAATTGAGTTAAAAGTAAATATCCAAATAATTAAGTAATACAAATACCTTGGAAATGGATTAGGAAAAGATGTGCAAATATTACAAAAAGGGGCAAAAAACCTTTTATATGTATTAGGATAGGTAAAACCTAATTTTTAGCATATAAGACAAGAAATATAACACAAGGGGATTTCCTTCATCTCCAAAATGATGAACTAACTGAATTGGGGAGGTTGAATATAGAGAAAATGTGCGATATATGTAGTGCTAGACCTAGAAGATAAGTTGAGGTGGGCAAAAACACTAGGGTTGTGTTTGATTTCCAAAAAATACTAAGGAAAGAAAAAAAAAATTTAAGGAAAATGATTTTATCATGTTTAGTAGTCTAATAAAAATAATTTAGGTTGTATTTGGTTCTCAAAAAATACTAATGAAATATTTAAGTATTTTAAAATTATTTAATCTTTATATTGATGAGTTTAAATAAATAAATTTGATTTGAGGTAGAAAATAAAAATATTACATAGAATTTAAGTCTATTTTAATATTCCCTTATTTTTTTTCCTTATACTTTTTTTTCCTTTGATTTTTCCTCAAATTTATCGGGAACCAAACATACCCTAAAGAAATCAAATATAAATAAATTTACTTACAAACATACAAATTCTTAAATTATTTAATCATTGATATTATATTAATATTAAAATAATAAATTTTGTTTAGTAGTATAGTAAATAATACGTGAGATTTAACTTTATTTTTACTTTCCTTCATTTTTTTTCCTCCATATTTTCTTTCCTTTACATTTTCTGGAAACCATAATTTCAAGAGGAGCAAATCAAAACACAAATTACTTAAATAATTTAATATTACTTTGAATTAAAACATATGACTAATATAAATTTTTACTTGAGGCATTTGTCCCTTAAGCCTTTGCTAGGTTCGCCTTGCTTATACATACATTAAATTTGCAATCAATATAAACATTTACCAGAGAAATCTATTTTTACAAATCTTTTTAATTGATTGCGTACAGATCAAGTTAAATAACATTAAATTAAAATAAAATTACCTAAGTTTTAAGTTTTGTAATGTGAATCGTTTAATATTTGTTTATTTACTTGCACTCTAAATCTTTAATTTTGGCTGCTGGGAGAATTTTAGTTTATCTAATTGAGAAATAAAAATTTGCATAGATCCAAGATAAATTACGAATGCCTCTTTTTTTTTTTTTTTCCTGAAAACATTGAATACATCAAATTAGGAGTGTAAATGAGTTCAACTAGTCAAATTCGATTCAAAGTTAATCAAGTCGAACTCGAATAGGTTGTTGAGTCGGCCGGTGCAATCATAATGCGACTCGAGCGTAACGAGACTGTCGAGTTTTCTTTATTATATTAATGTTGAGTCGATTTTGAGTTTAGTTCGAAGTATAATTATTTATTAATTTTTTAATTGATTGAGTTTTGTCAGTCGAGTTCAGTAGGTCGATTATTTACCAGTCAGTTTGAACATCGGAAAAAAAAAAGAAAAAGAGGCTTGATTAGCTCAACCTCCAGCCTCGAGTTGAGCTCTTATCCACATTCGAACCCCTACACCTCAAATTCTCAAGATCGAATGACTTGGTCAGAAGTGATTTCAAATCTTTCAATTCATTTAGTGGTGGCATTATAGGCACATAAATGTTGTGGTTCAAATTTAATTGGGCCAAGAAGTTAGGAAGGAGCAATAAATGAGGCCAAGTTAATCCATGTCAACCCACTTGGCCCATGGGCATTAAATTTAACGGATGGGAATGGGGAAAGTGATGGGCCTGGGCCCATTAATTGAGATGAACCTTTATTCCCCATCACAAATCACAATGCTTTATTAATTAATTATTATTATTTATTGGTCAAGTCATGGTGGGCCCAAAATAGTTGGTTGGCTCTCGATTCTTGGTAGGAAATAAATACACACTGACTTTGAAGTTTGAACCACTCCCATGGGCCAATAAATGAGAAAAATAGAAAATGGGCTTCAAAGTGGCCCATTACATTGTTAAGGTTGGCTCTGCAGTATCCAAGCTGGCCCACACAAAAAGATCATGAGATGTTGAATAAAGAAACCTACTAAGAAGAGTCGTCTTCCAAATTACATTTAGAAGTCAAAGTTTTAATAGTTAAATACTTAAAAATTTTTAACATCTCAATTTTTAAGTAGTTTTCAAAATCGTCCATCAGTTTTGGCTTAATAGTTAAAGGGGTTGGATAGGTCATAAGAAATGATCAGTTCAGAGTCTTTATTAGAACAGATATTACAACATCATAATTCATGTGACATACGTTAAAATCATTATTATTATATATGTTTTTTTTTGTTATCTTTCTAGGAACTCTAATATTTTCTTATTAGGAAACATCATGCTTGTATGATTTTAAAAATAAAAATGTATCCAAACAAAGTTTTTGAACTTGCATTACCGGTCTATTATATTATATAATATAAAAAAATTTATATGAAGGTTATTCAATTATAAATTTTGCATTTATGGATGATTTAATCTAAAACTGTTGAAGTGATTGAGATTTAGACTATAACCCATCTAAAATCTAGATTGATCCAAGATTTTATTTTTCTTAATATTTATATTCCATATTTAGATAAAGACAACCTTTGTAAGTACATATATATTAATTTTGCTTAACTTTATTATCGTTTGATCGTAAAGATTGTGGTAGAGGAACAAAGCATCTTGCTCTTTGTATATAGGTTCACATCCAAAAAACCCAAACTACAACTCCTTTTGATTATAATATGCCACCAACCACCCTAACTACTTTGAAAGTCGAGCCAAAGAGCTCGGTTAATTGTTTTAGAGAAGAATGGGGAGGGGTAGAGTTTATAATGACTCAACTCAATGATATAGATATTATCAATTTTGGGCTATAGGGTCTCTTTACTGACTTTAGCGCGTCTGATAGATTTAGACCGAGGCTAAATGCTTTATGTGGCGGACGTTAAGCTTCTCTGTATTTGATATGGATCAGCGTATAGATATCAGCTATCATCTGCGAGGTTGTGTCTTTTTATAAGTGCGGGTTCAAGCGGACAAAAGCGCTACAGGAAGTCAAGCGGAACGGATACTATCTCACGGGGGTTAGTGATTGGGCTACGATCTGAATTTATGATTTGATGTATATAGATATTATCCATTTTTTTATAAAGAAGGGTCTTTAAACTCATCTATTAATTTGAGAGGGCTCGTATTTATATAGTGTTGGAGCTTTTATACCGATACTTAGTATTTTATATCGACATTGATTTATTTGATTTTAACAATAAAATGATGTCAAAGTTAGTCTTGAGATATATTCTTCTACCATATTTTATATTAAGAATTTATTTATTTGATTTTATTAATAAAATGATGTCTAATTAGTCTTGAGATATATTCAACGCTACCATTTATTTATTTGATTTTATTAATAAAATGATGTCAAGTTAACTTGAGATATATTCAACCTACCATATTTCATGTCAAATAGCATTTATTTATTTGATTTTATTAATAAAATGATGTGTCAGGATTAGTCTTGAGATATGTGCAACTACCATATTTTCATATCAAGCATTTATTTATTTGATTTTATTAATAAAATGATGTCAAGTTAGTCTTAAGATATGATAACTACCATATTTCATGTGTATTTATTTATTTGATTTTATTAATAAAATGATAGTATATTACACACTAAGTTGGTTCTTTTCATTGAACTAGGATGTATGATAATTTGAAAAGAACTTTTCCAAATTTATTTGGTTATGTTTGGTTTTCTAAAGTAGGAGGTGGGAAATGGGATAAGCGAATGGGCTGGCCACTGTATATCTTTTAGGGTTGGTTGAAGGTGGATTCGAATAAGTAGAGCTTTATTTAGAGCTGAATAGACCTTGGCCATTTAGCATTTTTCATTTTAATTTTTAATAGTACATAATATTTTCTAATTATTAAAAATATTATTTTTCTATTATGAAAAAATATAATATAGTTGTTTATAGAAAAAAGAATAGCTATTAAATAATTGTTTTTAATAAAAATAAAATATTACTAATAGTAAGAAAAAATTGCTAAATAATTTATTTTATATAATCTTCTAAGAACATAAGGATAAAATATAAGTATTTCAAAGAAACTTTATTTTATAAGAAATACAAAATTTAACCAAATTGTTATTTATAATTTTTTATAATGTTATTGTTGTGTATGATTGGCTGTTTGAATTGTGATCAGTGTTAGTAATTATGTGCTCTTGGGTCCCTTAGTATTCTCAAATATATATAAATTATAAATTTATAATAAATATAATTTATTATATGAGCGGTTTTTTTATAATAAATATAATTTATTATATGACGGTTATTTATAATAAATATAATTTATTATGAGCAGTTATTCCTTGATGTAATGGGTTTAAGGTTTTATAACGGGTTTTTTTCATGTTTTTGAGAATCTGAGCGAGAGAAAAGAAAGAATTTTTACATTCTTTGGTTTTTTACCACAAGTGTTAAGATTCGAGTTCTACGTCTGATTTGTCTTGCGCGCATCAATCTAACGCAGGATCGATCTGGAAGATCAGTTGATTGGTCTTGTCTGTAGATTGGACGGTGTAGATGGTTGGTTTGCGTCATCTTTGTTCTTTGTAGATAAATGATTGTAGATTCTTTGGTTGGTGGGCGTCTGAAGTCACAGTTGGCTGAATCTGCAAATCTACATAGGTAATTTATTTAATATTGGATTTTAGAATCACGATTCGTGTTTGTCGTATTCTTTAGATCTGTACTTAAGCGTGTTTTTTCATTGATTGGTATGAGCATGCTATGATTAGATAATATTATCCCCAGGTATTGATAATGCATGTAATTTTGATGTTGATTTAGTATATGGCACTGGTTATTTTGTTGTTAGATCGCATGATTAGATATTAATTTTATGATTTTGTTAAGTGAATGGATGTATTATTTTTAATGGTTTGCCACTAGGTATAGTAGATTTTTAGTTAATATTTTTTGGGTTTATATGAGGAAATTTGGGGTCATAAGATCGGAAGTTTCCTTCAGTTTTATTATATTGTTACATTTTTTTATTAAAAATAGTTGTAAATTTTAAATTTCAAATCACTTGTAAATCTGTCTGTGCCGTGTTGGAAGCTAGGAGAAGATGCGGGACACACCATCACCGAGCGTGACCAGGTAAGCGTTAGAGGGGATGAGGGCGCGTCGGACGCGGATCGGCGGTGCCAGAAGAGAGAAAAGCGTCGTCTGCAGCGCTACACGCGCGCCCGGTGGAAGTTTGGCGTGGTGTTCGGCAGCGATAGTCTTTGGCGCGTGGGGGCGTCGCGAGGAATGTTTGAAGCTAGCCGGTGGTGGCTGTCGTCTGATGGTGGTTCTTCCTGCGGGCGGTTTGATTTGGTGGGCGGCGGGGCCTCTTCTGCGCTAAATTAGAATATTGGGGTTTTGGGTTTAATTTATTTGTTTTGGGCGCTATCTTTGTAAACTAAAATGTGGGCTATAGGATATTTTGTAATGAGCCCAATTTTAATTTTTAGAACCATGGATTAGGTTATTTAATTAATCTTTTTTGTGAATGGTTTAAATTATATATATATAACATGTTTTTATGTGATAACATGCCATATAGAATAGGTGGTGCATTATAAATTTGCGTCATTATTAATTACGTGTGCGTAATATGATTCTATTATCTAGTTTAATAGTATGGAAAAATTATTTATTTTTTTTTGAAATAATTTTTTAGAAAACCTATTATTTAAAATATTGAATGAGTGAAGGTTTTAATTAATTTAATTAATTTTAAACCTAAGGAGGAGGCTCAGTAGGTCTAATAATAAAATGATCATGTGATGCATGACAGATAAGCATGGTTGGATTTTATTGGATGACCTCAATTAAGACATTCAAAATTTAATAGGTGTCTCAAACCCAGCGTCGGCAATCTTGGATATTAAAGATAATTTTGAAATTAAAACAATAGTTAAAAACATTCAAACTTAATTTAATTATTACCACTCCAACGAGGCTACCAATCTTTATTAAATTAAACAATTAGAGTGAAGTAGATTGTATTATCCCAGGAAAGTTCACATGCAGAAGGTGGGATTTAAGTGAGTGCTTGTGACTCCCCATCTTTCACAGGCCAGAGCACAGTAGGATACTAATCGTTTGGTCATTGGATTCTTATAAATATCTTGCCCAATGTAAGTGTTTATAATGAAACCAAATAGTGTTTAATGAAACGAGAAAATAGTTTTGGGATTAACTAAATTTAAGATTATGTTTTATTGTGAATCGTTTTAATACTGATGTATTTTTTCCAGAAAATGGCATCATTTAACCCACTTGCAATGATTTTGAGTCGAAGCCTGGATGAAATAAATTATAGTGAATGGAAAACCAACACAGTACATTGTTAAGTTTTGAAAAAGCTGAAGTTTGTCTAACCACTAAAAATGATGACATGACAAATGCATCGACCAAGTCGAAAAGACTATGAAGCGGGACCAGGCAAATATATCGGTTCGCTATAATGCTTGCAGTGTTCTTTAGTCGTGAAAGGGCCAGATATCGTGTCCCTGAAATTGGGTAGTAGTCGGACTCGATAAGATGTTGCACAATCAACAGTTCTTTAAGAGGCGGTACGCCGGAGTTAGGGCTATAATATGAACACTAAATGTTGGGAAGTGTGAAGGATCGTTAATAGAAAATGATGTCACATCTCGATCAGGCGAAGTGTTGGGGATGAAGATGGTGTGAGTCCCAAATTGATTTCATATTTGAATCCCACTGCACGATCGTTTTACTGGTTTAAGTTAATTATAATATGAACCATGGATCTAACTCCTACGAGTTGTGAACTTGAAAGTGCGGGGGCTTTGGAAGGTGACGGTGTTCATGGCGGGGGTTACTTTCAATGAGGAAACTAAGGGTGGGAAAAATTAAGAACAAGCGAAGGGTCGGTACCGATTGCAAAACCACGGCGAAGGCCAAGTGCTTGAGTCAGGAAGGGTCAGCAGGCGAATTGCCCTCAGTTGCCAAAAGCAAGGTATGGGTGTTAAATGTGGTTGAAGCTTGTTTAGTGGAGAATTATAATGATAAATGGATCATTGATTCGGGACCTATATGCATTTACTCTTTGCGCGAGTGGTTCGAGACAAACTAACTAGTTGGAATGAGACAGAGGTTTTGAGGCTTGGAAATGGAGAACATATCTCGGGTTAAAGCATTAGGACAAGTAGATTATTTTTCAATAATGATAGGACTTTATGTTTAGTAAATTTATTTTATATATATTTGGATTTTAAAAGGAATTTAATTTGTTAGTTGTTTATTTGAACAAGGTTTTAACGATTAGATTTAATTCCTTTATTACAATAAGTTCAACTTAGTTATTTATGCCGTTGATTTGATAGATGGTCTTTGTGTATTTGAGTCCTATGTCTATGATGTTTTAATTACAGAAATTATTGATAAGCACTGATCACCTAGCCAAGAAAGGAAAGTTTCAAATGAAAGCATTACCTTTGGCATTTGCGGTGGAGTCATATTAATCTAATAGGATTCTATGGTTTGGTAAAAAGTGGGATCTTAACTTCCTAGACTTTGAACCTATACCAGTATGTGAATCTTATTTGGAAGGTAAAATAATGGCCAAAAGGCGCTAAAGCGAAAGGATATCAGCGTAATGGCCGTGGAATTGGTGCATCTTGATGTCATCTTGGACAATAAATGTCAAGCGGAGGAATATAATTATTTTGTCACCTTTCTGAATGTTCATCTGAATATGGATATATTATTTCTGACTCTTGGCCAAAGTCACGAAGCTTTCGGCTAAATTTCGAGTATAAAGTGGCCAGGAGAAAAACAGTGGGACCATATCAAAGAGCCCGGTCGTAGGAATTGGTGAATACCTATCACGGAAGTTTAAGTCTTACTTGACTCAAGAGGATGGACTATCGGCCTGCTGACAAAATGGGTTGCGAAGAAGAAATAGAGACTCTTCGAGGATATGGGTGAGACCAATGCTTAGTTATTCATCTCTACCTATATCGTTTTGGGGATATGCCATAGAAACTGCAATGTATCTTCGAATTTAGTTCCTTGAAACTGGTTCCTAAGACACCTGGAATTGTGGAAAGGCGTAACCTAGTTTAAGCCATATCCCGTATGGGGTGCTCCTGCACATGTCTTAGAAAGGATCGAATAAGTTGGAATCGTACGGGTTTACACGTGTTTGTTAGCTACAAAGGAGCGAGAGGTGGACTATTTTATAGTCCTTCGGATAAAGGTTATTGTAGTACTCACGCGGCTTTTGGAGAAAGGCCATATAAGCGATTTCAAACCCAGTAAAATAATTCTTGAGGAGCTTGACTCGGCTCGAGAACAAAGCCCGAACCACGGTGTCTTGGCCTCGCCTGCTTGATTCCTATGCATGTTCAAGAGGGGAAAAATGTACCCGAAGGTGAACAAGCACGAACCCCGAGTGGAACAGATCGATACATGTGGAGACCCAGGAGACCGAAGAGCCGGTCTGAGGAACCAAGTACCTTTACGAGGCTGAGCGATGAACCACAGCCGGTGGGCCGTCGTAGTGACTAGAGTAAGGCGGAAGCTGCGAGATATGTCTTGCTAAGCGAGTCTTACCAAGTTATTGCTATTGGCCGGTGAAGATGATCCATCAATTCTGAAAAACCTTTGGAAGATGTGGATGTACGAGAGTGGCAAAAAGCCATGGGCCAGAGTGAAATGGAATCTATGTATTCAATTCGATGCAGGTCTCTTCATGAAGCGCACCCAAAGGGGTAAAACCAATAGGGTGTAAGTGGATTTACAAGAGAAAAGAGAGGGATCGGATGGGAAGGTGAAACCTTCAGAAGCTGAATTGGTGGCAAAAGGCTATACCCCCGAAAAGGGGGATAGATTATGAAGAAACCTTTTAAGCGTTAGCCGTAAATGCCAAATCTGTCCAGTTCTTTTAGGTACATGGTACGCTAGTCTCGATTACAGATTTGGCTAGGATGGATGTCAAAGCGACCTTTTTAAATGGCATGATTTTAAATGAGGACATCTACATCAGCAGCGAGGGAAAGGGTTGAAGCTAAAGACGAAAAAAGAACACATGGTATGCAAGTTGCAAAGTCCATTATGGACTTAAGCAAGCATCGAGATCGTGGAACATCGAGGGTTTGATCGAGGCCGTACTTCTTTTGTGGTTTTGAAAAGCCCTGATGAGACACAGTAATACATTTAAAAGAATCCAAGCCGCAGAAGGTAGTTTTTCTTTCACATTAGATGACATATTATTGTCGGAAGCGACAAACAAGTGTTGTCAGGTGTAAAAGATTGGTTGCATAAACAGTTTTGATATGAAAAGACTTGGGAGAAGCCAACTATATTCTTGGAATCAAACTTATACGAGACCGGAAGAATAAGTTGTTGGCACTATCTCAAGCCTCTTATATTGATAAAATTCTTGTCAGGTTTAACATGGAAAATTCCAAAAGGGGATCCTTACCCTTTAGACATGGAATTCATCTTTCTAGGAGCAATCACAAAACTCTGGCAGAAAGAGCATTATGAGTAGGATTCACACTGTACCTCGAGTGTAGGTAGTCTCATGTATGCCATGTTATGTACCAGGCGGATATACATTATGCGTGGGATTCCAGTAAGCCGGTATCGTCGATCCGTTGAAGAACAACGGATTGCGATAAAGCATATACTTAAGTATCTAAGGAGGAAACGAGATTATATGCTAGTATATTCGGTGGGAGTTTAGAAACCATTGGTTTCCGCAGACTCCCGAACTTCGAGGGATATTGACTCAAAATCTACCTCTGGTTGTATGTTTACCTTATATGGTGTTTATGCATTGGAGGAGAATTAAGCAGTGTGCGAACCACCCTGAAAATTTGAATATTCGCATACGGCGGCTAAGGCTGTGTGGCTGAAGAAGTTCATTATGGATCTTCAGGTGATACCCGGTCTTGGTCGGCCCATTACCGCTGACAACGGTGGGGCGTAGCATAGTCAGAACCAAGGTATCACAAAGCAAACACGTGAAAGTACCACTTGATCAGAGACATCGTGGCGAGGAGACCGGTGGTTACAAGAAACAAGTGGAGAAACTGTGGACCCGTTCACAAGGCTCTACTGTTGAGTTTTGAAGACATGTAGATTCTATGGGTGTTAGGAGATTACAGGACTTATTTTGGGACTAGTGGGAGTTTTTTTATTTGAGCTTTGTGTAGAACCAAATAAAATTATTGTATTTTTACGTGTTAATAAAATTTCAATGAAATTATTAATTTCACCTTGTGCACACTAGTATTTTTCGTATTAAGGTCCAGTTAATTATGCGTATATGGTCGCTATGGATACGTCCGTGGAAGACATGATCATAAGTTACTCATAATTAATGAATAAGATCCACAGATTATTGAATAAAGTTGGACGCTTTATTTGGAAATTTGCAATATTTTATGAAATAAATAAATGTGGTTATTATAAAATATTGGTGCGAGATAATTTCGATGATAAGATGTCGAAAGAAAGATTTGATTAAAGTTAAATTTACGTGAAAGGAATTAAATCTCAAGTGATATTTGATTATTATTTTACCCGATCACGAGTTTATTTTAAAATAGGTAATTGAATAATTATAGTGCTGAATTGTCAATATGTGAGGCTATTTTACGGCTGACCCAATACAGATGATTTGGGAGCGTGATTGTTTAATTAGGTATTTATGAAATAAAAAAAAATGGAAATTGTATAAATATCCTCTTGATATGTTTAGGTACTTGGATGTAATGAAGTCTTGGCAGTGCATTTGATCATTAAATTTATTAAATCAAGAGATTAAAATAGTGTAATTGATGACCGAGAAAATATAATGGAAATTAATTATCGATATTTACAATGGAGAAATTAATATATATATCAATATTATTAATTTTGGGAGTTCAACCTCACAGGCCTTTAATTGGAGTGGCACGGATTAGATAATTGCTTTTCAATTATAAGGGCCTTAATTAATAATAGCCGTTGGATCCTAGGCTAGCTCGGGAAAGTGGCGGGTTCATGCTCGATGTCTCTCAGGCCTCAGAAACTATGAAGTTGATTCTGTGGTTTTGAGGCTTTATCTTTCAGTTTGTACTCAAGAGCAAGTGGGGGTGTTAGCAATTATGTGCTCTTAGGTCCCATAAATATTCTCAAATATATGCTTATAAATTATAAATTTATAATAAATATAATTATTATATGAACGGTTTTTATAATAAATATAATTTATTATATGAGCAGGTTATTTATAATAAATATAATTTATTATATGAGCAGTTATTCCTTGATGTAATGGGTTTTAGGTTTTATAACAGGTTTTAAATACGTTTTTTTTGAGAATACGAGCGGAAAGAAGAATTTTACTACATTAACGGTTTTATACAGGAGTGTTCTAAGATTCGAGTTCTACGTCCCGATTCGTGTCTTATAGCGTCATCACCCATTTTTTGAGGATAGATCTGGAAGATCGGACGGTCTGGTCTTGTCGTAGATTGGGCCGGTGTAGATCGTTGGTTCTATCTTTATTCTTGTAGATCGGCTTGATTAATGAATTCTTGGTTGGTGGGCGTCCCAGAAGTCACAGTTGACGGATCTGAATCTGCATGGAGTAATTTTATTTAATATTAGTTTTGAATCTGATTCGCATGTTTAATCGTATTCTTCAGATCCGTCTTGTTGTGTGTTTTTCCTTCAATCCATATAATCGTACAGAATTTAGCCAAAAGTAGGATGAATTGGTCCACGATGACCTTAATGGGCTCGACCCATTTGGGCTTAATTGCCGTTTCCCAGCTATATTCCAAAGAACTACATAAACTAAAAAAAAAAAAATGGTTTAGTCATTTAATTTTCATGGTAAATATGTATGGAACCTAATTATTATCTTCTTGACGATTTTATACATAATTTGGCTTTCTACATGAGTTAGTCACCTTAAGCTTATCTTTAATTTTATTTTTCTAAAAAATTACTTCAAATATCACATTAAATATTTTTTGAAAAATGTTAAAAATATTTAAACCATGTATTAAACACAACATAGTATCTTGCTTAACAAAAGTGATCTTTGTTTTTTTTTTTGTTTTGCTTAACAAAAATAAAACAAAAATAATTTTTGTTTTGTTGAGTTGGGGCTGTTTCCTGACGCCATGCATTGAGAACTCTGTAACATGGGGCAATGCTAGCCTTTAGAGTTAGCAATTTTTTTTTTTTTAAAGCTAAATACTTTATTTACAATATAATATATGTTTAATTAGGGCTGAATACAGCTCCCTTTTTTTACGTCCTTGCCTTTTGAATTATTGATCTTCTGCGGCGTAGAGTGAGCCAGTCGCGAGTTAGCAATATTATCATTGTTCATTAGGCCATTATTGGAATCCTGCAATTGTAACAGAACTTGATTGGCCAGGATTTTGATCCGCATTGACTTTTTTGTTATCGGATGTCAAATGTAGTTTTGTACTCTTTATGAATGTTCTGGTTTTCTGTAGGACAGTGTCCAGTGAATGCTGCATCTGATCATACTCTCTTTTTCAGGTTCGGTGAATGGGAGCAATTGTGCAGAGCTTGCCAAACAAGAGGATATTGATGGATTTCTTGTTGGTGGTTAAGGCCATGTTTGGTAAGCGGGACAGAGGAGGATTAGACTAATTTTTGGATAAAATTAATTGAAATCTGACGTTTGATAGATCGTGGGATGACTAAATTGGGAGCAAAATTAGTGAAGGTGAGTTATTTTTGTGTAGTTTTTTAGCACGAATCGATGGAGTGCCATGG
This sequence comes from Tetrastigma voinierianum, assembly GCA_016808115.1. Taxonomy (NCBI): domain Eukaryota; kingdom Viridiplantae; phylum Streptophyta; class Magnoliopsida; order Vitales; family Vitaceae; genus Tetrastigma; species Tetrastigma voinierianum. Next base: position 737,175 of record JAEQBH010001449.1, on the reverse strand, counting down.
ATTAAGCGGGGACAAAATATTTTATATTTAAAAAAAAAAAAAAAATTAATGTAACTAAAAAATTTAAACAAAAAATTTATTAACTAATATATTATCAAATAACTAATAATAAATACATGAAATAAAAAAAAAAAGCTTAATATATTATATATGATATAATATATTATAAAATATAAATTTAACAATATATAAATTAGAATATATATTATCCCAAAAAATATAATATGAATTTTATAAATTATTTATTAAAAAACATTATAATATAATTATTATGTATATTAAAGTATAAATAAAATAATAAAAATTATTTTAAAAGAGAGAAATATAATCGGGCGGGGCTTATTATTATTATTTTGGATACGCAGTTAAGTATTCACTTCATTAGGATTACTTTCTGCCCGAGAGCCATTTCCTAACTTTCGAGATTTTATTAATCTAGTCATAAATAAGTAATGTTATCGCCCCAAATCGGAAGAATTTCATTTATGCCATTATTCGACGAAACTTACGGGTTAATAAATTTGGCGAGGCAGATTTAGCAACCTTGATTCGTTTCATCATCAGAATCTAGAGAGATTTTCTAGGCTTCTTTGAACTCTTATGGCAATTTATTATTTTTATTAACATTTTCTTAGGTACAAATTCTGTTTTTAGGGTTTCTGATAACAATACACGAACGTATCTAAGTTTGAAAATAAACTCAAACCTATTAAAGCAGATTAAAATTAAATTAAACCCGTGCCATTAAGAATGAAATTTGGACGGGAACTAGAAATAATATGTCGTGCCATCCACCTTCGGGTATTAAGCTAAAAAAAAATTCTATTCAGCATTAAGTAAAAAAAACAAACACCACCTTAGTTCGGTATGTACCAAACGTAGGATAAAAAGTCAATAATTTTGTCTAGACTGTACCAAACACAGGACAGTATTAAATTTGTCCCAGTCCTAGTTCGACTAGATTAGTCCCAGTCCGAGTACAAAATTAATCATGCTTAATCTTGCGTACCAAACATGTCCTAAAGGTATATTCTTACTTCAAGGGTAAAAAATTGTTCACTAGTTTGACTAAAAATGATAAAGAGACTCACTGACAAAGTACAGTGGGTGCTCCAAGATGAAAAAGTAAAAACTTTGGGGTTGGAGTGCGCAGAAGTTATAGGTTGGTACGCCCAGGGGCAATGGGAGTATTTACAGAACATTAGGCTCAGGAATTCATGGAATTAGTCGTGGTGCGCGTAAGCTGGCCCAAACATCAAAGGTTATCAAAAAAAAAAAAAAAAAGATAAAAACTTAAAAAAATTATAGTGGCACACAGAGATAATAGAAACATTCTCTGTTTTGCCTATAAAAAATCTTTCACATTAATTTTTTTTAAAATTCCACCTCAAAGTCACAAATATAAGTGATAATTGGTACCTTGTTTGCACTCTCTATTGTGCTTTCTGTTTTGTGGGAGATTTTGCAGATTGCAATGGCTTTTGTGATATAATCAGGAAATGATAGATGGGGTTCCTTTTCTCATTCACGAGTTACATTTAGATTTGGAGGTCCCTGGTTGGGAACTTTAAGTCTGTTTGTGAAAGCCACTCAGTGATCAACAGTTTGTGTTTGGTTTCAAATGTTTTCTGGCTTTCATTTTACAAGAAAATGTTCTTTTAGAAAACTTGTTGATTGATGCATCCAAGGAAGTATTTGATTAAAAAAACTAATAACAGTTTTAGAAAATAAAACTTATAAAACTCTGTTGTTTTGAGTTTTGACTCAGCTAAAGAAAATAGTAACCTTGTTATTTATATCTCTATCTCTCTCTCTTTCTCCTTTTACACACACACACATATATATATATGTATATAATTTTCTATTTCTTTTGAGAACCAAACACAACCTTAGTAAGGCATCGAGTGACAAAATTTGGTTTGGATGATTATGATTTTGTATTTGGGTTGTGCAGGGTCCTGAATTTGCTGTGATTGTCAATTCTGTAACATCCAAAGAAAGTTGCTGCTTGATCACTAGCATTGGCTTTGTACTGAAAGAAATAAAGAGCCTGAGAGCAGTTTCTTTATTTCAAGCACAATATAATCAAGTCATCCCCATGAGAGCCAGTTAGTTATGTTGAGATTTTGATCATTTTTCCAGTTTTTTTTTGGCCTCCCAGGAGGATTTATTCATTTTTAATGAGTTAGAAACTTCATGTGGTGGAAACCAGACCAGTTCAGTCATTGTAATGGCATTGTGCACTTTATAGATTAAATAGCCTGTTGTGAAGGATTTGAGAATTCGTAGTAATAATGTTAAAGCGTTATTATTTTCTGCTATCACATATCATAATTCAGTTTTTGAAAATTGAATTGGGTAATGAGTTTAAGGATCATAACCTTTTTTTTCTTAAAGGATGTGTAAAGGTCCAGACAGCTGAACGGAATCCCAAGAAACTTGTGGTGATGATTGATGAATGTTAATGGATTGGGGGATTCCCTTCTTTAGGATCAACCAGCTGATGCCACCATATGCTTAAACTCAAACGGGCATTATGCACTTACCATACATTACGACGCGCTTGTTATTCGAAGGTAGGTACACACTTCTTGACTGTATCAATAGCAATTAAATGTGACTATTTGGTTATAAAATAAATAAAACGAGCTGACCGTACATTACAAACAGTAACTTTAATTAAACGAAAGAGCATATTATTATAGCACATAAAGCATATATAGCGTAGATTAGATTGCTGTTATTATTTATCTTCATGAAATCTGCACGTGGATTAGGGTTCAAAATGATTATTTCTTCTTCCATTTTAAGGAATTTATAGGGCCTTATTGCTTGGGGACATAAAGTTACAGGGCTTTGGTTAAATGGGTTTAGAGAATTAAGCGGGAAGATAAGACATGAATCTATAACAAGTTAAAATTAAATCATCTCATAAATGACATATAGTAGTTAAGATGTGTAATTACACAATTAAAATTATAATATGAATATGCTTAGTTCATAATTAATAAATTAATCCCAACATACAGATGGAGTTTACACTTCTTAGAATATGTGCCACCATATGCTTAAACTAGCGGGGGTTTTGTACAGTGACGACCTTTTCTTTTGCTTTAAGGTAAGAACACTTCTTGAAAGCTCATACTGCAGTGGCGGAGGCTGAAATATGACTAGATATTGCATAAGGTGTTTGATGGAAAGGCTCACTTGACGCATATGGGGCTCGAGCTTGTTAAGTGTAATCAATTCCAAGCTCAAATCCGATTACGAAGGGCGTCGTGTGAGGCGAGAGAAGAACATTACATTGCGATGTGACGGGGGCTCTGATCTCCTTTTCTTGTTGAAGGAGGGGTGACAAGCAAATTAGGGGCTGCTTTCTTGAAGGGGGTGCGGGAGCAAGTGGAGCGAGGAAAGATCTCAAAGGCGTGCGGGTGCTGCTGGAGAAGCGGACAAGAAGGCAGAAGAAGATGGCTGGGAAGTCATGGCCCGGGTTTGCAGTCTACACGGGGAGGTGCAGGTGCACACGATAGCGGAGACATCAGCGGGCATGTTCATCACAGATGTTTGAGAAGGCGTGGGAGAAAAATTGTTTTCTCAAGCGCGTCTTCAAAAAATTGATAAACCTACATGGGGTTGGCAAGAAAAGGTGAAGCCATCCAACTTAGCCTCGAGACATCTCAAAATGAGGCGGAAGAACTGGGAATCAAAGTAACAGGAGAAGGAAGGGCCGTTCGGCTCGAATCGGTGCTGCTTGAGGATCTAGGCGTTCCTCTCCTCATCTTGGGAGGAACATGTTGTTGTGGAGCTGGAAAGGGCGGAGTTGAGGTGGTGAAAGCGACTAATCCGAGGAGGAGACCAAAGACGTGGTGGTTCCCTAGTGGGAATGGGTGGCATTAGCAGGAACAACCCCTTCGCTAAGAAAGTCTATAATCATACAAAGTTCTGAAACACGCTTTCCAGATTGTCGTGTCTGGGCTTATGTGTCTCAAGATTGTAGACCTAGAGACGTTTATGTCTGAGATTATTAAACAGCTGGTTTTTCGTCCAGAGAAGATCGGCCAAGTACTAGATGGTGGGAGAGAGTGCAGAGCACTGGTGGGGATTTCCTTCATGAACATCGAGAGGAAAAGGTGTTGTTATATTGTTGTACGGGACGTGTATGGGCCAGTTAAGTTGGAATTGTCTTGAAGTGGCAATGGCGATCTGATTGCCTCGGAAATGTGTTCCACCCCGATCTGGGGGTAGCGACCTTGATTTAACTTCTGGCTTTCGAGACAAGGATGTTTCTTTGCATCTGGATGCCGTTCTACTCCCGAGAAGTACTGGCTTCTTTCCGACAAAGTGGGACTTGTTTTGTGGAGAACATATGAGTCATGTGGATGCGAGAGAGATGTCACAGTTTGGGCATTCAGGCGAGATGGTGGACAAATGTAATGGCTTTGCACTTTAGCCATAGTAGTCTTGGGGTCCTCGCGTCAGAAATATATCACATACCTGATGGAGGAAGGTACACGATAAGCGTTAAGCGCATGTCTTTGACAAGAAGGGCAAATGATTAATAATGATCTTGACTTGAGGCTGCTCCAGATTTGCCCTCTTACGCAGCTCTGTTTTTCTTCAGCCTGCCCGGAGGATTATGTATCTCCACAAGCTGATTCCTTGCGTGGATCGTGAAGGTTTTGTCTTTGTTGGAACAAGCTGAGGATTAGACAAAGCATGAAAGACAAACTAGGATTTGCTTGAATGAGTTAATCAATAGAGCTTAGATTCAGTGATGAGAATGAGTGTTAGTGCAAGGTTATGGAATGCCTAAGTTAACGACTCTGTGCGAATCACATTGCAAAGGCAAAAGAGCATAATTTCTTTGAGCTAATATTGCGCATCCTCTCTCCCCATCTCCTCCTCCTCTAATTCTTCGTTATTTTCATCTAAATGCGACAAAGCATATTTATTCTGACATGAGAGGTATGCTTCGTTGAACACACACCACATACTCGCCTCTCTTGTTTTTCAATTTAGTATATGAAATTTGTAGAATTTCAACTAGATCCGCTGAAACTCAAACTAAAGATTCAGAACAATGAGGAACATCTGTCATCATACTCATCCTGGTCTGTATCATATACTACTGTCTTTCCTCATTGTCCATCAACCTAAGATTTATACATGATAAACAACAATCTCGTTTGTTCAATGATATGAAGATCAAACATTAGTATATCTACAGATTTAATGATCCAATTAAAATTGATATTATTGAAATAAATCTTCAAGTTTTATCAGGCATAACCTTCAAACAATGGATACAGAACAATTCAAGCAAGTTAACTTGTCTTGGGAAACTAAAATTAAGGAAGATATGAGCTGGTAGAGGGGTTGAGTTTTGGAAGTCCATTGCCAGTTACGAAGTCTCTGAAATCCTGCGTCTTAAGGCATCGAGAGTCTAGCTTTCCGTCCCTTTGCCATGGACTCTGCCTCTATCTCTCTAAGTCAGACATGTGGACACATGCAAACCGTCTCGAAATCTTTCAATTTCTTCCGAGCCTTCACACCGGGACACTGGATTCGTAGGCTGGGACAGGATCCCATGCCCATTTCGGGAGAAGTCACAAAATTGCTGACTTTAGACTAAGGGCTAACTCATATATTGGAACGGAAATGCATATCAAGAAATGGGTTTCCTAACTAAAGTACTTCAACTTTCGAATGAGTAAAGTGGATTAAGTCAATATAGAGAATGGAGCAATACCATGCATTTATAATTTAAGACCGTAATTTTTCAACAAGTGATCTCCGGAGTTGATAAGCTGCCAAATTTGGTGGAGGTGAAAATTAATATATCATTTTCTCTGTTTACTTATTCTATTTCTACCCATTGTCGGCGCATTTTCAAGGATCTCATTCGCGAATATCGCTGTATTGACTTCATTCAAGGCAACTACCTTTCACCCATCTACTTTGGACCCTTCAATTTTGCAATTTTGTCATGCCTTATTATAATGGTTGTTAAATTAACATATATAGAGTTCTTATATATAAAGGAAAATTTCATATAACAATGCATGTAGAAATGCAATAAACATCAAAAAAGTGATGGAATATGTGTTTATAAAAGTCAGAGAATTACTACCTATCAATTATGTCTTAAATTCAATATGTAAAGACCAATGTAATACTCATGCTATGTTAAAAAAGTTATATTATATTTGAAAATGAAATCATGGTTGGGAATCTTTAACATTGTACTTCTCTTGAATTTGGTACACATTGAGCTCCTTTTATGCCATAATCTTTCTATCACAGATTTTTATTTTCACTCAGGCATGTGATATCTTTAATAGTATCTCGAGCAGAACTAATTTTAAAAAGTATAATACGCAAATGTTTTCATCCAATCCATACTAGGAAAATGGCACTACAACCTACTTTCCAATAAAAGTAAGATGTTAAAATAACTTAAATTAATTACATCTCTTCAAAGATTAATGTAAAGATGATTTTTGTTTTCTCAATTATTTTTATTGTTCTTTTTAATCAGCTAACATGTCTTGTTTGGTTTTCTATTTATTTCAGACAACCAATAGAAATTCTGCTCGAACATAATTTTGGATACGCGTAAAAGGTAAGCCTTAGCTCTCTCTCAACTCCGTTGGATGATTGTCATGGGCGTGTATGTGGTGTATATATATATATATATAGCAGTATAGTATATATATATATATATATATATATATATATATATATATATATATATATATATATATATATATATATATATATATATATATATATATATTGTTTAACTTGCATAACAAGATCCTCTATTAATTATTAGATTCATTACATGTAATGCATGTTTAAATTGGCTTCATTTAATTAATAAAGGCTGGGCTAATTTAGTGATTGTCGACATGTGTCGTAAACAGTCTAACATCGTATCGTAACCCGCCAGTTGGCTTGAAATGTTAGCACGCTCTTTATCACGCACACCTACACAGAAAAGGAAGCTAAATGATGACCAATGATTAGACATGGTTTGAAAGCTCGTTGGAGTTCTACTTAGTCCAAGAAAAATTCTGAATGAACGTGATCGAATTGTTATATAGTTTTATATACTTCTTTTAAATGATGTTTGGTTTCGAAAATTCAAAAGAACTTTCTTTAGAAGGGATTGAACTCCTCCGATGTAAGTCGGCCTCATGTTTGACTCTAAGTTCATATCGACCGTCATCAAATAAAATAGTGCTTTTTTGCAAACAAAATTAATAGAAGGGTGAAACAGTATTTCTGAGTTCCCCCACTGACCAAGTTGAATAAAGAGAGCCCTCGTAATAAAAGAAGGCAGATCTCTAAACTTTCCTTTGCGAGCTCCAAAATCTGGTGGAGGTAGACATCACTCCGCATTGATTATTTTCTTCTACATCCTCGGGAGATGCCCTTTCACATGCTTGAGCTTCTCTGCAAACTCGGTGATCAGAATATACACCAAGGTGTGCCTAACTTCATTCCCTTCTCTACTCCTCGCTTCCGCTTTTTTTGTCATTTACCAACATATTACTTTTCACCTAATTAAATGATATTTATATCCATTTCAGACTCATGAACAATGCCAGATTTCACTTTAACCGTGAACAAGGTGGAGTATTTAGAACTTATTTTTCATTTAAGATGATTGATAGGTTTGGAAGAAAATCAGATTCAAACTCGTCATTCGTTTTGTCGACACCATTGTTTGTGTTTGTGATAGAGGATAGCAGCAGTGATAACAATAATGCATACAAGCTAGACCTCCGCTAACCGGGCATGGCTGAATCAAGCTACACCATCCATTTATGACCTGCATTTCCTACGGCTACAAATCGTGCTCGCCTCCTCCTCCTCATGATGAATAGCTCAATAATGGCAATCTAGTAATGGCCATTGGGTCACCAATGCCGCAACCACATAGTATACCAAATTTCTAGAGACCCAATAACTCAAGCCTCGATAATTACTTTTGTTGAAGGAAGATGGAGGAAGATGAAGGAAAACTTGAAGATAGGAGAGACTAGATGACGAGGGGAAGATGCTACTTATATTATCAAGGCTTTCGTTTTGGCTTTGATTACAAAACTCAAGATATCACCCTTTATTTATACTAAAAACACCTTTTCAAACTTCAATAGCTAGGATTGTTCCAACACAAACATAATTCATCGAGTATCTAGAATTCTCTCTAGAGGTCCAAACCTAACCTCATTCTAGAACTTTATGGAAATATCTAGAATAGACTTGTTGGCTCTCTTATGTTTCCTACATTGGCTTTTACTTACACTCCTAAGCCTAAACCTAATGACCCAAAATCATTTCAATTAAGACCCAAATACAACCGTTTATATTTCAACAGTAGGCACATTGTCAAACCAATACAAAATTTATGTGTATTCTTCTTATTTTCTTCTCGATTCTTATCACCATTCTCGCTTCATTCTCAATGCGCTTAATCCATGATTGATTTTAAATGATGGAGCTCTAACTGATCGCGTTGATCGTCTGAGCCTAAATACCACTTGAACTGAAGAGCATAACTTCACATGGAAAAAGACTTCCAGATAGATTCTCCACACTAAAGCATCACTTACGTAAACCCTTTCACTTTTGCGCATAAAAGAAAAACCAAGCAAGAGATCGAGAAAGCACAATGGAGTGGTTTACTACAAGAGAAGGGATGAGGAAATAATGGGTGACGTGAGTGGCTTCATTTTTGTCCTTGTCATTCTCTTGTTGTCACTCTCCAATTACACAAGCTCTAAGGCCCGACATATGAAATCGCCATTTATATCGAACTGCTTGGTACCATCATTTAAGGATCAAGTACTCTCATCATACAAATCAGGCTCACGATGAATAGTTTTGAATGGCGATCTAGTAGCGTCGTTGTTTGATGCATCCGTAACATGAAATCCATTCACAGAACGTACTGAGAACTTTGGTTGGAGTTCTACTTATAGAGAACATGAAATCCATTATATCTACATTCATCTCCCTACCTTCATTCTCGGCTTCTTTTTCTAATCGGATGAAATCAACAGTGGTTAGCATTAGAGCATATTTAAGATTTCTTTTATCGCTTTATGCAATTAGCATTTTTGTCCTTGTATTAGTATATGTACTACAACTTTTTCAATAATATTCAAGTCTTTTATAATGTGTATCAAAGCCTTAAGCTTAACAACAAAAATAACCTAACCTTGGGCCGTTGTCGCCCATCACAGTTTATTGCGGATCCATCGCCGATCTCTCACCAAAGACAACCGTCGCTTACCTTCTTTACTCTCTATTATAGAATGGGAATATATACTTTACTTGTTAGTTGTGAAACTAACTAGAATGTTAGATCGACATACCACCTGTATATATCTAGCTCTCAGATTTATACATGTTTAGATCAATGAAAACTAAAGGAATTCATTTCAAATTCTCTATTCGCTATTTTATATGGTATCGTAGTTCGGTTTGGTAAGAGTCTTAGTGTCAAGTCACCTCTTTTGCAATTTATTTCCCATTTATTGGATTTGTAAGTCTATGGACGATTCTATTTGTTATTTGACTTCCACACGTGGTATGAGGCTACATGTGAAGGAGTGAAAGACATGATATTCGTGATTAAATCCAAATCCTTTAAAGAGTTCGACCAAGTATTAACAGATCTCAAATTTCGCAACCTTAAAATGATAGTGTGAGCATGTTTTAAGGCTTCACCTCAATTAAGGGAGCGTAAATTTCACACTCCTCGGGCCAATAAGGGCAGGGAACACCCTAATCCAATCGACTTTATTCTTTTTCACCTCGATTTTCATTCTCAGAATTGCATAATAAGACTTGAAACATGATCTAAAGCCGTTAGGGTCAAGTCTTTACCAATATATATGAGGTTATAACTGCAAAACGTATATAACAGTTTTGGGGAGATTAACAACCTCTAATATAGGATGTTCTTAGTTTTGCTAGATTTCTTTGTAGATTTCAAAGAATGCTTCGTTGATTTATGTTTTCTTTCAATAAAAAAATATTTTTATTCTTTTGCTTTGTGGATGGCTTGGATTTATGCTTGTATGGTGGATGATTACTTCTCCAACATGCTCTGCAATTCTAATCAGTGAGAAGCGGATTTGGGGTTCCAAACCCATGGTGATGAGGGTAAAACGATTTCAACACTAAAGGTAATTACTTGACTCCTTTGAATCTGGGATCTTTTGATATGTCTCGGATCATTGTTGAAGGTTGAGAGCGAGACTCAACTCATTAGAATCACTGAATAAATACATATGAGTTTTCCATGCTAGAATATTTAGGTTTCTGACACTTTACATTCCAAAGAGGTACATCGAAGTCATTCCAATTTATCCTTCACCACCAAGCCAATGAAAATTATCTCTCTTTTCAAGCTAGATTGGAAGAACCTAGTTTGGAAGTAGAGCCGGGAATATGGGTCGAGCTGTGATGGGCCACCTAACTTTATTCCGAAGTTTTGAGGGTCAGGGTTGTGAAATTGAGGTTCTAATAAAAGTCGAGCCTATCAAGGCCCGACCAGCCCGGGCAGCCCCATTGGGCTGTGGTCACAAATAATAAGCCCGAATGTGCCAAATTTTTTTTTTTAAGGATATTTATGTTATTTAAAGAAAATTAATTTTTTATCTTAATCAGTTTTAACTCCTAGGTCAGGGACTCGATACGATTCCTAGTCAGTTGTAGTTAGTTAGGTTATGATAATATTTAGCATTATTTACTTGTTTACTTATATTTAAGATTCTAAATATTATTATATTGTCTAGGTTCATCATTTTGTGTAATAACAATGTTACTTATTTCCATATTGTTATTTTTATTTAAAGAATGGTAAAATAGAAAATATGTATTTTAGCATTTTTTTTAATATTTTGGCCCGTTTTGGCTAGCAACCTGTGTAGGGCCGGGCTGGGCCAATCAAAATATGGCTCGAATAAAAGTGGGCCGAATTAGCCCGGCCTCACCCCGCTTTCGCATCTAGTAGGAAGCCCAAAAACAGAATTTCAAGTGAGGTTAAACTATGCACTACGCCTTAATCCGCACCCCAAATAATTCAAGAAGAAGAAGAATTGTCTAAATCACCAAGAATGGAAATCCCAATGAAGCAAACCTCACAGGCCTCCTTTGATTAATTTATATTTTTAGTTAATTACTTATAAATCACCTAATAAAAATCATACAAAACCCAAAAAATAGATAAGATAAAACATATGAATTAGATAAATTACTCGAATAAGTAGAAAATCCATCCCAATGGATCTAATCTCTAGAGCCACTATACCTACAAGTAACTCCATGCCACCTCTAGGGAACTAGGTATTATAAATTTTCAGGGTCCGACTCACCTACCTCCACAACCGATGGCTAGAGGTGTTGGCGAGTGAGCTACACTCGTGAAATATTCTCGTGATTCGCCTCCTTTCCTAAGCACTAGCTGACGGGGCAAGGGAGCCTCCTCCGTCGATGTGCCTCCTCCACCAGGGTTGTCGACCACCAACGAGCATCTCCAAATTTACCTGCCTCCCTTGTCCAAAATTGTCAAATGCTGTCTTCGTGAGCTTTTCGGGTCCACAACCATACTTATCAGGGTTTTTGCCTCCGTTCCTTGATTCCTTCAACTTCGAAAATATCTCGTGAGGTGTTCAGGGTTTATGGGTCCAAAATCCTTTCAGGTGGTGCTTTATATGAATAAAGGGTTATTTTCTATGTAAAGATCCTATTTTTCTAGTATTTTTCAGATTTTCAAAGCTCATGCTTGAGTTAGATCCTGGGCTTAGACTAACAAGAAACCCTTAGGGTCAGAGTCAGGTGTTATTATTTCCATAATGCAGGCATGTACGCCACGATTGTAGGAAGTCATATCAGAAATTGAAGGTCAATATGTTCATGAATCATTGAAGGGTGCCTCCACCCTAGCACATGTTTGTCTAGACAGTAAACCTAACATGTCTTATTTTCTTTTCTCCAAATGGGTCGACTCGAGCAACACATCCCATGACAAGTAATTCAAGTTTATTTACTATGTTTTTGCATAACATCGCATAGTAACACATGAAAAAATAAAAACAAACGCTTTCTCTTCAAAGCCATAATCAAGCACTGAGTCGGAAAAACCGAAAAACACCAACACCGAGCGTTAATCGAATGTGGATGAATGTATGGAATGCGGAGAACCAACAAATGAAAACCCAAAGAAATAGACGAAGGAGAGGAGGCGACTAACGGAGAGGAGCGTGATCACAGATGTGAGAGCTTCCATCGAGCGCACGTAAGGAGAAGAGAAGAAGGGCTGAGCGGGAGAAGAAAAAGCCCTAACGCAGAAATTTAATCCGTCCAATTGTCAGAAGTTCCCGCCGGGCAAGATTTTTTAATCCACCGCCGCGCCGCTGGGCGGCATTTAAAATTCTAATCGCCATAGCCAGGTCGGCAAAGCAATTTGCTGCATCAATAGCCGCAGTTGCCTTCGACGACATTTGGTTCTTCAAAAATCGTCGTTCTGGTTTGCAGCTTCAGCAGGAATCAATTGCCGCCATTCCAGTTGCTGGCATCGCGCGTTACTTTAGTCAATACTTTCCCTTGCGAACTGATTTTATCTTTTTATTTTCAAACGTACCATTCCATACAAAACTCACAAATATATGTATGCAGCCATATTCGTGCTCAGTTCCACACTCACTCATGAAATACACATCAACAAAATATTCTAACTAACATATTCTAGAATAGTACACATCAGAAAAATAAAATAAAAATAAAAGCAGATAAAAGTTGTAGTGTTGTAATGGTGGTCAGGATTGGCTTAATTTAATTACGGGCTGAAGAATGCGATTTTTACCTGATATCTTTGTTTTTCTAATAGAAAAATCCTGATCGCAGAATGTACCAGCACCACACAATTAGATAGTTTAGTGCTGATTACTTTACCTCTTGTAATTAATTAACCCAGATCACGCTCTTTATCCGTTTCAACCGTCATTGATCCTTTCTTCTTTGAATTTACTACAACACTGGAGTTTATGTTACATCATACAAACCGGCAAGAGGAATGTTCAAGTACATTATAATCTTTTTTCTATATCCTCCCAACATAAGTGGTATTTGACAAGAGCCAACCAAGTTTTTAAAGTTTCATAATGTCAAATTACAAAGAACAAAAGATGGCATCCACCAAAGAAAGCACCACAACACACAATGAACAAGAAAAAAACAGGACAAGCTCATATACAAGTATATGAAAAAGTTAATTATCAAATGAATTTCTAAAATTAAGACAAAGAGAAGATATTGCCCATCACAAAGATGATGCAACTTTATTTAAAAAATTTGATAAATAAAGTCAATTACCAATTAACCATCCAAATGACATGTTACATAGAATTGATGTAATACAATCAGATTACGCATGTTAATAATAATTTTCCGCACATTGTCAATGCTAAATTGCACGGGTTCGAAATTCCGTCGCTGCATCTCAGACGCTCAAGAACGCTACTTAACTGTTCGGCCTCATTCAAGTTTGCTAATGTTAGACCCGTGGCACTACATACGTATCAATAGCCAAACTTTTATGTATATAGGAAGTAAACATGCATACATGTAATTGGAATCAATATCAAGTATTGCATCATTGCTAAATATGCAAATCAGAAAACCAGACTAATACTTGCCAAAAAATTACTAGGTCGGGTTTCGATTGAAACCATATCAAAGTAATGCACTACGTATCAAACATATACACACCCCAAAAAATCATCCAGCAGGTAAGAGGGAGTTCTTACCTTTTCGACGACATATATGAAGGAAAACACACAATGGAAGCATGGATCTAAAGGCAGATTAAACATGCAATCGTATCTAAATTCAATATTAAATAAAATTACCTATGTAGATTTGGCAGATCCGGCCAACTAGACTTCTAGATCAGCCACCAACCAGCAATCTACACCGTCAGATCTACAGCAACAGCACGCAACCAACGATCTACACCGGCCCAATCTACGTGACGCACCAGACCGTCCGATCTTCCAGACGACAACTCGTGGGTGGTATGGATGTGTGGGCACAATGAATCGTGACGTAGAACTCGAATCTTAGAACACTCTAGAGAAAAACCAAAGAATAGAAAATTCTTTCTTTCTCTTGTTCCGTATTCTCAAAATGTATGAAAAAAAACTCAAAGAGAAAACCTAAAACCTATTTACATCAAGGACAATCGCTCATATAATAAAATTATATTTATTATAAATAACTGCTCATAATAAATTATATTTATTATAAAAACCGTTCATATAATAAATTATATTTATTATAAATTCTGTAATTTATACATATATTCGGTATCACTGCTGGACCTAAGAGCACATAATTGCTAACAATCTCCCACTTGCTCTCGAGTACAAATCAGCATAGTTCCCCAAACTACGTGAACTCCAACTTTCGTTGCTCTATAAATACTCCATTACTGATATGAGCTCCGCCACTTTCCCGAGCTTTAGCCCGGGATCCAACGCTATTATTAATTAAGGCCTTTATAATTGAAAAGTAATTATCTAATCCTATATTACTCCACTAAAGGCCCAGAGTTGAACTCTGTAAATTAATAATATTGATATATATATTAATTTCCATTGTAAAATATCTATAATTAATTGATTATATTTTTCTGGTCATCAATTAATTATTTTAATCTTCTTGATTTAACAGTTTAATGGATCAAATGCACCGCGCTGACTTCATTACATCCAAGTACCAAACATACCAAGAGGATATTTCATACAATTTCATTTTTTGTTTATTTCATAAATACCGTACTAAACAATCACGCTCCTGCAATCATCTAGGTATTGGCCAAAATAGGCCTCACATATTGACAATTCAAAGACCGATAATTATTCAATTACCTATTTTAAAATAAACTCGTGATTGGTAGAAAATAATAATCAAATATCACTTGGCATTTAATTCCTTCACGTAAATTTAACTTTAATCAAATCTTTCTTTGATCCTATCAATGCAAACATAATCAGCACTACAATATTTTATAATAACCAAGACAGATTATTTCATAAAATATTGCGCCTAAATAAAGCGCCCAACTTTATTCAATAATCAGGATCTTTATCTATTAATTATGAGAACTTATGATCATGTTCTCCATGGACGCATCCATATGACCATATACGTATAATTAACTGACCTTAATACGAAAAATACTAGTGTGCACAAGGTGAAATTAATAATCATTGAAATTTTATTAACACGTAAAAATACAATAATTTTATTTGTCTTGCTACAAAGCTCAAATAAAAACTCCCACTAGTCCTAAAATAAGTCCTGCACTTCCTTAACACCCATAGAATCTACATGTCTTTCAAAACTCAATGTGCAGAGCTCTCAGGAATGGGTCCGCTAGGTTTTCCTTCGACGCTATTTTGGTAAACTAATCGTGTCTCCTCGCTCAATGATGTCTCGGATCAAGTGGTACTTCCTTCCTCAATGTGTTTTTGTTTTTGTGATACCTTGGTTCTTTGGATCGTGCTACGGCCCCACCGTTGTCACAAGAAAGGGTAATGGGCCGACTAAGACCGGTATCACCTCAAGATCCATAATGAACTTCTTCACCCACACACTTCTTAGCTTCGCTCGTATAAAAGAACATATTCAGCTTCGTGGTGAATCGCTACACACGTCCCTGCTTAATACTCCTCCAACAGATACCCACCATATAGTAAACACATAACCGCAGGTAGATTTCGGGAGTCAATATCCCTTGAAGTCTCGGGTCAGGAAACTAATGTTTCTAAACTCCCACTGGAATATACTAGCATATAATCTCTGTTCTCCTTAGATACTTAAGTATATGCTTTTCGCATCGTTAATCCAATATTCTTCACCGGATCGATTGATTACCTGGCTTACAACTCCCAAATCGCGATACGTATATCCGTCTCGGCATATAACATGGCATACATGAGACTACCACACTCGAGGCATATATATCCTACTCATACGTTCTTTCTCGTCAGAGTTTTGGTGATTGCTCCTTAGAAAGATGAATTCCATGTCTAAAGGGGTAAGGATCCCTTTTGGAATTTTCCATGTTAAACCCGACAAGAATTTTATCAATATAAGAGGCTCGAGATACAACAACTTATTCTTCCGTCTCGTATAAGTTTGATTCCAAGAATATAGTTGGCTTCTCCCAAGTCTTCTTCTCATATCAAACTGCTTATGCAACCAATCTTTTACACCCGACAACACTTGTTTGTCAAAGCTCGATTAACAATATGTCATCTACGTAAAGGACTAGAAAAACTACCTTCTGTGCTTGGATTCTTTTGTAAACACAAGGTTCATCAGGGCTTTTCTCAAAACCAAAAGAAGTAATGGCCTGATCAAACCTGATGTTCCATGATCTGGATGCTTGCTTAAGTCCATAAATGGACCTTTGCAACTTGCATACCATGTGTTCTTTGCCTTTAGCTTTGAACCCTTCTGGTTGCCGTGACGATGTCCTCATTTAAATTGCCATTTAAAAGGTCGCTTTGACATCCATCCGCCAAATCGTAGATCGAGACTAGCAAATTTCCACAGCTAAAAGAATCCGATAGATTTGGGCATGGCTATCGGCGGAAGGTTTCTTCATAATCTATCCCCTCTTTTCATAGCTCACACCAATCTAGCTTCAAGGTTTCCACCTTCCCATCTCGATCCTCTTTCTCTTGTAAATCACTTACACCCTATCGGGTTTTGACCCTCGGGTGCGTCTACAAGAGACTGACCGACCGGGAATACATGATTCCATTTCCTTCACTAGCCCATGGGCTTTTTACACTCAGACATCCACATCTTCCAAAGGCTTCTTCTTTGTAATTGATGGATCATCTTCACTGTCAATAGCAATAACTTGGTAAGACTCGCCTAGCAAGACATATCTCGCAGGCTTCCGCCTTACTCTATCACTACGACGAAGCTCCACCGGGTCAGGGTTCATTGCTCGAGCCTCAGAAGGTACTCAGTTCCTCTTGTACTCGGCTCTGCTCGTTCCACATGTATTTGATCTGCTCCCACCTGTTCCACTGTGCTCGTTTCACCTCGGGCACATTTTCCCTTGAACATGCATAGGAATCCGCGGGTATTGTGAGGCCAAGACACCGTGAGTTCAGTTTTTGTTCTTGAGCCGAAATAAGCTCCTCAAGAATTATTTTACTCGGGTTTGAAAATTGCTTATATAGTCTTCCTCCAAAAGTCACAAGTGAGTACTACAATAAATTCCTTTTTTATCCGGTTGACTATAAATAGTCCACCTCTCGCCTTTAGGCAGCCAACAAACATGCAAACCTCCTCGTACGCGATTCCAACTTATTCGGGATCCTTTCTTAAGACATGCAGACACCCCATATTCTGATATGGCTTAAACTAGGCTTCATGCTTTCCACACCCCGGGTGTCTTGGTGAACCGCTTTAAGAACTAAATTCAGAAGATACATTGGGTGCTTCTATGGCATATCCCCAAAACGATATAGGAGATGAATAACTAAGCATTGACCCTCACCATATCCTCGAAGAGTTCTATTTCTTCTTTCGCAACTCCATTTTGGTCGGGTGTTCCAGCCGATAACAGAAACTATCCTCGAGTCAAGCAAGACTTAAACTCTCCGCATAGGTATTCACCAATTCTACGACCAAGCTCTTTGATATGGAGTCCACTGCTTTTCCGTCTCACCCACTCGAAATTTAGTGAAAGTTTCGCATTTTTGGCGATTAGGTGTCATATCCATATCTTGAGTAGTCATCCGGTAAAGGTGACAAAATACTCATACCTCCTTCGCTTGACATTTATCGTCCCAGACACACGCATGCACCAATTCCACGGTTTGGTCATACGATATCCTTTTGGCTTTAAAGGGCCTTTTTGGTCATTTTACCTTCCAAACAAGATTCATATCGTATAGGTTCAAAGTTCAGGAAGCAGATCCCACTTTACCAAACCATGAACTATTAGGATTAATATGACCTATAATCGCAAATGCCAAAGGTACGCTTCATCTGAAACTTTCCTTTTCTTGGCTAGGTGATCATGTTTATCAACAATTTCCTGCAGAATTAAAACATCATAGGACATAGGATCTAAATAATAAAGACCATCTATCAAATCACCTAGACAAATAACTGTTGAACTTCTGATAATAAAGGAATTAAATTTCCACCCATAAAACCTTTTGTTCAAATAAACAACTACCGTAAATTAAATTCCTTTTAAAATCCTAATACATATAAACAAATTTACTAAACATAAAGTCCTATCATTATTGAAAATAATTTACTTTGTCCTAATGCTTTAACTTATATTATGTTCTCCATTTCCAAGCCTCAAAACCTCTGCTCCCCGGTCTGTCCAAGCTAGTTTGTCTCGAACTACATCGCAAAGAGTAATGCATGGTTAGTGGCTCCTAATCAATGATCCATTTATCATTATAATTCTCCACTAAACAAGCTTCAACTACATTTAAATTACTCCATACCTTGCTTTTTAAGTAACTGAAAGGGCAATTTCGCTTCCAAAGGATCTCTTCGTCCGCGCACTAAGCACTTGCCTTCTGGGCTTCTTCATAGCTATGGTTTTGTAATCGTACCGAATTCTCTTCGGCTTGTTCTTATTCTTTTTCCCACCCTTAGGTTTCCCTTTGGGCTTGAAAGTAGAACCCCGCCATACGAACACGCCTCGACTTTCCGAAAGCCCTTTCTTACTAAGTTCATGCATCAACTCGTAGGAGTTAGATCCATCTTGTTCATATTATAATTAACTTTGTGAATCGAGTAAAACGATCAGTAGGATTCAAATATGAAATCAATTTGGGACCTTTTGCTCCATCTTCATCCCCAACACTTCACTTGATCGAGATGTGACATCATTTTCGCACAATGATCCCCTCACACTTCCCTACCATTCTAGTGTTCATTATAGCCCTAATCGCAATCATTTTAAAGAACTGTTGATTGTGCAAATATCTTATCGAGAGTCCTGGATCATTTCTCGCTTCCACTCTCGAGATGAGAGATATCCGTCTTTCTTCGCATGACTAGCAACACCGCAAGAAATATAGCAAAATGAACCGAGATCGGCTCTCATTCCCGCTTCATAGTCTTTTCCGACTTGGTCGATGCATTCACGCGGGCTCTGGGCTTTGGTGTGGTTAGGACAAACTTCGCTTTTCAAAATCCTGCACAATGTAAGGCTGTGCTGGTTTTCCATTCACTATACTATTTCCATCCATAGGCTTTCACCAAAATCATCGCAAGTGGGTTAAATGATGCCATTTTCTCAAAAAAATACACACTAGTATTAAATAAACGTAATATCTTTTTACAATAAATATAATCTTAAAATTTAGTTAATCCCAAAACTATTTTCGCTTATTATTGTAAACAATTATTTTGGTTTCCATTATAAACACTTACGCCAGCAAGATATTTATAACAAACTAGTTTGATCATGAAATGATTAGTATCCTACTAAGCTGTTCCCGTGAAAGATGGGGAGTCACAAGTGACTACTTAAATCCCACCTTCTTAGACGTAACTTTCTAGATAATACATAATCATTTCACTCTAATTGTTTCAAAAACTTTGGGGCACTTAATAAAATATCATAGCCTCAGTTGAGGTAATAATTAAATTAAGTTTAAATGTTTTTAACCATTGTTTTAATTTCAAAATTATCTTTAATATCCAAGATTGCCGACGTCGCCGATCAATCTTATTAAAATTTTTTGAACTTAATTGAGGTCTAATCCAATAAAATCCAACCATGTTTATCCGCTGGGGCATCACATGATCATTTTATTATTAGGACCCATTAATGGAGCTCCTTAGGTTTAAAATTAATTAAATTAATTAAAACTCTTCACCATTCAATATTTTAAATAATAGGGATTTTCTAAAATTATTTCCAAAAAAAAAATAAAATAATTCTTCCACAATAATTATTAAACTAGATAATAGAATCATAATAATTATTATGCACATGTAATTAATATTGATGCAAAATTTATATATAATCACCTATTCTATATGGCATGTTATCACATAAAACATGTTATAAGCATATAATTTAAACCATTCACAAAAGCATTAATTAAATAACCCTAATCCATGGTTTTCCCAAAAAATTAAAATCAATTAATATAAAATATCCTAAGGTTCTCATTCCACTATTTTTTTTAGCTTTGCTGCCAGTACAAAGGCCCAAAACTAAAAATAAATTAAAACCCCAAAACCCTAACATTTTCCTAATTTGAAGGGCAGTAGGTCCCTCGCCCACAAATCAAAAATCGCCTGTGGGAAGAAACCACCATCAGACGATTTGAGCCGCCGTGGAAGTAGCCGCCATGGTAACGCGATCGCGACGCCGCCCACGCCGCCCAAAGACCATCAATGAGCGAGACCACGCAGAACTTCTAACGGCTGCAGCGCGCTGACGATGCTTTCGCACCGCCGATCCTGCCCGACTGCCTCTATCGCCCACGGCCACGCTCGAGACGGTGTGTCCAGATTCCTCCCGCTTCAAAATAATGAAGGGTGTATGGGACATACAAGATTTGAAATTTAAATGTTAACTATTTTTAATTAAAAAAATGCAATAAATAAAACTGCATGAAACCCGATTCTATGACCAGCCCCTCAAGTTACAAAACCTAAAAAAATTAATACACCAAAATCTACTGGGGCGGATCTGGGGTAAAACCTATTATTAAAAACAATAATAAGATCCATTCATGAACAAAATCATAAAATCAACAGATCTTAATCATGCTTACTCCAACAAATAGAACCTAGGTGCCAGGCATACTAAATCAAGATCATCAAATTACATGCATATTGGTTCACTCAGACACATATTCCAATCGCAGTGCATGCCTGGCGTCATCAATCGGCGAAACACAAACGGCATGATTTGGGGCAATATGACAACATGCAACTGATTTAAAATTAATATTGGGTATCAAATTACCATGGACGGTATCTCGCCAATCAGATTCTCTAGATCAGCCACCAACCAAAGATAATTCATACCGCCGTATTTACAAGAATAAAGACGTTAAATCCAACGATCTAGAGTCTCCATCCAATTCACAGACAAGACTCTGAGACTGGCCCCATCTTCCGCATCTATCTCGGGTGGTATGGATGTGGTACACAATGAATCGATTTAGAACTGAATCTTAGAACACTGAGAAACCAAACACGTAAAATTCTTCTTTTCTCAGTTTGATCCAAAATGTATGAAAAACTCAAAAGAGAAAACTCTAAACCATTACATCAAGGAATAATCGTTCATATAATAAATTATATTTATTATAAATAACTGTCATATAATAAATTATATTATTATAAAAAAAACCGCTCATATAATAAATTATATTTATTATAAATTTGTAATTTTGATACAGCATATATTTGAGAATACTGGGTGGGGACCCAAGAGCACACAATTAACAATATATGAATTTCACCTTTGCATCCGCCATCCCCGAAATACTGCATAACCAATATATTGAGGGTCCAAATAAATTGGTAAAACGAAGGATCCAAAATAGATAGGTGCATTTTGAAGCCACTGCCACAACCATAAAGGAACTTTTGTGCCGCTGGAAACAAATTGAAGAATAAGCTGTAACTCGAAAAACGAGAAGCTGCACTTTTAATTCTACCAAATTTAGCAAAATCTATTAAGTCCAAAGATCTTGCCTTGAAATCATCAAACTCAGGCCGCACAGTTTATGGCATTGCACTTTTCATATTCACAATTACTTGACCAACCGGGCTTCAACCCTAAAAAAGTTTAAGCATTGAGTCGAGAATCGACATTTATGTATACATGATTTTTCCCCAGATATGATCCAAATTCTCTTGGGGTCTCAGAGAGTCAATTCTGGGTAGATTCTCCAAATGTGGGCATAGGATCACACCAGCCTACACGTCAATGTCAATGAGAGATTATGAGGAAATTGAAAGGTTTCAACACTTGCATGCGCCTTTTTGACAGTTCCAACTATGATGAGATGGGGCAAGAGCTCAAGTGGCAAGGGATGGAATGCTAGTCTCGTTGGATGCCTTGAGGTACACAAGGATTTAAGACTACTATGTAGCTTGGCAATGGAGTTTCGAAACTCAACCCTTCTACCACCACATCTTCTTCGATAACACTTCGGGATAAGTTAACTTGCTTCGAATTGTTCAATCCATCAAGAAGGTTATGCCCGATAGAATTTAGAAGATTTGACTGGGATTACCTTAATGGATCGTTTCTTCTTGTTCTCAATGTAAAGATATCTCATGTTTGTAATCTTCCAAACACATCCCACTAAGCAGATTGCCGAGAATCCAAAGTCCTGCAAATTTCGTTGCCCATAGATAAGTGTGGAAGCATTTTTAATTTTGTATATTCTTCTTTAATCCCAAGTACCAAATGCACGCCCCAATTATATTTATACATTTTCGATTCAGACCTTCCAAATCTAGTTAATTTTAAGCACTTGAAGCATTTGGTAATGAAATCTAATGTGATATTCACAAATTTCCAAATTGAAAAATAAGAGAGAACGGGTGTATGGATGGAGTAGTGTTCACGGAAGCACCTCCCAAAAGTCAGACAACATTTGGTCGACGATTTTGATGAAAAATGCAGAGAAGAACTAGCTAGGAGGAAGATGAGGATCTACTATAATATTAGCTCCAAACAGTTAAAAGCTCTTTGCCTTTTTCTTAATAGCTTCAAGTGTTAACTCGGATGAAGCCCCATGAACCCAGATTCCATAACCCTTTGTGGTTAACACTCGCTCACCACTCAATCAAGTTTATTGATTAATCCTGCGTTTAGCAAATCTCTCACCGCGTGTCTTTATGCTTTTATTTATTTGTCGCGAACACAAAACCTTCAAAGAATCCACACAAAGGAGCAGTTTCTTCTTGTGACATTATTACAACTTCCCCGAAAGAGGCTTATGAAGAAAGCATGGCTTCGTAGCAGGGCAACCGATGTAGCTCAAGTTCTGATCGCCAATACTCCCGCTAGGAGCTTTTGCGTAGTAAGGTATAATAATGTTGTCATGTACCTTCCCGCATCTTTATATGACATATTTTCTCGGACAAATCGCACTTCCTGGGTGACACGATTGCCAACAGAACTGTTAGATGAGTCAACCTATCTTTTCCCAAGTTCCTTCCAATCCGTAAATAGCTCTCAACACTGAAGAGCATCAAGGAAAGCCCACGCAACGTCCCACTTTTGTTTCAGCAGTCGATTTCGGGAATAATGAAACCAACATCCGCATAACGTAGTTTTTTACTTCATATCGAGCAGAGCATCGTCATTTCATCAGAACACACTTCTGGCAGGCACCGTGGTCATTGTCGCCTTTGGGCGACAACCTAATCGGCACCTGCGCATCATCCGCAATCTATCAATGATCATGGTATCTCAGAGCAAACATAGCTGAAAGCTCTAACTCGTGTTTTCCGAAATTCTCCATCACCCTACTTGTTTTGCGGATGTGCGCATCTGCTTGATACCTGCATATAAACGCCTCTAGGTTCGGGTCTTAATGGAAGGAAAAGTTTCAAAATACAATTGAAAGCGTTTCACAACTTGTGTATGATTATAAGACTCTCTGCAAGCGGAAGAGCTGGCTACGCTGCGATTCCCACTCAGGGAAATCACGCCGGCCTCTGGTCTCTGCACTGATCACCGGTTCACAAGCTATCCGCCCATTTTCCAGCCCACAACAACATTTCTTTCTTCACAGATAAGAGGGAGTGTGGACCGTGTTTCCTGGGATCCCGCATCTCGATCCAAAGGTCAGGCTCGCCCTTCCCCACGCCATTTTTTATTCGGCAGCCCGGGTCTATTTGGAAATGCCCGGAGGCCAAGTTGATGGTTTCAACTCTTCAACCTTATAAATATTTCTGTCAATTTCAAGGTAATGAAAGGAGTGATTCCTCAATGACTCCAAGAGTCTTGGATGAATATGCCTGCGATAGTTCAGATCATAAACAGCTTCTTCCCTTGATCTCAACCCAAGCTACACTGTATCTCTTTCCGCTTGTCCGCTCTTCCAAGAAGTGACCGCACGCTCAGATCTTTGTGAAGCTCCGCTGACTGCTATCCGGCGCAATACCCTTGAAGAAACTTGCTTCTTGAATTAGCATCACCATCCTCTTTGACAAGAAGGAAACAGTTGTTTCGCGCTATTAATAATGTTTCTGGTTGAAATACTGAAAACACTTTCCTTCTTTGATATTTAACATCGAGATTCCTTCGCATAATTCCTCGCTTGCACAATAATTACACTTGTTCTTCCACACGCATTTAGGGGAGAATTAGAAAATTATGCAGACGTTTGAAACCCCTTCAATCGAAGGATGTAAACTCGCCCGAGTCGTGAATCAGTCTGGAGAGAGGTGACCGCATCGAGTCCACTACCTTCGTGAGCACGCAGATAAATTCACAACCTCACATTAACCACTATTAACTCGGTCTTCTTTGAGAATGAAAAAGGCATTCTAACCTCAATCGCTTTACCCATCACAACAAAAAAAAAAACTATTTTTATTTTACGTGAATCGAGATTTTTCAAAGTACTAAAAACATGTTTTTACCAATCACAACTTTTCGCAAATCCGGATTTGTTCAAAAGTACTAAAATCAACACTTTTTCACTGTTTTACCTCGATCAACCGCTTAACTCTGTCGATGGCTGATGTCAAGAGGAGGAAACCAAGGCAAACTCTCATTGAGATGATCCGAAGAGGCCATGGCTTAGTTGATCCTGTTGTAATTATGACAAGAAGAGTGGCGCACGAAGACGAAGAAATGGAAGAATAAACTTATCAGGAAAACTCCGCCAGGCAGAATAAGATGGTAGAGAGCTTACACATAATCCATAGACTCGTCGACAGCTTTCAAGAAGAAAGAGAGATGAGAAGCACTGAAACAAAGAAAAAGCGCGCAGAACCCGTCGGGTACGGCGGTGCCAGGTTACGACTGTATATAATTACTTTAAAATGCCAATCAACTTTGTTTTTCTCTAATTTGATAGAGAAAATTGTTTTATGTAGATTTGATGTTACTATGTAAATCCCAGAAACTAAGCAGAGAAAAGCATGAGCTGGGGGCTTGGGATTACTCCTTGATCTCATGACCGCAACTCACCGGTGAAACCCACTCCATCAGCCACCCGGCCTTTAATTATTAATCATTTACTTTAATCATCGCCTCCTTCTATAATTATAGTATCTTTTTTGAAATAGCTTTTAGAAAATCAAAGAAAAACAACTATAAAAATATTTTGAAAACATGTTGTTTTTAATTGCCAGAAAATATAAAAACAATTTATTATAAATCCCCTGATTTTTTGTAAAAATGATGAGTATTTAAAATAAACATATCATGCCCAGTTTATACAATAAAACCCTCAGAATCGTTTTCAAAAACAATATCTAAGAGGGAAAGGGTCTTAAGTCCAATCTAAAGAATACCACAGTAGTTATAACTAAAGTGTTTTAATGAGTAAAAATTTACTTTTATAAAGTCAGTCGCCTTGTAAAAATAAATTTTTATCAGTGACCTTCAGCGATATATTCTATAAAATTTGCAACAGATAATTTCATATATTTATGTCTTTGCTTAGTTCTATTAAATTTTCAACTCTATCCAAAATTAGAATATGAAAATTTTAATGTATTCTAATCTTTAATTTTCATTTTTAAAAACACGCTTCAGACTTGAATTTGGATTGAAAATAAAGAACAAGAAAATCCTTTTTGTAAACTATTTTGAAAAATGAAGTTATAAAATGTTGAAAATAAAATCCATTGCTGACAGACTGAAAACAAGGAAAACAACAAAGTGCTTTCTGAGATTCTATAGCATAAATGTTGAAATAGTGAATCCATTTTCTGTTCTTCAAATTTTGTTTTGTCTGAATTCTCAGAATCAAACGTATGTTTTCCTTGTTTCGAAAAGTTTGAAATAGATAAAACGTAAAATTTTCACTGGCTAAATTACAGTGGCCTGGTTAGTTTTTTTGAAAGAGACCCACATTAGTCTTCAAAACTAATGTTTTAAATATCTCATTAGGGAAATCGACTTCCCACTCAGAACCATGAAAAACTTAATCTTCTTCGTGAAACAATCCATAATTCTATTTGTTTTTAGATAAGTGACAACAATGATATACATTTAGCTCTTGAGACAACCCTCCTGATAGGTGTCAAACTGTTATTGGGTTAATTATTGCGTTAAACGGTGATCGCGAAAAACATGTAAATTAATAACACCCGCGCTTATTAAACATATTAATGTGGTCGAATTACATCACCCGAACCCGCTAGGTCTCACCCAAACCTATGAATCAGCGGTTAACGTGGTCGGTTAATCGTCGCTGAATTTTGACAGCCCAGTCGACCATTAAACGCAATAGGGAAACAAGTTAAATCGTAAACTGTTATAAACGGTTTAGCACTGTCCCTGGCTCCAACACTTCCACCGCTTATTAAACGTGTTAAACTGGTCGAATTCGCGATCACCTTAACCCGTTTAGGTCTCACCCAAAACCCATTTAATCAATGTTAATCATGTCGTGGGTTGAATCTTGATGTGTCACTTCCTGATAGTCCCATTAAATCAAAGTCGATAGAAACATGAATAATTTATCATTTTATTAGTTAACTATAACTATTGTGGAATCACCTTCAATATCTAAATTTGAATAACCATTAATCTTGATAGCTAATGTCTCATCACTTAAATCTCCAATTTTCTTCAATGACACCAAAGTCATAGAAACCGGAAAATTCTAAAAATTCCTTCAAAACCCCTCCATCCCATACAGGCTAAGAAAAATTACTTATCTTTAGCAATCTTTGTTGGTAATTTTCAAAATTTTCACTTTATGCCCAAATGATGTCCGAAGCGTTCTAAATTCTAATCTACCTCATGTCCAAGTACTATTGACTTTAATCAGCCTAAAACTACTATTATAACATTCAAATCAAATGGGGCCTTGCCAAAGGATGATGATATAGATGATGTTAGATGATTATTAAGGTAATAAGAAAAATAATATTTTTTTTAAATGACTATTATTGTAGTAGAACTTGAGAAATAATAAATTCTAATAATATTCATCCAAACTCGTGATGTCGCATTGCCAACATTGATTAAAACATTTTGCCACAAGCCTGCACAACGCACCTTGGTAAGATAATTAAACAAATCCACTAACTACTTTATCATAAATTAATAATGACGGTGACAATGATGTTAAGAGGGATTTATAGATGATGGACAATGGTACTAAGAAAAATAATATTTTTTTAAACAGACCATTATTGAAGAACTTGATCAAATATAGAAATAAATAAATTAACAAAGAATATTCATCCAACTTTGTGGATGCTTAGGCAAGCCACTATTGATTCCAGACATTTGTTCAATGCTTGTGACATAATCTATACATACCAACAGTCCCATTAATCACACTTATCGCTGTATCACCTACGACGGCGACTACGACGCGACGATGCTAGATTACTTATCAATGGTAATAAGAAAAAAATATTTTTTTAAAATAACAACAATTTATTCTAAACAATAATAGATGATGTAAAGTTATTAATTGGCTGTGTTTACAGGCTTTATAGCCAATTTCAATTATTGAATTATACCCCACAAAACCAAGGAACAAAAATGTTATTGAAAATTGAGGTTATATTATAGGCTGATGAAGACACTGCCCATTTCGCTTGAGAGTCACCCCCAGTTAATTGGTCTAAAAATTCAGAGGTTCATGATCATAACGGATGATACTGGAAAGCCACCGGGCTTGCTGGCTAGTCAGACATTATACCACCGGGTGATGGGTAGTGGTTTAGCTGCAATCATAAAAATCTCTTCACATTTGTTATAGATCATGTGCCCATGACTATCTCACAATACATGAATGTTCATCTATCTAAAAGTCTTTATGATATGTTCAACCACCATATGAATGTTCTTATCTAGCTAAAAGTCTTAACTACCATATTTTCATATATACAAAAGTTCAAAGCAAACTCTTTTGTAATAAAAATTGATTTTTGTGCCTTCACCCTTCAAGCCACCTTCACCTGTCTCTCCATGTCATGTAATTATACAACATGTTAGACTCATTTTAATATAAAAACTCAAGAAATAAAGTCATAGTTGGATCGCTATACTTGTTGCACATAAAAGAGGTTAAACCTCAGAGAAAAATTTATATTTTTTTAGAAAAGGCAAAACGATAATTTTATCGAATAGACAAAGCAAAACCCCGAAAATTTCTAGATCCCCGGATCTATTTAGAACGAATCTCACCAAGGGAATCGCCCTGAAATATAGCTACCCATCTAATTTCGCCGATCTTATCAACCGAAATTTTACTGCCGAGACATAGGGGTTGCGGACACATGACATGATCATGTGGATGCCATGTGGAAACCCCATCAAGAGGACACATGACAAAGCCATGTGGTGCGGAAATGCAATTACATTTAACCACATCTCATATGATGCAATAAATGGAATAAAAAAAATAAAGGAAAAATGAAGGAAAAACAATGGAAAAAAAATAAAGGAAAAATGAAGGAAAAACAATGGCCACATTAAAATGGCGATGTGGAGGTAATGAGGAGGAAGTTTCCTTTGACCATACCAACATCAAATAAAAAGAGGAGAAATGAGAGAAAAAGAATGAGAAAAGAGAAAAATGAAATAGGAATGGAACAAACAAGGGAAAGTGAAGAAAGAGGATAAGAGAAGAGAAATGGGAAGAGAAATTGGGAAAAGATTTTGGGTGGTGGGGAACCAATATGTCAGAGCAAAAGAGAAAACAATAAAGGAAGATAAGAAAGGGAGGAAACGTATGGCAAGGAAAGAAGAAGAGAAAAGAAAAAAGGAAAGGTCCAATCTTTTTACGTTGTTTCATTGGTTTGAGTTTGTAGCCCGAGAATAAAGTTGTCTATTCACAGCAGGGCCACGAGTAGGTAATGCCAAGAAATCCAAGGATTCGGGTGTTCACGCTCCAAGAGGTAGTGCTCTCCCACTGGGTTCCTTTTTACATAACAGAATGGTCAGGGGTCGGGATCCGCCAATGACCTGAAAGTTTTTCGGGCCATGAGATTGGCTTTTAGAACAGCCAGACTGGTTTCGCATCATCCCGCCTAATTTTTGGCTTCAATCGTTCGAAAACCCATGTTGACTTTAATTGTGCGTGTTTTCTGATCGTCGTTTAAAGGATTTTGAGGTTGGTTTGATTTCCCGGATCATGGTCCCAAAATCGTAAATTGGTAAAATATATATATATATTCCTGGCGGTTCATCAGATCCATAGGGTGATCACCGACTGCCGGATCAAGCGCTGGCGGATTTTATAGGAATTTGCTTAGACAGTTTTCGCCATGTTCGGCTAAATTTAGCTAAAATAGAGACTGCATTTCAGATCATTAAGTCTAGATTCTTTATCATATCAGAATGGTTATTTTATGGAAGTGTTTTTTTTGTGTGGTTATTGTTACAAATTTATCAACATGCCAATATGTGCCCCAGATATGCTAATATGCGTATTTCAACGTGTACAACACAATGGATGAATTATATATGCTTTACAATGGTATCACAGCAGAAGCGAAGTACGCATTGAGCAGAAACGTTCCGGCGTGGTGTGTGCAATCACATGCAAATACGTGAGAACCTGCGAAGTAGTTTATTAGGCATTGAAATACGCATTGTGGACATCGTGATTATGTTTGCGTGTGTGCATGGGTAGGTCACCTATCATCATTGTTGAAGTGAATGGTGAGTTTCGCACTTCGACAACGCTCCATAGATGTTGTCAACGTTAAAAAATAAAATAAAATAAATAAATATAAAATAGCCGTGTGTCGATGGAGTGCCATGGACCGCACCCCCAAGTGAAAAGCCTAGAACAGCGTGAAGAGACCAGCAGCGCTGTGATCCAAAAGTTCATGGTCCAAAGAAGACACACGGGTCATGATTATCACACACAGACTCGGTCGCGTGACAGGAGCCGATTAACTAGGATTGGCTGCCCATTGGCACTGCGATCGCGAACGGAGCCATGAGGGCTGACATGGGCCATTG
This sequence comes from Tetrastigma voinierianum, assembly GCA_016808115.1. Taxonomy (NCBI): domain Eukaryota; kingdom Viridiplantae; phylum Streptophyta; class Magnoliopsida; order Vitales; family Vitaceae; genus Tetrastigma; species Tetrastigma voinierianum. The sequence goes on along the minus strand of JAEQBH010001449.1, from coordinate 706,943 downwards.
GTAATACCAAGTGATGGTTTTCACACTCGTTGACATACGCACGTGAGGAGCTCAGAAGTGATCGATAAAGACGATTTATATCGGCATGCACAGACGTGTGACATTCAGACATTCTTCGACTTAGATGTGTATTTGTTGTGCGACCATTGCATGTGCACTTAGATTTGGGAGCCTCACAGTGAGCTCATAATTTCATCGTGCTTTGCTCAATTCAAGGTCAGGACCCTCTTTTCAGTAAGATGGCAGTGTCCTATAAGTGAAGGTCTGTAATCTCGCATACGAATCTATTGAGTAGGATGAGTTTCTGACGAGGCTTTGTTTTTGTTTTTGTTTTGGTTACATTATATCTCTAGCACATGTATACTTTATTGTGATAAAAGAAGATTCATTAAAACGGATCTGCTGACTGTTAGTCTATCATATATTTTTATATTTGGAATTCCTTGAATATGTGGTAAATTGGTCTCAATATTAGAGACAAAATCGAGTGATACAGAGACACTCGAGATATCCACTGTGTTTTCGGCAGGTTGACTGGTTGTCAACGTGGGACCTCGATGTGCGTCAGCAAGAGGTTACCACCATAATTTCTAATAATGATATTTTTCTTTATAACAAAATGGGAGTCTTTACTATGATTTCAGAGTAGGCTAAATTTAATATAAATCCTTAGTTGATGAACCAAAATCAATATTTGTTTTTAAAAAGAGGTTATTTTTAATCCACAACTTATATTTTCATGTCAAACATTTATTTAAATAATAAATAGTTAGTTCTGTTACACCTAAAGTTGGTTCTTTTCCACATCACCTACTTATTGGAGGCGACACCCTCTCTATAAATTACAATCGATCCAAGGGGTGCTGGGGTTGCCTTCATAGTGTATGGATCGATTCTATGCCGTGCATTTCAATATATAAAACACATTAGTTTATTATCTATCCGCACACTTGTAATACCTCTTCAAACTGACAGCAGTTTTCTCCATGCCCGTGGCTCTTGTTCAACGCAAATCTATAGTTTTTCCTATTTTTCGTGATTTTTATATTATTGTGCCTCTTGATCACATCGCTGGCATTAGAGCCATTAGGTTTTTCCACCTTATCAATGACAACCACCACATGAAATTCGAATTCCTTGTTGGATTGCGGTGCCGAGTTTTTCGTTGTAGCCAGGGATAAGATGGGTGTTGTGCTCATGTGAATGAATTTGGATGGTATTATGGAAACTTGTAGTGCCATCATCGTTAACAGAAGAAAGAGCAGTAAGGATTATAAAGCACTATCTCAGAATTCGACCATTTTATACGAATTAGATTCTCTGAGCGTTTTGAAGGAAGACTACAGATGAGTTGGCTGAAGTTGGAAGGATTGTACATGCCAAAAAATTCTTACAGTAAGTTGTACTTGAAGCGTGATTGTATTCTGCATGGCGAAGGTGCATCTTTGAGTATCTTATGACCTTTAAAGAAATTGTTGCGAATCTCCCCAAAAACTTTGGAGTTAAATGAAAAGAAGATCTAGGGTTAATGTTGTTGTGTTACAACTTCCTAGACGTATGCGACTTTCGGAGATCTATAGTCGTGATACCCAACGAAATGAAGTCTATGAGGTATGTTTCTGGGAGAAAATGACTTAGTATGGAGCTTGAGCTTGTAGAATTGCTATTTGTGGTGGTCACAGAAGGGTGCAGTGAAGGAAACAGGAGGAAAGATTAAATCTGAGATTCATCCAAAATGCCTGATCTGAGAAAGGATGCATCGAAGAGGTGTTTCAATTTGAGAATAAGGAGAGGGTCGAGAACAAGCGAAGGAGAGAAATCTGGAAATCTCTGGTGAGGCCCGTTCATTGTTGGAATCGAGATCATACTAATGGAGAACTTTTGGTTCACGTCGAGATATTGGTTGAGGCTATTTGGTAAAAGGTGATTTTAGGTCTGTTTGTACGTTTCACATGACTCCTAATTGGGACAGGGTTCTCTACATACTAACCTGTGCATAAAGGTGCGGTTTTGATGGGTAACAATGCATCTTGTAAGATAGCAGGTATTGGGACAGTTCGCATTAAGATGTTTGATGGAGTAGTTTGTACTCTTGGTGATGTCAGACATTTTCTTGATTTGAAAAAGGAATTTGATATCCCTAAGTACTCTTAATACAAGAAGTCTGAAATGCCCCGGTGAAGGTGGAGTTTTGAAGATTAGTAAAAGGAACCACTAGTTGTGATGGTCATCAAAGACAACCATGTTATATGTTATGCAGGTTCTACTATTCTGAATGTTGTTGTTGCATCTACGTTCATTATTAGAGGGATGATATCAAAACTTTGGCACATGCGTCTTATGACATGGGGTAATGATATAGTACAAGTTGAGTAAGAATGAACTTCTAGATGAACAGAAAACAAGTAAGTTACAGTTTTGTGAGCATTGTGTTTTTGGGAAACATAAGCGAGTTATATGAGGAATTCATAAGTTAAAAAGATAAAACTGACTATCTACAGCTTCAAACCTTTGGGGACTGCAAAAGTCCTTCTACGGGAGGTACTACTTCTATGTTGATAATCATGATCATTTAACCAGATGGGTATTCTTCTTGAAACAGGAAGAAATTGTTTCAACATTCGAGATTGGAAGGCAATGGTGAGAGCAAGCGAGAGCGGGTGAAGTGTTTCGCGACTAGGGTTAAATTTGTTTGATGAGTTTAACACTCTTTCGAGGAGGGAATTATTAGACATCTGTGGAGTTCATCAGACTCCTGACATAATGGGTGTAGCGGAGCGTATGAATAGGACTTTGATGGAGAAGGTCGTATGCATGCTCTACAGTAACCGGTTATGTAGTCTTTTAGGCAAAGTCACGTCAACGTATGTTATTTGATCCAATTGTTCTTTCTTAGTTGCTATGAGAGAAGATTCTCGAGGTATAGATCTGTAAGTCTTCCTACTTGTTTAATTTGTAAATTTTGGATGCCTTGCATATGCCCATGTTGATAATGGGAGTAGAACCTAGATTAATGAAGTGTATATTTCTTGGTTATAAATGCGGTGTGAAAGGCTATAAATTGTGGTGTTCGGAAACAAAAATTAAGAGTAAGCAAGATGTGATTTTTATGAGACTTTGATTGGTCGACTACAAAGACATCTTAGTGTTGAGACTATGTAGGGGATTGATAAACGGTGGGTTTAGACATTTGTTGAATTTAGGTGTTAAAGTCTTCTACGGCTTAAGTTCAGTCTGTGATGTGTTGCTAGAGATAGAGGAGGACTAATGAGCCACCCACACTTAAATATGGTGAAGCAGTCAGTTGCATATGCCTTGGGTGTAGCGGATAATATTAAGTCGATGAAGGCAAACTCCACTTATGAAGGCGTGGATTACAATGATTAAGGCCAAGTGAATGATTCTTTGTTTAAGAAAGATAGAGTCCTTTCGTAAAAATGAGACATGAGGCGTGGTGAGGCTACATAAGGAAGAAATCCATTGATGCAAATGTGTGTTCAAGAAAGAAAGAAGCTGCACGGGGTTAGTGCAAAGGTGCTCAAAGCGAGGCCTTAGTTGCAAGGTTATGTCAGTTCGGTGTTGACTTCACGGATGTATTCTCGAGTGGTGAAGCATAGCTCAATTAATTTGCTTGGGATTATGGCTTTTCATGATTATGAACTTGTGAGCAGGGTATGTGAAGATTGCATTTTTACATGGGGAGCTTGAGGAGGGACATCATATCTTTGCGGTCAGAGGGCTTGGCTTGGTGAGAAGAAGTTATGTTTGTTTACTTAAGAGGTCTCTTTATGGTTTAAAGCAGTCTCACAAACCTGACGAGTATAAGAGAGAATTCATTCATGATCTCATGATTTAAGAAGATGCTTTGATAGTTGTCTACTAAGCGATGCAATGATGAGTCATACGTATCTACTCTTATATGTTGATGACATCTTTAATAGTAGCGAGTAAAGAAAATATAAGAAGCGCTAAAGCTACTTAATAATAAGTTTGAGATGAAAGATCAGGAGCAACCTAGAAGATTCTTGGGATGTTGATTGAGGATGAGCAACAGAGATTATCTTGGGTGAAATAATATATTGTAAAGAGGGTGGCACATTACAGGTTCGATAGAATGCAAAAGCACATTACTACTCCACTTGCAACTCATTTCAGACTTTCATCTATCCTATGTCCACAGTCAGATAAGGAGGTTGACTACATGTCTAGAGTACCACATTCTAGTGTTGTGGGTTATTTGATGTATGCCATGGTGTGTTCGCGTCAGTTGCTTTATCTGATTAGTGCGGTGAGTAGGTATGTGGAAAAACTGTGAGGCTGTGGCGCAGGATTAGGTGGATCATGTGATACTGGCGTGGATCGTTTGTTTGTAGTTTAGGTAAGACTAGAAGATGGGTTAAGGTATATTGATTCGATTATCTTTTGGAGATCCCTTCGAATCGTGTTCACCATTGGAGAGATTGTACTCTAATGGTGAAGGCTTCTCTTCGATCAACGGTAGCTTTGTTAACTCTGAGGTATGATACATGGTAGTTAGAGAAGCTTAAAAAGGGCCTTTGGTTGAAGGATTGTTTGGGGAGCTAAGTGATCGATTCTTGGTCCCGATTACATTGTTTGTATTAACTTGAGTGCCTATATTTCTCACAGATAAGATGTTTTTATGAGGCCAGAAGCATATCGATGTGGTATCATTTGTGCATGAGATTATTGCTCGTGGTGGCGTTCTTGTGGTAAGTTAGGAGACTGAAGACAATCTTGTAGACATGATGACTAAGTCACTTCCTATAGTGATTTATTTTGTTGTTCAAACTTGGTGGGACATAATTATAAGTTTTCCCTATAGGGCTTTGGAAGATGAATATGGTTTTGATCTTGTTTTGAAATTATAAATTGATTGTATTTTACGTATGATGAAATTCATCAGGTGGAGATTGTTGTTTGTGACCCAATTTGGTTTGGGTTATGTCGACTTCGAAGGTCAGCGGTCTTGACTTTTTGTGAAAAAGAAAAGTTGAAAAATTAGGAATCGTTGTAGTAGCAAAGAAATTTGGAAACCCGTTAATGACTTATAGCCCTTAATTGATCTCAAGAGTGGGGACTTGCCTGCGATATAGACCTTTATGTTTCGGATATTTTATAGTTATATAAACACATTAGAAGTTTTATTCTATCTCACTTTGTAATTCTCTCTTAAATTGATAGTGAAGTTTTCTTATCTACCCGTGGTTTTTTCCCTCAAGGGTTTCCATACAAATCTTGTGTTTTTCCTTATTTTTATTTATTTTTATTGTGTCATTGATCATACCAAAGAGATTGGTAACTTCTATTCTTTAGGAAAGATTGATTCAAATTACTTCAACTTTTAGGGTTTAATAGGATGATTGAATACATAGAAGGCGTGATGCCATGACTATCTGAAATAATATGAGATCTGGTTCATGAGTGAGTATGTGTGTGCTGAAAGAGAGAGAGAGAGTGTTACAGCGCCACATACGTCTTGTTGTGTGTATGTGAAAAAGTGTAGATAACTGTTAGTTGCTTATAATTATAATTATACATTACTATTCTTGAAGTTGATCAAACAAATAATAAACTTATAGTAATATATTCATACAAACTTGAGGATGTGCATGGGAGTATTGAGTTCCCTCACTGGCCAAAACATTTGCCTAAGTTTAATATATAATCTATAGACCTATAACATGACTCTCTATCTTAGTCCTGATTGCACGATGATGATACAAGGATGATGTTAGATGATGATAGTATTATTAAGAGTAACAATTTTTTTTAAATAACAATAATTTATACTGAAAATAATAATAGATGATGAATTTATTAATTGTATTTACCTTGCAGTTCTGATCCGATTTTCAACTATCGAATTATAATTTATTAGAACGTGAAGCAACAAAATGTTATTGAAAACTGTATTATAATTGGTTAGTGATGAAGTTAATTATTGGCTACACACTTAGCTCCTGTAAGCTAAGTGGCAGATCATAAACCAAGAGTTTTTTAGGTGATCTCTAGAATAATAGAGCTTTATCAGCGGACTCCACGCGTAGTGTGGTGAAATGACAAACCAAACCTTGTCGGACTTGATGAGGGTTTATGATGGGCCAAGGCAGAGGATCTACTACAGTCACTTTAAGTATGCACATGAGACTCTTTTGTTTAAAGTGTAAACAAAGTCGATCGATCAAATTAAGTTCACATATGGGATACTGGACTAACAAAGAGCCTTATCTTTCTCACTTGAAAATATGGGGTTGACTCTTAAAAGTGACTTTATTGCGACAGCTTTGGAGGCTAAATCATGAGTGTTTGTTTGTATATCTTAAGAATTTGGATATTATCAATTCTATAACACGATGGAACAAAGTTGTTTGTTTCAAAACACAATCTTCTTAAGAAGTTTTTCTAAGAGAAGGCAGTGGGAGTAAGGAATTGAACTTGGTGAAGTTCAAGTGTGAACAAACACATATCAGGCAATCAATTAAAATTAGGACCTGTGTAGCAAGGTGAAGTAGTTTAGAAACATCTCAAAGTTTATAAAATTGTGTAAGCTAGACATATAGAGCCACCTAAGGCCATAAACCATCGATCAATAATTATAAAAAAAGATTTTATTTTCACATTTGTAATATATATATATATTCCTATCCTAAACTTTTGAGTCTAAAGAAAGTGGCAGTCCCTTAGTTAAATGCTTTCGAAAAAATCTAAAGATTCATATTGTTTTACTTAATAGGCCTCTAGTTGTGGCAAAAATGCCTCATGTTTTTAACTTATTTGTATACATCTGTGTTAATAGGCCTAGATCATGCTCCCAAAATCATTTGATCTTGTAGTTAAGAAGTTCATGCAACAGTGTAAAACTCACATTATTTGACATTGCAAAAATATAGACAAAATGTGAAATAACAATTAGGCACCATCCCTCCACAAAAAACTCAAACAAGCCTTGGGATGAATATATGCCCAAAAGCATAATTCAAAAATGCTGCATCCGTAATCATCCATGCACGAAACTTCCCACAAATGGGAACCACATTCATTAAATCTAATAAAATTTCATTGTCTTAAGAGAGATAGAATATAAAGAGAAAAAAATACTAATGTTTCTTACCAATATAGACATAAATTATCATGTCTTGAAAGTATTGACATAGGTAAATTCAAATATATATTTCTTGCTATATATTGATTAATGAAAATGTGAATTAAAGGAATTTTAAGCAGTCTTTGAGATTCAAAGGAAGCGAAGCGGCGGCTCAGTGGAATATGTAGATCCATAAGCGCATTAGATTCAAATGATCTAATTCATACTCTTTATTCTTTAGATACTTCTCCTTCATCATTTAACACCAAACAGATGGCTCTGCTTTTTAATATTGCTTCCAAAGGAAAAGGTGGAAGAATTCTAATGGCATTGAATATTCATCTTCCGTTGATCCCCCGAGTCCAAAGTGGCTTCCACTTTCGGATCAGTGTTAATTGAATCTGCAAAAAACAAATAGAGAAAAAATGAAAGGACTATGAAGATTTTACGCCTTTGGATGTCCTTGGTGTTCTGTGAAATTTTGAAGTCTTTTGAAGAATGTTTGAATTTTGAAACCACATGTGGCGATGTTGGGAAACATGCGTATGGAAAAGAATATATATATACATATATATGGAATGGAGAGGAGAAAGAGGGACGCATCACATCGGTGGATAGTGTGACGTCTCATTAAACATCGATGGATGCTTTATTTAATTTATTTCCTTTCCAAATCTCAAACCATTGATCCTAATCTCATATCTTCTTCTTCTCGTTCTATAGAGGTTTCTCTCTGATAGTATCATGTTTAGACCACATATGAAAGCCATGATGTTGTACGACTCATGAGGAGGTTTCTCTGTGTGAAAGTCTGTATGACATCGTCTGCGAAGAAGCGGGATCAGTCGGATATAATGATAAATAGAAGTTGGGACCATTAGCAGTTCAATTAGTGGGCGATAATATCATCATTCGTAATGAATGGACAGTGAAGAAGAAGGAAGTAGAACAAATATTCGTTAGTGATTAGGGATGAAAATGGAAATCTAATAAATTTCTATGAATCATTATGAAATAGATTTAAGTGGCATCTTGAATTTGGGACAAATCTGGCTTTGATTGCTTGGAATCCCACATTTTCCTATCTGAGGGTTTGATTGGCCCAAATTGCATCAAGCTTTTCTTTGTTTGTTGAAATCCATTTAGGTCATTTATATTTATTTTACTCTCTTTATCATTTTGGTTTATCAAATTTTGATTTGTTCTTTTTAGTTATCGGATGCGTTTGGTTTTTGTTGTTGTTGATTCTGATTACTTTTTCTCTTTTTAAACAGTGGCTAAGTTTACTTGAATCAATGAATGGTTTGATAATGTGTATGAAAGCTCTTATAGAATGAAATTAATATAACAAATAGTGTGATTAATATTAATTTACTCTACCCTATGAGAAATGTTTTGGAATTTGTATAATGCCATAATCCATTATTGGTTTCATTGTTTGAATTTGAAATGTTGATTGATGGTCTTATTTGAGAGCCGTGAATCATTGAGATATCTCTTATACACTCTCTTAGCTTCTTGGAATTAATAGCCTCTGCTTTATGCTGGCACTCTATTCAGGTGTTTAGAAAGCAACAGAGATATAAATGTGTGCCAAAGAAGAAAGAGGCACACTATGTCATCAAAACCCCAATGATCCTTTTGCTTGATTAATTCCTTCTGCAAGCTAGTTAGTGAAGGCTTGGAAACTAAAACGATAAATACTATCGGTGGGTGGTATGAATATCATTTGTTTTCTAGGGATGGTGACTTTTGGGTAATGGCTCTATAAACTTGTGTGGACTATGATGACATACCTAACACCAGTAGTGTACATCAAATTTCTTGATCAATATATTTTTGTCTTCACAAAGCCATACTGCATGTTGACTTATGCATTGGAAATAGATTAGTGTCTTGTTTGTACATGCGAAAATAGTTTATTAGGCATTGGTTTTCTTGTCTTACCATTTTTAAATCTAAACTAGTCATTTGTGAGCATGTTTTTTAAATCCATAAGACATATCATAGCTTCTTGGAAACAACTACTATGAAAATTTTATCCTCGGACCCGGGATTCCAAAAGCGGTGGGGTGGGGAAGGGGTCTTATAAATAAGAATAAATATTCTTTTCAGTTCTTGTTGCCTATATATAATACTATCAGGTCTTAGTAGCTAATATTTAATTTTTAAAAATATGAAAATAAATCTTCTTTGGTTTAAGTAGATTTATAGAAAATTTCTGACTAGTAACATTAAAGTAGAATTTCACCATGTTTTGAATGCTGTTGATGAGTTAATTGGGGGTTTGAATAGCTGAGCTAGTAACATTATATAAGGGGGTGTGGAGTTCTCGATGATAATTAATTAAGTTTTTCCATTAATTTGGTGTAGCTAAAACTCCATGTTGTTTGATTTGTAAGTGAAACTCTTTGAGTCGACTAATATGGACCTATTCTTTATGTGTATTTTTTAATAACTAATCATATATAACATAAACAAAGAAAGCAGTAATTATAATTTTTAGATATACTATATAAGTTTTTATAAAATATAAAATAAATTTAATGATACTATAGATGAATGACAAGTTAAAATAATAATTTTCTATTAGAGTTCTAATGGATGACATAAATACTATACTTTAGATATAGAAAGTTGAGCCCCTAATGAGGAATATGATAAAACTTCTGCTATAAGTTTTGACATAGCCTATTTTTATATAATTTGATTAAATTACTAAAATATAAAAGATAATGAAAGAATTAGGCCTTTGGCATTTTTTAATGTAATAATAAATGGTTATCCTAATACATTTGTAAATGAAACTTCAATAATAAACTAAAACTTATATTAAATTTATAATCAATACTATGCATTTTATAGTTTAGATGATTTACCTTTAAATTTAATTTATTTATATTTTATGAGTGGCATAAATATTTTATTCATCACAATATTTCTAATACATTTGAGATAAATATTTTTATTTATCAATACGAAACATTTTAATTATTGTTAATTATTGTTTTATATGTCAACTCTCATTTTCCATTAGTGGATCATATATGGTTTCTCCCAGGCTTTTTATGAGTGATTATAATTTTTTGCATGTAGGTTATATGAAAAATTGTTTTACTTAGCCATTGCATGACGGTTGTTGAATGTGAGCCTGATTAAGTGCATATAAAAAATGAATTGGGTTAAAGTGAATATTGAAGTTGCGATTTTTTTTTACGCTTTTTGTTAATGAAATGTTGTTATTCAAGAAGCTGATTCTATTTATGATTAAAAAAATAAATTTGAGTGGATCATAACATATATATTTTTTCTCATTTGTAATTTGATTGAGTGCAAATAATGCGCCAAGTCGGTCGTGATTCTAAGCAATGCTTGTTGTGAAAACAAATTTTTTTTAAATATATTTATTACAATGATTGTTATTTTTATTTTTGAATACTCTACAGTCTAAACACACTAATAAATTAAAATGAAATGAATTTCTTTTTTTTTTATTTCTATTTCTTATTCTATAACATAAATATATATCATCTTAGAAAGAAGAAAAAGATACTAAAAGAAAAGAAAAAGGATAATTTATTTTTATGTCAACCCGAGGACGTAGTGTATATATGATTTCCAAATAACCTCACAAAGAGAGTGAGTTAATTAATAGTTAATTGTTTAAGTTTTCCTAAAATAATAAAAAAATAAGTCATTGATTTTTTTTTATCATTAAGAAAATACATTTTCTTGTAGTGTTATGATTTTAAATCAATGTTTATCTAATTAAGTATAACAATGGTACAAACTTTAAAAAGTAAAAATTTTTAAATCCTAATTATGTTCTAGTATGAAAGACCTTAATGTAGCGCCCAAGCAGGGGTCAGATTGACTACCAGTCGGCAGCGGAATACTCGTGAATGTCGAGGTGACTGACATTTTCACGAAAATCGGGCGAAGTCTCTCCTTTGTACGAGGGAGCTCTACGAAATACAAAATCTTCATAAAACTTTGTCCCAACATCAATCACTGATTACAAGCGGCCTCTTGGGCCCGAACCAATACTAATCACACTATATCAACAGTTATATCTTGCAATATTCCAACTATATCCATAATGCAGAGTTAATGATTTTACTCTTGCTCTGACACATATACCAAATGAAGCATTCCTTTTTTTGCGTAAGCATAACAAAGCCATTCCCAGAAGCTGCTTTGTCAGCCTAAGGTGACGTGCCTGTACTGCTGAAGTCACGCATAAGAAAGGGGATCATGACGAGGTGGCCCAAAAGCCGGTAGGAGAATCGCCTAAGTGGGCTACTCACCACCTAAGTGCGGTGCAATGTTCCAGATTTAAACACGCATTCAAGCGAATCGCAGTCCTGCTTGAATGTCTGCATGACCTTTCGGATCAGTCTCATGAGCTCTCACACTCGCCTAAGCCTGTGTAGAAATTATTATATTGTGTGTTGGACAGCCCTCAGGTGTATATATATCAATTGCACCCACTGCAGGCCGCTCAGACGGTGTCTCTATAATGTTTCTGGACTACCCTCGATGTGAATATCAATTGGTAGCTCAGACGATTGATATTTTAAGTTTATGACTCAAATAATAATTTATTTTAGACTATCCTACGAGCCGTCTTCTCTAGACTTATACCATACTTAACTCCTATCTCTACAGGATACCCAGTGCGTATGGAAATACGTTATGATCTAATTTTGATAATTCATACTAGCAGCATTACAAATATATAAACATGAATATATAGCATAAATCAAATCACACAATCATATTATGTAATTATACAACTCATATATCACATAAATTATCCACTTGACTGTGATCAAACCACAGAGCAATTTAATTTAAATCTATGATAACCATATATTCCTGAAATATATTTTAGAACTTTATTTAGGGAATAGTGACCTGGTTAATATTCTGAAAAAATCACAAATCAACGGTTCACCTTGCCAGACCACACAATCCATGACATTCAGGCCCCGATCCATACAACACATGGACATTTATGGCCCCATTTCTCATTGCAGTCCGAAAACAACGATGGGCTGTCACGGGCAGCCCACATGTCGGTTCCACCTTTTGGAGCAAATTTCTTCTCTCTCCTATCTTATAGACACAGCACTGTTTGTGAATAATTATAATCTCTTTTTCTGATCGATTGACAGCCCCATTTGGACTGCCAAGAATGTCTAAAAAATCTCACAATTGGTCCCATAACTTTTGGGACGATCAAATACATTCGGCATTTTCATGTCGACATGCATTTAAAGCAATTTGGTGGAATAACCACCCGAAACAACCCCTAAGTTTAGGCACTCACGGGATGGGGAAAATCCCCGAAATTCTAACAATTCGGTCCCATGTTTGGGGCCGATCAACAACCCCTCACGGCCTCAAACTAGCAAAACATTAATACCGAAAATGGGAATAAAACAGGACAGGAGAAAATCCCTACAGAGTTAGCCTTCATAGCTTAGGGGTCAGCGTAACTGCTCGCGTAAACGTTTTCACTTCTTTATCTACCGTTAATCCGACGGTCCGTCGCGTATATTCACAAGAAGTGAACCTCTACAGTGCAAATAACCTACTGCATCTAAATGGCTTCCTGGTTTTGCTTGGCTAAATGAGGAGATGGATCACTATTTGCTAATTTGGCTCCTAGTGACTTAAGTGAGTAAAATCTGCATGCAGGTTGGTATCTTCAGCCTCATTAAATTATTTCATTATTTCTCTCTACACTCATGGTACATGAGTACATGCTATATGTGGCTTTAGATACAAGCGTGACCGATTCACGGCTTTGACGCGATGTCAGCCAAATTCGTCTCGGGAAGTGTGATTTACGTGCTAGCCCAAATTTTAGAGCGATTCAATTATGATTCGTTTTGCATCACCAGATCTAGAAATTCATTCAGTTTTTAACGAAATTACAATTTTGTGGTGAAATTAGATTTTATACTTATTAAATTAGATTTAAGTCTTCGATTCTCCCTCTGAAATTTGGAAGTCGCAGAATTGGATAATCTGTCACCTCACATGCATGTACAACGCGCGTGCAATGCGTGTAAGCGGTCATTTAATTTTAACTGACTAAACTACGTGCCTTCATCCCTAGCGAGAAGGGATTAGTAGCGCATCGTGTCTCGCGCTCCCGTGGGACTCTCTGCAGTCTTTGCCATAGCCTCGCACCAGCCTCGGTTTTGGTACAGGCACGATCAAGCGACAATACTGCCCAGTCCTCCTTGAAGGTCCCAGCGGTGTCAATCTCGACTGTCCCGATCCACCGCTGGTGGATCTGGAGTATCTCGGAGCATGGAATGTAACGCCTCGTGGACACGACATCTTGGCGTGCGCGTAGCCGTGCCTTGTTATTCTTATCCTCTCAGTATCGAAGGTCGATGAACCTCGGCGATAGCTTCATGACTGCCGAACGACCACCCTCAGAACAACCGCATTCAAGGCGTGATCGCAACCTCGAAGCTCTAGGGGTCGGCGTCGATAAATCTATATAGCTCTTACGGGGCCACAGCCAGTGAAAACATATGTCATCAGCTCACCTTCAGGAGGTGTCTCTAATCAAATCGAACCAGTGATGGATCTCTGAGAATCCCCTGGTCCATGCAACGGTGACTACATGGCCTCCAGCTAATGCCTCATATGGTGCCATTCGTATACTCTTTGATAACTATTGTTGTGGCGAATTCCACTAAGGGTAATTAATCCTCTACCCTTATGATCCGGGACACATATGTTCGCAGCATGACCCTCTAACATCAGTATGTAATCCCTTACACAGTACTACACAGCCGCGGGTGTATGGCAGCCCCCAACCTCTCGAGGTCACGATCACGACAATCCGATGAGAAGTGCTGAAGCCATCATGCATGTCATCCGATAAGGCCTTTGCCCATTCGACAACATCGATGGCAAAGGGGTATTGAGCCTAGGTCACTCCGAGCTCCTGTCACTCGACTGATGCGGGTGATATGCTGTCTATGTTTCCTTAAGTTTTATAACTTCTCGACTTCTGACTGCGGGCCTCTTACGTTTCTGATTCGGTATATGAGTTTTCATTGGAGCGTAGTCTAAAACAAACTTGACCACTCCTGAGTGGTGGACCAATCCTCTGGAGTGCACCCACCCGACTAAGTGATGTTCTGGTACTTTGAGCATAACTCATTATCTTTGGCACTGTGTTGAAGGGTCCACCATGAAGCGGGAATCTCGAGAGATCTCTAGCTCCCTTAATCCCAGGCCTATCGGTCGACTCTCCCCACCTAGGGAAGAACATACATACTTGGCTTCTCACGAAGGCCTTAACCTCTAAGCTCGATTTCCAATGTAGGTAGCCAGTATGGAAGCCTGGCTAAGTCGATTCTGACCTTGATGTTTGTCATCTTAAATCATGTCAAGCTGTGATCAACGACGATGATTTCCCTGCCCAGGTTCGCTCGCCTGCTGCGTAACCACATCCACGACTTTGACCCACTTTGGCCCTTTTGGCCTATATCAGGTGTTCTTTGGAGTGTATATGCTTCCCCGGCGGCGAAGCTAGTTCCTGGCTGGCACTAGGTGTGGAGGAACGAGTACATCTCTTATCCATATTCTATTATTGTTTGCATTGTCGAGGTCTTCAGGATCCCCCGATAAGGAAATCCCATCACTTTTCATTACTTTCGATCTGGCCTAGTCACGAACTAGCGTGAAGAAAAGTCTTAACACTCTTCCCGAACTAGGAAAGAGTGATCTCCTCTTGTTCTGTGGTATCCCAGGGTGTTCCAACGTATCCTCGATCTCTCTATGGTCGGGGTTGTCCACAACCATGAGTCCATGTCCGTGGCATCTGCGATCCGTCTTAGAATGGACAACTTGACCATTCTAGTGTCTGCCGGCAATACCGGCCATTCAAACTACATTATCTTGAAGATTTGGCATTCGGTCTCTCGACTCATCACTTTGTATCTGACCTTCTCTAGGTCGTGACACTCACGGTGTTGTCACCTGCGTGTTCAAAATCTCCCCCTCGATGGCTAAAACTCGCGCCCCAACGACAGCGTCTGACTAAAAGGTCTCTTACTTGGTACGTAAACAATCCTCAAGTGATACTCAGTTCGTGGGAGTAGATCAAAATGTCATCAGCGACTCATGGCCCGATCTAGATAGGGTTGGAACACCCATGCATGAGATCATCCATGAGCGTTGCTAGCGCGTTAAGTCTCGATCAAAGAGAGCATCTTGTGGCTTCGAAGTGCCCATAACGCGTCCTAAGCGGCCTGTCTTGGGGATATCCATTTCCTAACCCTCGGTTAATGGTAACCGGTCACGGAAGCCTATCTTGCGTGGGCTCAGCTCCTCTCATTGATTAAGCAAAATCGTGATCCTGGTAGCAGTCTGGAGTTCTTGATCATAACCCTATTCAAGCTGTGTGATGATATTTTGCAGGTGAAGGTCTTGCCCCTCTTCTTGTAACTGAGGCGAAGCTTTGAGGTAAAGTGCTCGGTCTAATGAACCCCACCAATAGCTCCTATAAGTGGACTCTAAGTTCCATGACTCAGCGGTGCCATCATCTGCAGGTCATAGAGATGGGTGAATATACCAGAGGGTGTAACTTCAATCTAGAAGTCTACATCCCTATGCGGTAGTCCAGTATCTATCACAGGTATCCATATTCGCTGCCTTTACTGAGGAATGATCAGTGACTCTCTTATCTCTAGTTGAACCATTGTAACCGTGTAATCCACAGCACTTGTCATTATCTTGTGCGGGGAAAATGTCATGTTTGTCCCCTGAAATACAACAGTGCGATCCTGCGTGTAAATGGTAACTCTCTACGCTCACAATTGATAATGATCATTGCAAGCTATCATTGATCATGCTCGGGATGACATCGAACTCCCCGGCGTGTTCATGATCCTCAGTCCCGCGTAGTGGGAGTCTCGAGATCTCTAACTGCAACCTCGACCTATTATTACCTATTCTGCCCAACCCTTGGGGATAACTCTGAAACATGGCTCCTATGGTCCTCAGAAGTCCTTGCCCATTTCCACCTGTTGGGCCTCATTCTCTAACTAGAAACCTTGACTAGTCTAGTCTGGTGGTGTCGGGAAGGTAAATCTCATGGCCCTCCCAACACTTTCGGATTAGCGCAGACAGTGGTCGACCACCATCGGGTCTCCTCCTGCAGCGGATGTCGGATGATGCACCTAAACCTCTGGAGGTTACTGGGATCTTCTGTCTGCATGCTTTATACTAGCGTGCTATAGCATTACATTTGTAGTACTACACTACAACCTCGACAAAGTCCGATCAAACCGCGATTGTGCACGACCAGGTGCCAGTGGGCGTTCTCGTCCTCGACCTCCTACTAACCATTTACGATTAACATGTGAGAATAATCTTTCATTCCGGAGTCTAACTAGCAATGCATATGCTGATAGACTTAACAACCATGAAATGACCGATCCATTTTCCTAAGTGGTGCTAGAATTCCAACCCTTGGTCGTTTATTCATGATAAAATTTTAGGCTCTTGTTCGTTTAAATTTATCGAATCCCTAAGGTCATAGTCATAACCTTGGTATTCACCATCTTTCTATCGCATCACACCAATGCAAAATACTTCCCTACGCAATTCTTGCGCGCAATCACCATTTCAAATGGTAGTTAAATCCAATGCAGTATCTCTAAGGCATAACCACATTAAGGCCGCTAATCATACACATGGCTCGGTCTTATGCGCAATGAATTTTACATTTAAATATTGTTTTCAACGAAATTTTATTTTTCAAAAAATTTTATTTTGAAAATTTATTTTAAAATTTTATCAAATTTTATTTGATTTTATTTGATTTTTAATTAAATTAAAAAAATATTTTTTTTTTTTTTTTTCGAAAAATTCCGAGATGAACAGTGTTCATGAACCGGGTTCACGAACTTGTCCAAAGAACGACTTCGAGGAAAATACCGAGTCGGCCGGCCAAGCGGTAGAGTGCGCAGTGCGGCCCGAGCCCGACCGTAGCGCCCGGTAGCGAGCGGCGCCGGCCGGCCGCGCGCTCGCGTCTTGGCGCCTAACCATTGCGCCTGCGCGCGCGCCGCGCTACCGGCGATCCGCGCGCGCTCCGCGCCCGCTGCTAGCGTCCGCCCGTGTCCGCGCCGCTGCCGGCGCCCGCAGCTCCCCTGCCGCCGCCTACCGCGCAGCCCTGCGCTGCCACCTATCGCCTCGCGCGCCGCCCGCCGGCTGACGCCCTGCGCTGCTGCGGCCGAAGGCGCGCCTGCGGCGCCCGGCCTAGCCAGCACGACCTCCTGCCGAATGGGCGTGGCCCGTCGGCTTACCTACGCATTGAAATTTTTTTTTTTTCACTTTAATTAAATTTTTTTTTGTTATTTCCAGTGAGTATGAAATTCACCAAATCACTAAAAATCTTTTTTTTTTCATTTTCTTGGACATAAATAAATCTAAAATTTATTTAACCCATTTTCTTAAATTTTGCACCATATTAAAACCTTAGAAAGTTATTTTCTCACATCCTGTAAATAAATTTATAAAATTTATTTTCTTCCATTCTCTTCAACCTCATCCAATAAATTTATAAAATTTATTTCTTGATTTTCTTCAACTTAGAAAGTATCTTTATCACCAATGACCAAATAAATTTATGAAATTTATTCTTTTCATTCTCTTTTCCAGTTTTTGTACCCTATATCACCCAAATTGTTTTCTACACATTCATGTGCTAATCACCAAGCACACACATTTTCCACAACACACTTACAACATGGAATACACACTAAACACACAATATTCACCAAATCACACAAAACACATCAACACACGTACGTAGTGTCCTAGTGTTAACCAAAATGAATTTTCTAGGTAATCCATACTTCCTAAACTCTAACATCGAACCACACCTAGTGGTGATGTTTTACATTTCCATGGCCTAAGCCAAGCCTCCATCTCTCTGAGCTTCCACACCTACACTCCATCCCCAAACACCAGTGAGGTGATGGACCCAAACCAATGAGCTCCTAGGTAGTATACTAAATACGTCCTGGGTGTGGCGCCCCAAAGCCGGGAATTAGGCTGACTACCCCGTCAACCGCGGAATACTCGTGAATGTGGTGACATTTCCTGGCAATCGGGCGAAGTCTCCTTTGTACGAGAGCTGATACAAAATCTTCATAAAACACATCCCAACATCAATCACACGATTACCAGTGGCCTCTTAGGCCCCAAAACCAATACTAATCACTATATCCAACGATTTATAACTTACAATATTCGATATATCCATAATGCAAAAGTTGTGATTTGCTCTTCTCTGACTTTATATAGTAAAATGAAACATTCCTATTACATGTAAACATCAACAAAGCCTACATTGAGGCTTTCTTCAGCTCAGCCTCACAAGACTGAAACGTCTCCTCATAATCTGAATTTTTTTGTAAAGAAGTCCCACGACAGGGTGAGCTAAGCTCGATGGAGAATCGCCTAAGTGGGCTACTCACCACCTAAGTGCGGTCTGATATTCCCAAGTTTCCAAACACACATTCAAAAACAGAGTATGATCCTACTTGAATGTCACATGACCAACTCGGTTCAGAGTCTCTGAAGCTCTCTCACATAAGCCTAAGCCTCGTGTAGGGGTATTATATTATTGGTGGACAACCCTCCGTGTATATATATCAGTTGGGCCGCTCAAATGATTGATATATATAATGTTTAATGAACTACCTCCGATGAATGTCTTGAATTGGGCGCTCCGGCTTGATTGATATTGCAAGTTTATGGACTACCCTCAGATAATTTACATTTTAGACTATCCTCTGACGAGTCTTCTACAGACTTATACCATGCACTAACTCCTATCTCTACCAGGATGATACCCGGTGCATATGAAATGCAGTATGATGCCCATTTCAATAATTCATAATAGCATGCAAATATATAAGCATGGATATACTCGCATAAATCCAAATCCACAATCATGTTGCTGTAATTGCCCCAGCTCATATATCCATCAAAATTAGCTCACTTGGTACAATGATCCAAACCACGAGCAATTTAATTTAAATCACTCGATGACATATTTCTAAAATATTTTAGAACCTTTATTTAGGAATAGTGAAACCCTCGGTTAATATTCCGAAAAAATCACCAAATCAGCAGTTCACCCCTTGTGAACCCATAATCCATGGCCATTCGACCCAATCCATACCAAAACACATGGACATTTGTATTCCATTTCTCTAACCGGAATTTGTTTTTTAACAGGTCGAGAGCAACGATGGGAGTACATCACGAGGCGACCACGCATGTCTGACTCTCGGTTCCCTTATTTTTGGAGCCGAATTTACTACCATCTCACATCTTATAGGCACGAAAGCATAATTTATTGAATAAATTATGATATAAACCTGCATTCAGTCCCAACTGACCGGATGCAGATATCTAAAATCTCACAATTAGTTATGTTTGGGACCGATCAAGCTCTGCGTCGCATTTTCTCTATCATGAAGACATGCATTTTAAAGCAATTTTGGTGGAATAAAACCTGAGCAGCCCTAAGTTCATGGCACTCACGGATGGGGAAAAATCCCAAGAAATTCTAACAATTCGGTCCATGTTTGCAGGCCGATCAAGCAAACCCCTCACGGCCTTAGTAGCAAAACGTGAATAACCGAATGAGATAAAACGCGTGGGAAAATCCTGCCTCATGGGTTGTCAAGCTTCGCAAACCGGGTCCAAGCGTAGCTGCTCGCGTAGAAACGTTTCTCACTTAGCATGCCGTTGCAGAAATCCAGCGGTCCGTCCAGCGTATATTTACAGAGAAGTGGAACTCTCTCTCTGAGATTTGAAAGCTCAACCTACTGCATCACAAAATGGCTTTACGGTTTTTTGCTTGGCTAAATGAGGAAGTGGATCACTATTTGCTAATTTGGCCTCTAGTGACTTAAAGTCAAATGCTAAAATGCCCAAAATATCCTCTTTTGCAGTTTGATATTCGACCGCTACGTCGGCCGTCAGTTCGATTATTACCACACTCAGTACCACTCCTTGGTACATGAGTACATCTTATATGTGGCTTTAGTCGCATTGAAAACCGATTCTGACACCGGCAGCGATGCCTGAAGCGTGTAAATTCAGTATGCCGGAAAATTCTGAAATTTTACGTGCTAACTAGAGATTTTGAGGTGATTCAACGGTATGATTAGTTTGCCATCATGGTCAAATTAATTCTGGATTTTTAACCGAAATTACAATTTAATTGAAATTACGATTTTACCCTTGATAAAGTGAATTTCTAAGGTCTCACAACTTAATCTATGTAAAAAAGATCTTGTAAAATTAAAAACTTGTTTTACATAATTAATATTATTTATCATCTTATAGACAATTCAATCTTTCTAATACAATTCAACACTCAAAGAAATGTAGCTCAATTAATACATGTTCCAAGAAATGAAATATTATATCCTAATAAATAAATGGATTGTAAAATGAAAAATAAATATATTTAAATGTTATAACACTAGCGGTCTGTAAACAATGTAATATATAACAAAAAAGATTGAACCTTAAATTTAGAGATGATAATATTATTTTGCTTTGTAAAATAACCTTCAAACAATAAACAAATTTTTTTGTGTACAAATTTATATTATTTTTAGTAACAAAAATTTAAAGTATATTTCATGCTAAATACGTATGTTTTGCAACAAGTTTTTATCACTAAATATCAAATATCAATGTGTTTCCAAATTATATTATAAAAATAATTTATTCACAAAAACATTCCTAGCTAGTTAATATGTTTTGCAATAAAATTTGCATTTTCGTCTCTAAAACTATCTCATGGAACAAATAGTGAGACAATATTTAAATTTTATTGCTAATAGATGTATTTTGTGACGAGTTATTTTTCTCATGTTAAATATTTGTTGCTAAATATCATTTTTCTTGTAGTGTACGATGCAAAATGTAATCCCTGAAAATACTATTATTTTATTTAGGCAAAACCAATTTTGAGGTCCCCGTACTTTTATTGTTTTCTACTTTTCGTCCTTGTACTTTTATTTTGAGACATTGCATCCTTGTACTTTTATTTTCATATAGATTTCGTCCCTTAGTTAGAGCGCGTTGAAATTACCTTGACGCCGTTAAATACACAATAGATTACGTGTACTTTAAAAATAAAAAAGACTATAAAAAAATAAAAAAAATAAATTTAAATGCCACATATGTTAATTAATTTGTTAACATGCCCTCTCCCTCTCCCTCTCCCTCTTTCGTTTTATGAACAGATGCCCTTCTCTATATAAAGAGAAAGTGCCAGCGGATTATGAACTAGGGTTTATAGTTCTTTTGAAAAAAATAAGTTCTACTTAAGAAATTTGAGAAAAAAAAATGGAAGAAAGAAAGAAAGGAAGTCTTTACCAACAAGAACTAAGTGTGCAGTGTGGGAAGCAGCCTTGAGTACAATGTCAACAATTGAAAAAACCACACAGTTGGCGATTTTGGAGTTGTGAGGGCCCGAAATCTATGAAAGCAAAAATCTGGATGCAATGTCTCAAAATAAAAGTACAAAGGACTGAAAGATGAAAACAATAAAGCCAAGGGGACCTCAAAATGGGTTTTGCCTTTTATTTATTACCCGTGTTGATGGTGGTAATTATATTATGGGTGATCGTGGATCAAAGGTGGGAGTCCGACTCATGCTTTTAAGTGATTATATATCATAATAAAGTTTCCCATCCTTTGGTGAAGGAATTTCAAACCATCACATATACTTTTTGTATATTTATAGCTCCAAAATTTTGAGTATTTCCTTGGATGAGAGAATCGAGTTTCATCGTCAGGAAGTCAAGAAAGAAACCTGATGGGATGGCGGCAGAGGCTGTTTTCTTTGCTTTGTTGAAGACTTTGGTAATGAGCTCATTCGAAGCAAAATTCCTCAAGAATTATGGCCGAGGCAAGCGGAGTAAGAACATACGAGTCTAAGAGGGCGATGCAATGCTTCTTGGAAAGAGGCGGACAAGAAGCAAGAAGAAGATTACAAATTAAGTAGCGGGTTTACGAGATCAGGGAAACTGATTACAATGTCGAGGATATCATGAACATGTTCATCCTTAATCACATGATCCTTGAGGAGAAACTTCTTTCTTAAGTGGCTTCAAAAAGTTGATAAACCGCTACAAGGTTGGCAAGAAAATTGAAGCCTTACAACTTGGCCTCCTAGACATCTCAAATAGACGGGAAGCTCTTGGAATACAAAATATCGGAGAAGGAACGAGCCATTCGACAGAATCGGATCTCTGCCAGGGATCTAAAGGCGGTCTACTCCCTCATGCCCTAAGAACATGTTGTAGGCTTGGAAAAGGACGGATAAGCTAGTGAACCGGTGATCGGTGGAGACCCTAGTAGCCAGCGTGATTTTCCCTAGTAGAATGGGCGACGTGGAAAAACTCAACCCCTTGCTAAGAAAGGGTGGTATCATACGAGGTTTGTGGGCGCTTTCCAGTTGTTGATAATGGGCTTATGTGTCTCAAGATTGTAGACCTAGAGACGTTTATATGCAAATTATTAAGCGGTGGTTTGTACATCCACGAAAAAATGATGCGGAATGGTGGAGAAATTGCAAGAGCACAAATTGGGGATTTCTTCTGAACATCGGGAAAAGGTATTTGGATTCTGGATGATGTATGGGTATGAGGTGGAATTGTCTTCTGAAGTGGCGGTAATGATCTGATTGCCTCGGGAAGTGTGTTCTGATGGGAATGCGGCAGCATGTACTTCTCAACTCGAGACAAGGATGTTGCTTTGCATCACGGATGCTCGTTCTCGGAAATACGGCACCTTTCAAACCGAAGAAATTTGGGACTTACCGTTTTGTGGTGATATAGTCATTATTGACGTCGACCAGTGTCTTGGTTGGTGCAACTTGGGCGAGATGGTGGACAAATGTAACCGTTAGCCATAGTAGTGATGGGAGGTTCTTTCTTAGAAATATGTCACATCGCGTGGAGGAAGGGTTTGTGACATTAATGTATCTGCTAAAGAACCCCAAGCAGGAGAATAGTGATCTTGAACTTGAGCTACGTGATTTGCCATGTGTGCGCAAATAATGCTAGGATTTGTATTACGTTTATTAAGTTTGGCTAAATTTGACGAGTTGACTAGGTTTGATAACCACCCAATATATGGACCAAAGTTGACTTTTTCAAAGGATGAATAAAGTTTGGGTTTACTAAGACCTTGTACCATTTCGTAGGGCTCGTGTCTGAGTTCATAGAAGCCCAGTTGAGCGTCAAAATCCGACTACGGATAAAGTTATGACCAGGTGGTTCAAGCAATGGTGTTTACTTCAGTGTCAAAGTACATTTCGAGTGTTTTACAGCGACCCTAAGCCCTATACATGGCTTTGCGTGCCAAAGAAACCTAGCCTAAACACTCGCGACAAAACCCTAGAAAAACTTTCTGAGCAAGCTGAAGGCACCAAATGGGTCGTTTTAACCCATTTGTAGGCGTTTCAGTTTCAACCGAGGAGCGGTCCGGCCACTTTCACTAGCCAAACCGGACATTGTGGGAGGACATCCCGAACAGCGGCGAAGTAAATTTCGATAGCCGTGGTTGTAGCGAGGATGGACGAAATGGCGGCGGCAGCGACCATAGTGGGTCTGATATTTTCTTGAATTTTGACCATTTCCGGCAGTTCAGGCCCATGACCTAGCGCACCCACCATTTTTGGACCCTGCGAACTCATTTCCGTGGTTGGCCACTCTTCCCGGTCATCGGATTTGAAAGATAAACCGCAAAAGCAAAGATTCGATGGCTGGATCGAGGTTTTCGGCCACCACGGCCAACCTTTGGACCAGGTGAGGCTACTGATGTGTTCTGGTCTGGAACTCCATTGTGTATAGTTTGTAAATTTTGGACATCGTTTGGTTCATAGTTTCCATTTTTTAGGTTTGTTTGGGGTAATTGCAGAAGTGGGCCAAATAGAGTACGATTAATTCGAGTGGAAAAATTGAAGTTGTAATAAGATGAAATTGGATGTTTTTTACGAATTATTAAGGCCAGGTTCAATTTGAGAAATTAGCTCGGGTGAAAGCTAATTTTTAGGTATCGGGCCTATAGGGCTGCTTGTGTAGTGGACACATCGGAGTCAATTTGGATGGTTTCTGGATTCTGTGGGTTGTTTCTCAGGCCTTCGGGCATCCCTAAGGTTGTTGGTTCGGTTATTAGGCCTAAGCGAGTTTTATCTATATTCCCGGGCACTCCACTTAGGGTGGAGGAGCGATCTGGGGGAGCGAGTTGGCGATCTGGTCATGAGTGGTCATGTTTTTAGAATGTTTTGGGGTATTATTATGATGTAACATTCATATATAACTTATTTGATGTTGGTTGGTTGGTTGACTGCATAAATGAAAATATGGGTTTTTATAAACAAATTATCATTCTGTGTGAATTTTGTCAACATTTTAAATACTTGGAAATTTATGATGGAAATTTCTGCTTGGATGTATAGTGGTTTATATGTTTTTAATGAGGATTTAGGTTATGATGGTGATATATTTATGAGTGATTAAATATTTCCCATATCTTGTTTTGATCAAATGGTTGGTTGCGTGCAAATCAGTCCATCAGTTATCATATAAAACAAGTTATCATTTCATGTGAGTTTTGTCATCATTTTAAATGTTTTGGAAGTTTCTTTAGTTCTGGATGAGTACATGGTATTTGAATATTTTGAATGCGTGGATTCGAAGGTTTTAAACCCAGCTTTGAAAAACTCATTGTTTGAAGAATTTGAGGTCTTGTGGAAATGATTATGATACGGTGTCGTTTGAAAAGTACTTGTGAGTAAAAATCGAATATATAATTGTTCACGGTCGTGGGGTGGATTCTCGGCGGTTGGTATGCCTGATGCCGTGAGTTTAGTTATATATTAATTACGGTCGTGAATTCGGATTTAAACGGTTGGTATCTTACGATATTGTTGAGTTTGTGATTATATAACTAATTACGATTAGTGAGAGTGGTTCTGACAGTTTGGTATACTGATGTCGTGAGTTTAGTTATATATTATTTCCCCAGGTCGTAGTCGGATTACGACGGTTGGTATGACTTGATCTTCGTGGTCGGGTTTGCAGATGGTATATGATGGAGTATATAATCTACGGTTTATAAAGGATATGTACTGTTACATTGTTGATCTCTAATTAAGTATAAGCTTTTCCATATTTATAGTTATTAGTATTTTCATAGTTATTTTACGACATGATGGTACATATATTATGCTCGATTACATGAGTAAAAACGATTCGGGTTTAAGGTTCTTGAAAATGATGTCGGTTAAATTTTGAGCATGACTTCATATTTGTTGGGCTTTGGTAAAGTTAGGTTTTATAAACGGTTGCTAAGCAGGAACATTACAAAGAGTGGACGTTGGGGTCTTGAGAAAGGAATTTTCAGCTCATGTATTTTCCATATAAATTATACCACTCCTTTGAGATTGCTTTTCTCACGTTTATTGTTTTAATATATGTTCCACACAAAATTGGAGGCGGCTCGTGAGACCTACCTCAGCATGATTCAACAACACTCTGTCTGTGAAGTGGATTAGTTATAAATCCCCACTATCTGTCTTTGTTTTGGTTGGATTCTATTTACAATCTCATTTAACCCCTAAATTCCTTGAAATACTCTTAGGAATGCTCTGATCATCTGGTGTAAAACGTTTATGGGTCCTTATCTATATGTGGTGGGACTTTTATATATGGTGGTATTGTGGTACTGCATGTGTTCACTTCTCTTTTAGGTGAGGTCCCTTTGTGCATTCCCTAGAGTTTAACCATGATGGAACCCCACTAGTGGGACCTAGGGAACCTGGAGAATTATCAGAGATTAGATCTTATCATGCCTATGTTGAAACCTTGGCCTCTATCAAGTATCTTCCCAAAGTTATGTCATCTCCCTGGCCATTCCTTTTTATTACGGATCATTGAAGGTTTTCTTGTCGGTCAGAAGACAAAGGTGATCGACAAAGCATGAAAGTCATGGCGGGGTTTCTTGAATGAATTAATGATAAGAAGGCACCGGTTCAAGTGGAAGTAAGAATGATCAATCGAGGTTTGTAGTTGTCGGGTTCATGACCTTATGCGAGAGTTAGCTAGAAAGACGAATGAAGTTCTTGAACTCGTGATATTACGGATCCTCTATCCTCTTCCGCAGTAATTCATCTTATTTTCATCTAAAATGCGATAAAGTATTTATTCCGACATGGAGGTATGCTTACATTGACACAATACTCCATACATCAGTCTCTCTTGTTTTTCAATTTGGAACACATGAAAATTTGCAAATTTATAGCTAGATTCATTGAAAATGCTTACTAAGTTCCTGAGTGCTAGATTTGGAAGGTGTAGAGGTAGAAAGCCTACCAGTATGGTTGGGACACCTAGTTCTGTTTAAGGTACCCAGGATTAAGGCATCTTGGTCTTAAAGCTGCTTCCACTATCCATTGTGACCTAAGGGTTGCGGACATTGGATGTTAACAATCTTAAATAAGTTCAAAATGTGGTGGAAGATTCAAACATGAGATATCTTACCCCACATGGAAGAAGACAGGATGATATTCATAATTGATACATTGGAAAATCTTTTAAGTTCTATCGGGCATGGCATTAAACAATGGATCTGAAGCAATTCAAGCAAGTTAACTTGTCTTGGGAAAGTGAAATTAAGAAGGAAGATATGAGCTGGTAGGGGTTGAGTTTTGAAGTCCATTGCCCGAACTACGGTTTTGAAATCCTTGTACCTTAAGGAATCGAGGAATTACAGCTTTAGTCCCTTGCCGCTGGACTCTTGCCGCCTCTCCCCAAGTTGGGCCTTAATGGGTCGCGTAAAGCTATGCGAAACCTTTCAATTTATCCGAACCTTTCACAATTGACATTGGATTCGTGTAGGTACAGGCGTGATCCACATGCCCATTTTGGGCTAAAGTGTTGACTCCCGAGGCCAAGGGCTGAATCATATCTTGGAACGAGGAAATCATGTTTTACGCAAAATGGGTTTCCCGACTCAAAGTATGACTTTTCAAGTTGAGTAACGTGATCGACTTGAATATAGAAAGGAGCAATGCGTAGCTTACGCAGCTTCTAATGTAATTTTGAACAAGGATCTTTGGAGTTGTCTGGTACATAAATTGGTGGAAATTGAAAATTGTTAGCGATTCCCAGAGCTCTTTTTTTTCACCATTCGCAACATTTTTAAGGATCCTTCGATCTAGCAAATATCACTTGTATTGGGATCATTCATGGTAACTACCTTCACCCATCTACTTTGGACCCTTTCAATTTCAATTTTATTTATGTCTTATTATATTGGTTGTTAAATTAACATATAGAGTTCTTATATATTTTGATGAGTATATAGAGTTCTTATATATGCAGAAATTTTCATATATCAATGCATGTAGAAATGCAATAAACATCAAAAGTGATGGAATATGTGTTTATAAAAGTTGTAGAATTACTACCTATCAATTATGTCTTAAATTAACATATAGCAAGACCAATGTAATAATACTCATGCTATGTTAAAAAAAAGTTATATGATAATTGAAAATGAAATCTGTGTTGGGAATCTTTAACATTGTACTGCCCCCTCTTGAATTTGTACACATTGAGCCTTTTATGCCATAATCTTTCTATCACATATTTTATTTTCATCGCTTTATTGCATATCATTATCTTAATAACATACGAGCGGAAGTAATTTAAAAAGTATAATAAAGGCAAATGTTTTCTCACATCCGATCCATACTAGGAAAATGGCGACAACCACTTTCCAATAAAAGTAAGATGTTAAAATAACCCAAATTAATTACATCTCTTCGACACATTAATGTAAAGATGATTTTTGTTTTCTCATTATTTTTGTGTTCTTTTAATCGGCTAACATGTCTTGTTTGGTTTTCTATTTATTTCGGAATGACCCAGTAAAAATCGTGAATAGAATTTTGGATCTGTAGTAAAAAGGTAAACTGGAGCTCCATCTCAGCATTGGATGATTGTTGGAGTGGCGATTAAACATGTGATAATATATATATATATATATATATACTATATATATATATATATATATATATATATATATATATATTGTTAACTTGCATAACAAGATCCTACACTATTAGATTCCCTCTTGTAATGCATGTTTAGTACTTGACTAATTAATAAGGTTGGGCAAGCTAGTAATTGTCGGACATGTCTTTCTTGAGGTCTAACATCAGATCGAGCTTCGGCGGTGGCTGTTGAAATGTTAGCACGTCTCTTATCACAGCGCGACACCTACGAGGAAAAGAGGCTAAATGATGACCAATGATTAGACATGGTTTGAAGCTGGTTTGGAGTTCTACTTAGTCCCCGAGAAACTACGAATGAGCGTCTTGAATTGTTATATAGTTTTATATAATTTCCTTTTAAAATGATGTTTGGTTTTCTGAAAAATTCATAAACTTTCTTTAGGAAGGGATCCCAACTCCTACGATGTAAGTCGGCCTCATGTTTGACCTCCCCAAGTTCATATCGATCGTCATCAAATAAAATAGTGCTTTTTGCAAACAAAATTAATGAAGGGTGAAATATGCATTTCGGAGTTCCCGATTGACGAGTTGAATAAAGAGGCCTGTTGATAAAATAGTTTGCGGATCTCTAAGAGCTTTCACTTTGCGAGCTCAATGCGGTGGAGTGGGCATCATCGGCCATTGATTATTTTTTCTTCCTACATCCTTGAGGAGATGCCCTTTCACACTGCTTATCAAAATGGTGATTGTAAATATATACACCAAGGTGCCTAACTATACTCTTTCTCTCTACTCCTTGCTCACGCATTTTTGTCATTTACCAACATATTACTTCCTTAATTAAAATGATATTTATATCATTTAAGTTCAAACAATGCCGGATTTCACTTTAGCAGCAGTGAACAAGGTAGTATTTAGAACTTATTTTCATTTAAGATGATTGATAGGGCCTAAGAAGAAAATTGTATTCAAACTTGGTTGGGTTTGTTTTGTCAGACACTCATTGTTTGTGTTTGTGATGGGAGGACAGCAGCAGGATAACAATAATGCTTGTTAGACCTCTGCTAAACCTCCTACTGCTACAAATTGTGTTTGCGGATGAATAGTTTTGAATAATGGCCCGGTCTGGCTAGTGGTTATTGGGTCAATCAATCTTATGACCACAGGTATACTCAAATTTCAGAGACCCTGATAACGCACTCTGTTACCACTTTGTTGGAAGGAAGAGATGGAGGAAGCCCAGAAAAGAAAAAAGCTTGAACATAGGAGACTAGATGATGAGGGGAAGGTACTACTTATATTGAAGTCTTAACTTTGTTTTTGGCTTGATTACTAACTCTGAGATAACATACATTTATACTTGTAACACCTTCTCAGCCAATAGATAGGATTGTTCAAACCTGAATATAATCTACAATGGTTACAAATGAATATCTTAGAATTCTCTCTAGAGGGAATCAGACCTAACCTCTGTTCTAGAGAGACTCTGTGGAAATATCTAGAATAGACTGTAGAGTTGAGGCTCTTTCCTACACTTTTGGGCTTTTAAGCTAAACTCTATACGCCCAAAAACCTAATGACCCAGAAATCATTTCGAATTAAGACCAAAATGCAAATCAAGTTTTATATTTCTGCTTGGTAGGCACATTGTCAAACGACATCATTGTAATGTATTCTTCTTATTTTTCTTTTCGATTCTTATCGCATTCATAACAGATTCTCAGTTTTTTAATCATAGATTGATTTAAATAATTAGAGCCTATTGAGATCGATATTTACATAGGAGCCTAAATACCACTTGAGCTGGAGAGCTTAACTACGGGGAAAAAGACTCCCGGATAAGATTCTACGCTCAGAGGGGAAGCATCCCTTACGTAAACCCGTTCACTTCTTATGGATAAAGAAAAACCCAGCGAGCCGAAGCAATAATGCGGTGGCTTGTTACAAGAGGGAGGGACGGAGTTGGAAACATGGATGGACCGGAGTGGCTTCATTTTGTCACTTGTCATTCCTTTGTCACGCCTCAATTACAAGCTCTAAGAGCACAGTTGTATGAACTATATTCATGGTTCTAAATCTTCTACCATCCATTATATTGATACCTCTTGCTATAAATTTGTGTTTCGCAGACAGACCTTGGGGCACGGGAGTAAATGATCAGTGGTGTGTGCATTTGGGATACATCCGAGGAACATGAAATCATTCTGCCAAAGAACGTCTTTAGAGCTTTGGTTAGATTCTATTGACAGAGAACGTGGTTGGGGTTCCATTATATCTACATTCATCTCCTGCCTTCATTCTCGGCTTCTTTTTTTCCTAATCGGATGAATCACTTGATGGTTATATTAGAGTATATTTGAATTTCTTTTATTGGCTTTATGCAATTACATTTTTGTCTTATTAATGCCTTGCCCTGACTCTTTCAATAATATTCAATTCACCTTTTTATAATGTGTAATTATAGCCTCGAAGTTAACGAAAAAAAACTAACCACTAGTGATAGTTTGATCCATCACAATGGTTGTGATCGGGTCATTAATTTTGACCAAGACAATTCTTTGCTTACCTTTTTCACTCTTTGTTGCAGAATATAAATATATACTTTACTTATGGGTTGTGAAACTAACTAGGAATGTTAGATTGACATACTAGTTGTATATATCTGGCATGTTTATACAGGAGTTTAGATCAATGAAAAACTAAAGAATTCATTTCTCAGAATTTCTCTATTGTTCTTTTTATATGGTATCGAGTCTTGTTTGGCAAAGATGTAGTTTCAAGCCACACTTTGCAATTGTTCCCTATTTATTAATGTTTGTAAGTCCATGGATATTTCTATTTGGTTTATTTGACTTTCCACATGTGGGTATGGGGCTATACGAGAAGGAGTTAAAGGCATGATATTCGTATTAAACCTAAATTCTTTAAAGAGTTCGCATTGTTGTCATGGGATCTCATGGTAGCACCCTCGATTAAAGGAGCGAAATTTGCGCCTCAGCCCGATAGAGGTGTGAAGACACCACCAATCCCACTGACTTTGTTAGCCTCACCCTCGATTTTGATTTGTAATTGCATAATAAGACTTGAAGCATGAAGTCGGAAAAATTTGTTAGGTCATGTCTTTACCAGTATATATGAGGTTATAAGCAGCGATATATACTAGTTTGGGAGATTTAAACCAGCCTCAATATAGGATGTTCTTAGTTTTGGTTA
Organism: Tetrastigma voinierianum; assembly: GCA_016808115.1. NCBI lineage: Eukaryota > Viridiplantae > Streptophyta > Magnoliopsida > Vitales > Vitaceae > Tetrastigma > Tetrastigma voinierianum. Next base: position 675,525 of record JAEQBH010001449.1, on the reverse strand, counting down.
GATTTTGTAGATTTCAAGAAACCGAGTTTAGTTGATTTACGTTTTTCTGTGAAAAAATAGGTACTGCACACTTTTGCTTTGTGGATGGCTTGGATTTGTGCTTGTATGGTGGATGATTACTTCTCCAACATGCTCGGGTAATCTCTAACTCAGGGAGAAGTGGATTTGGGGTTCCAAACCCATGGTGATGAGGGTAAAATGATTTCAACACCAAAGGTAATGCTTTGACCTCCTTGAATCTTTGAGATCTTTGATATATCTCGGGATCATTGTTGAAGGTTGAGAGTGAGACTCAACTCATTCAAGATCCGCATTGAATAAATATTATTATAGGTTCCATGCACAGAATATTTGGGTTTCTTGACACTTACTGGCTCCAGTGAGTACATCGAGTTGTTGTCCGGTTATCCTTCATGGTAGCTCTTCTGAAAAATTATCTCTTTTTCGAGTTAGATTAGAAAGAACACAGTTGGAGTAGAGTGGGAATATGGGAATTTGGCCAGGATAGGCGATCAACTATTCCAGTTTTGGAGGGTCGGGTTGTGAAGTGGTGGCTCTGATAAAAGTCAAGCCTATTAAAAGCTGACCCAGGTAAACTCATGGCATTGTTCAGGTTAGGGTCGGGCTAGCTTTGAATAAGCTGAACATGCCTAATTTTTAAAGGATGTTTATGTTATTTAAAGAAAATTAATTTTTTCTCTTAAATTCAAGTTTTAACCTAGGTTGTGGACTCGATACGATTCCTTGATGGGGTTGTAGTTAGTTAGGTTATGATAATGTTAGCATTATTTACTTGTTTCATTATCTTGAGACTCTAAATATTGATGTATTGCCCCTGGGATTCTATCATTTTTGTGTATTAAATACTATTGCTTTCCATATTGTTATTTTTACTTAAGAATGGTAAAATGAAAGTATGTATTTTGGCCTTTTAATATTCTAGCCCGTTTTGGCTAACTTAGCTTTTGTGAGGCGAGTTTGGGCCGGTGAAATATGACTCAGATAAAAGTGGGCCGGAATTAATACACCCTCGATCCGTTTCCCGGTTGAGAGGTTAAACTATGTACTCAGCCCTAGAATATGCAAAATAATTTTCAAGAAGAAGAATTATGCAAATCACCAGAATGGAAATCAGTAAGGCAAGCTTGAGACCTCCTTTCAATTAATTCTCTATATTTTAGTTAATTACATTTATAAATCACTCAATAAAAATCATCTGAGCTTTAATAGATAAAACATATAATTAGGATAAATTCTTGAGATAAGTAGAAATTCATCCCGATGGACGACCACTAGAGCCACTTATCTACAAAATGCGCTGGGTTACCTCTAAAGTGGAACTAGGTCTTATAAACCACGTGACCAGATTCACCTACTCACGAGTCCGGTGGCGGAAAAGTTGGTAGCATTGGCAACCTAAGTAAAATATTCGATTACGCTCTTTTCCCAACGCGGTGGATGTTGGGGCGTGTGGAGCCTCCCTCTACCCGAAGTCGCCGACCTGAGGCATCTCCGGCCCGCACCGCCTCCGCCCTTCGACCCGCCGAGCGGTGTTTGTCGGAGCTTTTTGGGTCATGACTCGCTACCCCCTCGGGTTTCGCATTGCCGATTCTTCAACGTGCGACGAGGTGTTTTGTGGTTGCCAGTTCAAATCTTTGGGATTGAACTCTATGGATAGTGATTTTCTTGTAAGTCTATTTTTCTAATGTTTTTCTTTTTCAAAAAGTATTTAGTTGATCTATCTTAGGTGATGAGAAAACCCACAGGAAGGTGTAATATTAATTTCCATAATCAGAATATATTATGTGTTGTAGAGTGCAGAATGATGAAGTTGTTATGTTCATTGATCATGGAAGATTGCCTCTGCATCTAACAATGTGCACATGGGACGACAATATTGTGTAATATTTACATTTTCATAAATTGATGAGTGACACAGAATGCATATGTGACTTGAGCTGATTAGAGTTTATTTTCCGTTTAAACCATACTCTCTTGACATATATGTCTTGGGATGGGGGCTGTTATCTATATCAGTCTTTGAACTGTTGCTGATTTACCAGTTATCTTTTATTTCTTATGAAACTCTTTGGCACACTGTTATTAGTATCTCATTCTTTCATGATTATTGTCTGATCGAGATCTTTAAATGACAGTTATTGGTAGAGGACACAAATCCAAAGGTCTCTACATTCTTGAACTAGAGTTACTATTTGTTATGATGAAAAGTTATTTATCAGGTCAGATTACATTTGTAAGCTTGGGGTCATCCTTACTCTCTCTCTTGAAGAGATTATATCCCTGGAGTTTTCGTCTATCTCATTGGAAAGACTTTGAGTTATGTATCGGATGTGCTGTCAAAGAACAGTGATGTATTTAAAGTCCTGAGTCAAATGAGGTTTCTTCCGACCTTTTCTTTTGTGATTGGTCAATTCGCGATGTTTGGAGATGTATCGATTTTGTATCGCTTGGATCAGTTTAATATTTTTGTTACATTTACATGGATGAATTTTCTCGGTAATCTAACGACATTTGTCTAGTAAAGTGGTTCAGTTCTCATTTATTGTGCTCATTTCGCTGGTAGCGGCGGCGCGTACTGGCAGTGGAGCCGTGTAGAATAGTTCATGACGGCCGAGACCACTCCTACGGCATGGATATTTGTTCCTCAGGATCAGCAGTGAGAATCATCTTCTTACGATCCTACCTTTTGTGTGTGTGTGTAGTCATGTCTTCCCATTGCATTGTGTCAGAGACATCATTGGAGGACTGTCGAGATCTGTGAGTCAGGCATGGGACCTCAAACAGAGCAATACTTCGCCGGAAGGAACATACACCATACAAAAACCAGAAATATAATGGTATATTCGCATATCATTCCATTGTTGTTTCCTAACTTATCCCTTCTCTCGATACACTCCTTCTCACCCTATTTATTTATTGAAATGAAAAGAAAGATATGGCCGTACTTGAATTGTGAATGAGTGCATCTTGAGCCTATGGCTTCCCAGTCTCTAAATGATATTGTGTGTGTAATTCATAGGAGCAAGCAGAAACTCTGGCTGAATCTTTGTTTGTGAGGTGGGAGCCAGGGAGCGGAGTGGGATGGACATCAGAAGATCTCTGTAGCCAGGAAGGCAGTTTTGGAATTTGAAAGGAGCGTGAAAATTTACAGTGGAGTTGGGGCTGAGGAGTTGCCTCTAGATCAGGGGATGGGATGATTTGTCTCTGGTTGGAGAGAATCAGGAGGATGTGATGTCTGTTGAGTTGGGAGTGAGGCCAAGTCTTGTTTTGGTTGGAGGATGGAGCTTGTTAATCTCCTGTTGGGAAGAAATGAGATAAATCTCTATTTGGAAGATGAGAAATTCGTACTATGGCGTCTGTTTGCTCTTTGGACGCTTCGATTGTTTGATGTGCGAGATGGTACTTACAGCTGGCATTTGTTACTATTAAATTAAAAATATGTTTTTCTCAGGGTTGGCAATAGTGGTTGCGTAGTCAACGGACATATATCATAAAAATGTTAATGTTGAATTTCAGAAATAATACATAAATTTAGATAAAGATAAAGATATAAATATGAGATGATATTCTTATTAATTCAAAATAAAATATATAGAATTATTTAATATTTTGTTTTTTAACAATAAACTAAAACTCAGGGTGAGAGGCCTTAACTGGAGACCTTAAAATCCATATCAAAATAAGATAGGTCTAGCCCATTTCCATCAGTAAAGGTGGATTTCTACTTTTCCCTTTTCCTTTAATGATGCTTGTCACAGGATATACTAGATGTTGGCTGTCTGAGTCGAGATCGATTATCCTTCCATTCCACATATATGCTGAGTCTCTTCGGGCCTTAAAGGGTTTTTTATGTGCATTTTCCCCATTTTCTTGTTTTTTCTAGCTGTCTTCATCTATGATTTTTTCTCCGCATAGCTTCAATTTGATGCTTATTTTAAATAGAGCAAAGTTATACTCACTAACTGTTTTAAAATCTTGCAACCTCAGATGCATCCAGTCATAACGAGCTTTTGGTAAAATCATTGTTTTTTGGTGGTCAAATCTATCATTCAGATCATTCCATGAGGTAGAAAGGATCTTTTACGGTGAGATACTCATTTTTCGGAATGCTCCGTGGAGATGATGCTAAGGAGAGCCAGATGCTTTTTGCACGGAGTCTGGCAGGACTCTTGATTTTTTTCTTTCCAGCCATTTCGAGATTCATGGAGTCGAGGATGTATTTCGACATCGAGTCCATGATAGATAATTTGCTCGAATATCAAATTGCCACAAGCTCAAGTTTGGAATTTGACATTTTAGCATTAAACTTGCAGTATATGATGAAAAAATGATAATAATATAATTTTAGCTTTCTTTGGAGCGATTCATCGATAATGTGTTGCAAAATAGTTTGCGGGTGTAACTAAATTGCAAGAAGAGAATAAGAAGGGTATAGAAATAAAATTTTAGAAGAATGGAGTTATATTTCATGAGTACTTGATGCAAAGGGATAAAAGTCTCATTATATATAGGCATTTTGAATTTTCTATTCCATTTTCATGTGAATGAACAAGTTCATTCACATATTATCATAACATTGAAACGTTATGTTTTATATTTTAGAATGAAAAACAGTTTACTATCTTCCTGTTTTGCTAAACATATTTTTCGCGATTATTTCTTCTCTTTTATTTGACAACAGAAAATTATTTTTAAAGGCAGGGCATAGAGAAGCGTGATTTGGAAAAGAAACACCTTATAATTCTTGATCAATATAAGGATTAAATTAAAGTGGTGCATTCCATGAATCAAATTCAGGAGAAGGAGTAATATATATTAAACAGATCAAAGTCCTTAAATGCTCATCTCCTATACCTAACACCTTTAGCATTTTAGTACTACAGCTCAACCTTTTAATTTTATTTTTATTACAACACTAAAGCACATGTACCTTATTTTTTATTTTTCCAACTTACTACAGCGTTGGTTAAGTGGGATATTTTGCTCATGCACGTACAATTTTCTGTTTTTTTATGAATTACAAATGGGACTGGGCACCACATATGAATATGTCCTCTGATGTATATGTTCCCAGAACTTTAATTTTATCACTCCACTTCCCTCTTAATGAATGAATGAGAATAATTTTTCTTCTCTTCTTTGATTTACTGTAAGGCAATTAGAGCATCATTTCTTGTCTCTTTCCTTTTCCTTTTCTGATAATGGCTTGCTGCAGGCCATCAACAAAGCAATAATTGATTTCCATCAATTGACTCCATCTCGCCATCTGGCACCATAGATCAACAAGAATCTTCTCTCTCCATGGATAATGGCCACGGCCCTTATTTCGCATACAGTGGAGACCATTCTGAACTCATAGTTCTAATGTCATTCAGGTCATAATTACAACATAATGGGGGAGTCTACTGTCAGGAAATGTCTCTATATGGGGTGGAGGACATTCACTACTGTGGTCTTAATTACAGCATAGTGGAGGTCTACTGTCAGAAATATGTCGCATATAGAATGGAAGTACGATAACGTGGGTGCGTATCTTGCTAAATAAACTTAGGCTACATCGATTTGCCTCCCTCTTGTTGAGACCTTGCTTTCTTCATACATCTTCCCATAAGATTATTTCATCTCCACAAAAATTGCTCCTTTTTGTGGATTATTGAAGTTTCCATGTTGGGTGGCTAGTCCAATTCATACACGGCTGATGTTTGCCGAACGAGTTAATCAATGAAAACTTGAGTTCAAGAGTGGTTGAGGAATGATGTTAGTGCCAAGGTAATATCTTGGAATCAGGTTCATTGCATTTTCATCTAAGTAAATGGCGAAGTGTTTATTGACTTTGGGGTGTGCCCGATTGAACCTTTGCATCATACTTATGGTTTACATTATTTTTTTCAATTTAGGGCATGAGACTTGTAGAATAATGTATAGGATAATTCCCTGAATTTGTTATATTATTATAATATTATTTTCCTTATTCTATTATAAGGAAGATGTGGGTCTCCTTATAAATATTTGGAGTCGTGAGGAAAAATCATGAAAGATGATATACGCACATATGAATGGCTTTTAGGGATTGACAATTTTGCTAGAGATATTTTCTCATTGTGTAGGCATCCTAGGGTTTTGTGATTTTTTTTTTCTATTCGTTCGCGATCTTTTTGATACTCAATTTTATTATCTTGTATTTTCCAAGAATAGTGGAAATATTTTCTATCATCCATGGATGTAACAATTGTGGAGCTGCCAGAGCAAGAAGATATTGATGGATTTCTTGTTAGTGGGTACTTCCTTAAAGGTATATTCTTACTTCAGGGGTAAACAATTATTCCACTAGTTTGACTAAAAGTGATAAAGAAAAACTCATATTAAAACTAACAAAGTGCAGTAGCTTTTTAGAATGTGAAACCTTCTCTATTTTGCCTATAAAAATCTTTTTCACATTATTATTTTTAAAAATTTTTCAAATTACAAATATTAGTGATAATTAGTACTTGCCTTTTTTCTTGCTCTTTCTTGTGGCCTTTCCTACCATTTTTTGTAGGAATTTTGGTTCTAAAATGGCCTTGATATAATCCACAAAAGAAAGATTAAGGGTTCCTTTTCTCCGTTCACGTTACATTTAGATTTAGGTCCTGGTTGGGAACTTTAAGTCATATTTGCCCTTTGAGAAACACTCATGATCAACGGTTGTGTTTTAGTTTTAAAATTTATTTCTGGCTTTCATTCCAAAATATGTTTGATTGATGTCAAAAGTATTTGATTAAAAAAGGCATTAACTGTTTTAGAAAATAAAACTTATAAAATCTTGTTAAGTTTTTAGTTTTGACTCATGCAGAAAATGGTAACCTTGTTATCTCTCTCTCTCACACACACACACACACACATATATATATATATCTCTTAGTCATCTTCTTTGAAAGTGAAAACCAATGGAAGTCTGAATAAACAGGGCCTAAATGTCTCACATTCTGACAAATCAAGAATCATGACTGTGGGGCTATATTTGACTTTAAAAAATTTGAGTTGAAGTTAATAAATTATTTTTATTTGTTATTTCAGATTTTATTTGTTTAACTTATGATAAGAAAGATTAAATAGTTGCAAATATATATATATATATAATTTTATTTTATTTAGTTTGGATGATTATGATTTTTGTATTTTAGGTTGTACAGGGTCCTGAATTTGCTGTGATTATCAATTCTAGCAACATCCAAGAGGGTTTGCTCTTTGATCAACCATCGGCTTTTGTACTGAAAGAATAAAGAGCCCTAGAGAGAGCAGTTTCTTCTGCTTTAGAGAAGCACGAAGCATATAATCAAGAAATTCATCACCGCGAGAGCCAATTTAGTTATGTTGAGATTTTGATCATTTTCCAGTTTTGGCCTCCCAGGAAAGGATTTATTCATTTTTAATAGGTTCGTGACTTCTTCTAGTGGGGCTCAGACAGTTCAAGTCATTTAATGGCATTGTGCATTTATAGATTAAGTAGCCTGTTATGAAGGATTTGGGGTTCATAATTAATAATAATGTTAAACTGTTGATTATTTTCTGCTATCACATATCATGAATTCAGTTTTGAATTGAATTAGGTAATAATGGGTTAAAGGAATCCATAACGTTTTTCTTAAGGATGTGTAAAGGTCAGACAGCTGAACGGAATCCCAAGAAGCATGTGTTGATGATTGATGAATGGCCAATGGATTAGAGATTCCCTTCTTTTAAACCTTTGATGCCACCATATGGCAAACTCAAACGGACATCTCACCCTGGCCAGCCTTTTCTTATTCGAAAGTAAAGAGTACTTCTTGTCTTCATATCAAATGCAATGAAATATGACTATATTATAACAAATTGTATTTATAAAAGGGAAAAATTAGCCTCATAAGTGCATTACAAACAATAATTTTAATTGGACAAAGCATATATTCATAGTACATAAGAAAACTACATCTTGTACTGAATTAATTAGCCAGCTATCATTTTATTTTCAAATCTAATAGTGTTAGGGTTAAGATGACTATTTCTTTCTTCGTTTGGAAAAATTCTAGGGTTCTGCCAGCAAACAATTTGAGGAGCTTTACAGTGGAGTAGGTTAGTAGAGCGGGGAGAAAATCAGACAAAGCTGGTATATATGAGTTAGGAATTAAAATCGTCTATAAAGCGGCCTATAGTAATTTAAGATGTTCGATTTACACGATTAAAAGATTATAACCAGTTATATTTTATTATAATTAATAAATTAATCCAACATATGGGTAGAAGGATTCCTTATTCAGAATCCTTTGATGGCACGATATGTAAACTAAGCAGAGTTCTTACCATGGCAGGCCTTTTCTTTTACTAACAAAAGGTAAAGGAACTTGTATTTTACTTGGCTTCATACCATTGGCAATGAAATATGACTAGATGTGCACGCAAGGTGTTTGATCGAAGCCTCCATGAAGTATATATAGGGCTCGGAAGCATTTAAAGTGCTTATCGTATTCAGCTCAAATCAATTCCAAGGACGTCATTGGCAAGGACTGAGGAAGAACGATTTTGACCACGATGGCGACAGAAACAAGTCTCCTTTGCTGTTGAAGGCTGGGCGACAAGAAGCTCATTCCAGGGGCTACTTTCTTGAAGGGTGCGAGCAAGTGGAGAAGCTGAGGGGAAAGATCTCAAGGCGATGCAGTGCCTTCCACTGGAGAGGAAGCGGACAGAAGCAAAGGAGAAGATGTAATTACTTTTTAACTGGGTTTCTGAAATCCAGAAGCTATTTGTCGTGAGACATCATGAACATATTCATCTGAATGCTAGGGCATCAAAGAGAACCTGTTTTCTCAGAAGTGTCTTCAAAGTTGATGAACCTCTATGGGATTATCAAGAAAATTAAAGCCGTAACAGCCTCCGAGACATCTCAATAGGCAGAATATCTCGGAATAAAAATATCCGGGTGAAGGAAGAAAGGCCGATTCAGCTCAGAATCAGATGCTGCAGGACCACAAGACATTCCTCTCCTCATGCAAAAGAACATGCGCCCACCTTATTTGTATTAAAAAAAAAAAAAAAATTAGGAGGACGCCTAGAAAAGAAGCAAAATATGAGCTGGTGGAGCAGCTAATCAAAGGGAGGACCAAGACGCCGAGTGGTTCCTGATGGAATGGGCGGCATAGGCAAAGGCTTTCAACCCCTTGCTAAGAGAGTCATAATCCAGCCACCCTACAGGTTGGTGGAGTGCTTTCCAGATTGTCTTGCCTGGGCTTATGTGTCCCAAGATTGTAGACCTGGAGACGTTTATATGCAGATTATTAAACAGCTGGTTTTTACATCCACAAAAGAGCAAGTGGAGATGGTGGAGAAATTGCAAGAGCACGAGTTGGGGGATTTCCTCCATGGACATCTGGAGGAGAAAAGATATTTAATAGTTCTGGATGATGTATGGAGCTGTGCCGATTGGGATTGTCTTGCAAAAGTGAGCAACAACGATCCTGATTGCCTTGGAAACGTGTTCCCTGATGGGGGTAACGGTAGCAGATTACTTCTTACAACTCGACATAAGGATGTTGCATTGCATGCAGATGCTCGTTCTATTCCCCAAGAAATGCAACTTCTTTCCAAACAAAAGAGCTGGGACTTGTTTTGTGGGAAGGCATTCCTTGATCATGTTGATGCTGATAGATATCCCCCAGATTTGGTGCAGCTTGGGCGAGAGATGGTGGACAAATGTAATGGCTTACCGTTAGCCATAGTAGTATTGGGAGGTTTGCTGTCGAAATATGTCGCATCTGAATGGAGGTGTAAGGCTAGAAATTACATTTGGGAATAAAATTAATCGTAATTTTAATTACAAAAGTGTAATTACGGTTAAAAATGCAGCAATTAATTCTCACAGATCTCGGATGGCGAAAGCGGGTATCTGGGTTGGAATCGTCTCGTGAAATCTAGTTAGCGCGTAAATTTCATAATTTTACGAGACGGTCGAGTCGACACGTTTTTGACGTCGTTTCGGTCTTGAAATAAGCGATTACCGATCTGACGAAGTCGCGTATAACGTATCTTTCATGTCTTGTAAGTGGTATGGTGGAAATGATGAAAATGGATGGCCAGGAGATAATGCGAATATCAAATCCCCAGGAAGAAAGGGCATGTCGGGTATTATTAAGGTGATTTAAATCACAGTAGTGAGCCAGTGTCGTCTCCTTAAATGGGCAGTGCTGGAGCAGAATCGGGAGGAGCAGCAGCTGGTTTAGGTTTTTCAAATTTTTTGAAGGCGGCCTGCAGAAATGGCGATCGGGGCGGATTGAGCGGGGCTTCGGGCGAGAAGGGAAAACGATCTACGCAGAACAGGCTACGTGTGGACTTCGATTTTAGTGAGTTTATTATTTCGCCGGTAGAGATTCACCACTCTTGGATTTTATTCTATTTTAAGTGTTTTTGATGTTTCGGTTGGTTGAGGCGTGAGGCGGTTTGGTCGGACAAACATGGGGGTAAATTGTTAGGTACTTGGGATTTTGGGTTGGCCGTGACTGCCCCGAGAACTGAGATGGGCTGTTTGTGGAATTTGGCATTAAAATGCATGCTTGGGATAGTAAGGTCGGGAATGGGCCGTATGATCGGTCCCGAGCTGGGACAAATTGATCTGAGTTTTTCTTTGAGCGAGTGCGATCGTAGGCTGCTTTCATGGCTATTTGGGTGTGGTTTGTTTAATTTGTGTGTTAAATGTTTTGCTTGGTATCTTTGGGCCGGGAATGGCCAAGTGGATTGGGTTATTAAGTGAGCAGGTGTTTCTGTGATTTTCCGGGAATAGTAAACGAGGGTTTCACTATTCCCGGAAATAGTGTTCTAAAAATATATTTTTGTGAAAATACGTGTTGGCCGAGTGATTTAAATTAAATTACTCGTGTATGATCATTAGCCCAAGTGAGCTAATTTTGATGTGTGATTTAAAGTTTTATGTAAATATATTCCTTAGCATATATATATTTGCGTGTGATTTTAAAATGAATTGGGCGCATCATGCATTATGTCTTTGGAACATACAGGAATATAGGAATAAGTGCATGAGATGAGTACAGAGAAAGCAGGTTCGGAGGGTAGTGTAAAATGTCAATTATCGGAGGGTAGTCCAAACTAAATAATATATCAACCGTCGGAGCGGCCCAGTTGATATTATTGTCGGAGTAGTCCACAAACTAAATAACATATCAGCGTCGGGCGGCCCGAGTTGATATTTATTCATGGTAGTCCACCATTAATTCATATATATCAATCGTCGGAGCGGCCCAGATTGATATATATTCGTGGAAGGTTGCCCGCTAATAAAATAATTCCGCCACAAGGCTTAGCGAGTGTGAGAGAGTCGGTGAGGATTCGGGATGCAGGTTGGTCATGTAGACATTAGTAGGATCGTCATTTGCTTGAATGTGTTTGCTGGAACATTCTGCGCACTTAGATGGTGAGTAAGCCACTTAGGGCGAATCTCTCTTGAGCACTATTTCGCCCGTCTCGTGGGATCCCCTTTTCACAGTGCGGGAGTGTCACGAGGGAGAAATGATCCTAGAATGAGTGAATTAGAAGAAAAGCCCAGGATTGTGGCTTTGAAGCGCGATATCTACATGTATTAGAATTTTCCACAATTTTAATATATTTGTATAAGAAATGAAAAACAATTTGAACTCTTGTAACTATTAGGTATATAGTTGAATTCATAGTTGGTATGTATTATGAGTATCGTTGTGGGCCCAGTGACATTATTACTCATGTGACTTGATCTCTTGGATATATTGAATATATTGAATTTGCTTCAGGACGGGTTTTATGCGGAATTATTTTAATTGGAATTTAGAGCTCCCCGTACAAAGGAGACTGTAGATTTTTAAAGTGGCGTCGGGTGTAGGCCTCCACTTGTATTAAGCGGGTTGGCCGGTGCGTCAGCGGATGGGTTTTGGGCGTCGCGGCTTAGTATCGAGCTTAGGTATCGAATGCCTAGGGGCTCGGGTTGGGTATCCATCACCTTTGTGTGGTATGGTGTGAATTATGGGTTTATGGGAACTTCTATGGATGAAATTGGGCTTAGGCCATAGTTGAATAGAGAGCATCACCACTAGGTGGTTTGATGTTGAGTTTAGGTGTAAGAGATTACCTAGGAAAATCACGGGTTAACAACCCAGGACACTACGTGCACGTGTGTTGATGTGTTTCATGTGATTTTGTGAATGTTGATGATTGGTGTGTATGCCATGTCATGTTGTGTGTTAGATTCTTGACATGTTTAGGTGTTAAGATTGTATGTGTGCTTGGTGATTAGCACATGGAAGTGTAGAAGATATTTTAGAAAATATTTTGAGTGGTACGATTAACAAAAGCGGAAAGAAGATAGAAAAGAATAAATTTTATAAATTTATTTGGCCTATCAGTGATGAAAATAATTTTCTAAGTTGAAAAGAAAATATGAGGAAATAAATTTTTATAATTTATTTGATGAAATTGAAGAAAATAAATTTCTATAGATTTTACAAGTGGTAAAATTGAAGAAATTGGAAGACAATAAATTTTTATAAATTTATTTGAGTTGAAAAATTTTTCGGTGAAAAACTGGAGAAGGAAAATAAATTTTATAAATTTATTTGGTTGTAAGTGAAAAGCGTTTTCTAAGGTTTTATGGGGTGTAAATTTAGAAAATGGGGTTAAATAAATTTTATAAATTTATTTAGTATTAAAGAGTATGAAAAAAAAAATGATTTTAGTGATTTTTAGAGATTTTTCCAATTTCTGGAAATTAAAAAAATCATTTATAATGAAAAAACGAAAAAAAAAAAAAAATTTTGAGCAGAAAATTTGGAAATAGCTACTGCATAAATAGTATTGTGAGATTGTATTGTGAGATCATAGTTTGTATTACGGCGGTGGAATTTGGCGGTGGGGCGTGCGAGGAACCTTTGTGCACTAGCGTCTGGCCGGGTGGCGTCTGACGGCGCCCACGACCGGCCGCTAGGGCCCGCGTCGATCGCGAGGCACGCGAGGGCGCGGGCATGGCGCGCTCGGCGCCAGCTTGTGAGGCCAGCGGCCCCAGGCGCTCCGGGGCGTGTCGCGAGCGGGGGCGTGCGGCGCGGTCTTGTATGACGGAGGAGTCTGGCCTTGTGAGCCATAGCGAGCCTTGGCGTAACGAGCGAGCTCATGTGGCCAGTGGCGATGCGGCGTGAGACAGTAGCCTTGAGCCTTGAGGCCGAGGCCCAGGCCAGGCGCGGCGCGCTGGCTTTGGGCGGGCGCGGCTAGAGCGCGCATAAGGCGTGCCTGGTGCACCCCGACTGATTTTCAAGCCGGTTTTAAATTTCGGTATTTTTCTGAGTCGATAAATGGTCTTATTCATTGCAAAATAAAATTTTTCGAAAAAAAATTAATATTTATTAAATTCAAATAAAATCAAATAAAATCAAATAAATTTTGATAAAATTTTCGAAAAATAAAATTTTCAAAAATAAAATTTTTGAAAATAAAATTTTATTGAAAACAATATTTTAAACGCGAAATTGATTGCGTATACACCGAGTTATGTGTATGATTAGTGTCTCGAAATTTGTGGTTATGCCTTAGAGACCTTTGTGAACCCCAACACCAATTAAGAGGAAATCGTAATTCTTGTGATAGTTGCGTACGGAAATTATATGCATAATTGAGCTAGCGTATAGGAAAAAGGGTAAATACTAAGGTTATGGGTTGTGACCTTAGGGATTTGGGTACTGAAATGAACAAGAAAGTTTAGAACCTTATTGAAAGAAATGAATTGAGTGGTTGGAAGTTAGCGCCACTTAGAAAATGAACGGGTCGGTTCATGGTTGTCAAATCCCAGTAGTGTCGGCATCTTGCATTACTAGTTAGACTGAAATGAAATTACAAGAATCGTGTAGCCATTTGGCATATGTAGATGGCTAGTGGGGCGGGACGAGGAGGGCGTCCACGGGGCAGTCGAGCCTGACCGGTGTTTGATCGTTACACTTTCTTTGGGTAGGTATTACAGTGAAGATCTTTATAACACGGGTGGTATAGCTTGTAGACGGGAAGATCTAGTAACTTGAGGGTTGGGCGTATCATCCTCAGGCATTCACGGGGGGAAAAGATTGGATGGTGGGCGACCATTGAGTCCTGCAGATGAGAAGGTGTTAGAAATTTATGGAGGTTACCTACATTGTGACGAGAATTAGACTAATTGCGTTCTAGCTAGAGAATGAAGCCCAAATATGAGGGGAATGGGCAAGGACCTCTAGAGACCTTAGAGGAGCCGTTGTACGTGAGTTCTCCCCTAGGGGTTAGGGCGAGAATAGTGATGATATGTCGAGGTTGCGAGTTGGAGATCTCGGGGACTATACTCACAATGGACCTGAGGATTTTGGACATGTCAGAGTTCGATGTCATCCTTGGGATGGTAGTGACGGTTATAAATTCGTTCTCCGATTGTGGCCGCGGAGAGTTACCGCCTATCGCGAGCGATTTTCATTATGGAATTTGGGGGACAACATATTATTTTTCACAGGATGTTATCACGAGTCCAAGTGTCAGGGACCGTTAGCGGGTTGGCTAGTGGTATTACCACTGAAGGAGACGAGGTGAGACCGACTTAGATCTACCTCGAGTAGTTTGCGGAAATGTGTGGATGTTTTCGGATGAGCTGAGACCTACCTCGGCATAGGGATGTAGACTTTGGTATTAAGTTACCCAGGTATATTCTGCTCTCTATGACTCGCATAGGATGACACTTGGGTTGAGTTGCGGGAACTTCGAGTCGCTATAGACTACTTGGACAAAGGGGGTTTATTAGACCAAGCACTTCACCATGGGAGCTTGGTTCTAGTTGCGAAGAGGGGCAAGACCCTTCAAGCGTGCATTGATTATCGACGGAGTTGAGCGGGGTGCGATGAATCGTGGATTGGGGATTGACGATTTGTTTGATCGAGTTGAGAGGAGGCGCGAGTCCCATTCCAAGATAGACCATGCTTTGGTCATCATCGATTGAAGGTTAGGGAAGCAGATATCCACTAAGGCAGCGTTTAGGATGCGTTATGGAGCACCCTACGAGTTCTACAGTGATGCCCTCTGGTTTGGCGAATGCGCTAAGCGCATTCATGGATCTCGTGCGTAGAGATTCTAACCTATCTAGATCAGTTTGTCGTAGTCTTCGTGGATGACATTTTGATCTACTCCCAGTCAGAGTGGGAGCATGAGTATCACTTGAGGATTGTTTTGCAGCTGTTAAGAGACCATCGGTTGTACGCTAAGTTCAGTAAGTTCGAGTTTTGGCTTACTGAGGTGAGATTTTAGGACCGCGTGGTGTCGGCAGAGTGTCGGTCGACCTAGAAGGTTGAGGCCGTTGATGCGTTGGGAGAGGCTAGAATGTCAATCTTCGAGATCGTGGTTTCTTGGGATTGGCTGGGTATTACAGAGGGTGAGAATGGGCTGAAGTTGTCCATTCGGGACGGAGGATCGTAGGACCGTACCAGGCATGGACTCGTGGTTGGGTGACCGACCATAGAGAGAGAGATTGAGGATACTTGGAACACTCGGGATACGGGTGTTGGTAACAAGAGGGAGGATCAGTTTTCTCCTAGTTCGGGGATGAGGCAAAAGAAACCTTCCACAGGTTTCGGGACTAGGGCGGGGATTGAGCATGGTGATGGATTTCCCCCCGAGCAGGATCCGAAGACCTTGGGACAATGCGGTCGAGTTAGGCTTGTAGGACAAGAGAGTATACGATTCATTCCTCCACACACCCCCTGGAAATGCAATTGGAAGAACCGGTTCGGTTCGGGGTGCTATCTGAAGCACTCCCGGCAGCACGAATAGGCGGGGCGAGTGTGGGTCGAAGTCGAGGGCGGATCAGAGTTGCATCGGGCGTGGTGGACCTTAGGGTGGTAGACCTATTGGTTCTGTTGATTGTCGAGGCTTGACATGGATGGAGTTGACAACCATCGGGTTGTCGATGGTGAACCTAGGCCGAGTTGTCATACTCGGCATGGCATTGGTTGGGCTTAGAGGTTAAGGCCTTTAGAAGCCAGTATAGATGTTCTTCCACAGGGTGTAGGGTGAGTTGACTACGATAGGTCGGGATTATGAGTGAAGTCTCAGGGTCTGCTCATGGTGGGCAGGATTGGTTGTCACGGTATGACATTCACTGCGTTCGTGTGCCGCGGTAACATCGCGAGATGGGTGTGGGTGCACGGTATGGTCATTCGCTCATGGGTGAGTGTGGGACGAAATAAGGGCTCGTAAATCCCTCGGGTGGGAATCACGGGGTTAGGGCGTGGGACAGGGAGATATCACAGAATTTACGTAGTAAATACGAGAAGGCTCGAAGTGTAAGCCGAAGAGTTATGTGATCGAGATGAAAACACACTGTCAGGTTATCACGTAGACTGAGAGTTGAGTGATAGGAGTCGGGGGTGACTCGAGGTTTGGATACCCTTTGGAAATTGCATTGGGTGTTGTTGAGCTGGCAAGGGCTCGGTAAATGGATGTCATGCATGGCATGGATTGAGTTGACAGTCCATTGGATTGTCGATGGTATGACCTTGGAGAGGTTAGCGGTTACACCAAGCAAAGGGTTGTGTAGGGTTACGTGTTGTGAGTGATATGATTGTCCTGAATTTCGGGACAAAATTCCTTTTAAGGAGGGGAGAATGTAAGACCCGAGAAATTCCAATTTCTGGAATAAGGACAAAATCGTAATTTTAATTACAAAAGTGTAATTACGGTTAAAAATCTGTAATTAATTCTCTAGATCTCGGATGTGAAGCGGTTATGCAGATTGGAATCGTCTCATGAAATCTAGTTAGCCAGTAAAATTTCATGAATTTTTACGAGACCGGTCGGATCGCGCGTTTTTCGGTGTCAGCGTTTAGGTCTTAGTAAGCGATTTCGATCTGACGAAAGTCTGCTATACTGCTCATGTGCCATAAGTGGTATGAGTAGAGAAATGATGAAAATGGGCCAGTAGAGATAGTCTTAGAATATCAAATCGAGGAAGAAGGACATAATGGGTATTATTGAAATTGATTTAAGTACAAAGGCCAAAAAATGAGCGATTAATCGTCTCCTTAAATGGGCGATCTTGGAGGCTTGAGTCGGGAAGCGGCGAGATGGTTTAGGTTTTCAAATTTTTAGAGAGAGGCCACTTCTCTAGAAATACGACGATCGAGGCCGTTGGCGGACCCGGGCGAGAAGGAAAGAGAACGATCTCGCAGCGAACCAATTTCACAGCGTGGACCGATTTTTAGTGAGAGTTTATTCAAACTCCTCGAGGTAGGATTTCTCCTACTTGGATTTTATTCCTATTTTAAGTGTTTTTCGATGTTCGGTTAGTTTGGTAGTGAGGAGCAGTTGTTGATCCCAAAACATGGGAGAAGCCGGTGTGGGGCCCTCTTGGATTTTGGGTTGGCGAAGTAGGCTTTGCCCAGGAAGCCGAAGTGGGCTGTTTGTGTGGAATTTGGCATTAAAATGCATGCTTGAGATGATAAAGGTCGGGAATGGGCCGTATGATCGGTCCCGAATATGGGGCCAAGATTGATCTGAGTTTTCTTTGAGCGAGGTGCGTGTGGCCCTTTTCATGGGTACATTTGGGTGTGGTTTGTTTAATTTGTGTGTTAAATGTTTGCTTGGTATGCTTTGGGCTGGAATGGCCGTGGATTGCGGGGTTCACTAAGTGGCTCCCGGTGTTTTGTGTGATTTTCAGGGAATAGTAAATGAGGTTTCCTTATTCGGAATAATTGTTCTAAAAATATATATTTGAAAATACGTGTTGGCAGTGATTTAAATTAAATTACTCGTGTATGATCGTAGCCCAGTGAGCTAATTTTGATAATGTGATTTAAAGTTTTATGTAAATATATTCATGTATATATATTTGCATGTGATTAGGCTGGTGGGCGGCATGTGCATTCCATATGCCTTTGGAACATCTAGGAATATAGGAATGAGTGCGTGAGATGAGTCTAGAAGAAACAAGGTTGGTAGTCTAAAATATCAATTATCGGAGGGTAGTCAAATAAATAAATATATCAGCAGTCGGGCGGCCAGTTGATATTTATTTATCGGAGGTAGTCCACAAAACTAAATAACATATCAACCGTCGGGTATTACAGTTGATATTTATTCATGGAGGGTAGTCACAAACAATTCATATATATCAATCGTCGGGCGTGATTGATATATATTCATCGGAGGTTGCCACTAATAAAAATAATAATTTAAATACAAGGCTTGAGCGAGTGTGAGAGTCGGTGGACTCGGGATGCGAGTTGGTCATGTAGACATTGAGTAGGATCATGCATTTGCTTGAATGTGTTTACTTTGGAGACATTACCTGCTTTACTTAGATGGTGAGTAGCCCGGCAGGGTGAATCCTCTGCGGGCTTTGGCTCACCTCGTCGTGGGATCCCTTTTCCGCAGTGCGAGGGGAGTGTACGAGGAGAGGCTGCGTCTGAGACCGTGGATTAGAAGAAAAGCCGGATTGTGGCTTTGGCTTGTGATATCTACATGTATTAGAATTTTCCTAATTTTAATATATATTTGTATAAGTAAAACATTTGAACTCTTGTAACTTCTAATAGGTATATAGTTGAATTCATAGTTAGTATGTATTATGAAGGTATCGTTTGTGGGCCCAAGTGGCCGTATTACTCCATGTGACTTGATCTCTTGGATATATTGAATATATTAATTTGCCCAGGACGGAGTTTTATGCGGGTATTTTAATTGGGTAGAGCTCCGTCTAGGAGACTACGCCCAGATTTTTTCTAAAGTGGCGTCGGGTAACTTGGGCCTCCACTTGTATTCAGCGAGTTGGGTAGTCAACGGACCCGGGTTTAGGCGTCACGGGGAGGAAGGTACATGAAATGACATTATCGTATTTTCTTGAGAACCTGACGGGAGTAATGGCGATCTTTGAACTTGAGCTACATTGATTGCCCTCTTATATGAAACCATGCTTTCTACATTTAAGCCTCTTCCCAGAGGATTATGTCATCTCCACAAGAAAGCGTTCCTTTTGTGGATCGCGAAGGTTTGTCTTGTCGGAGCAAGCTGGTCAGCAAGCATGAAAGACACGGCCGGGGTTTACTTGAATGAGTTAATCGATAGAAGCGATTCAAGTGGTAAGAATGAGTGTGAATGCGAGGTTGTGGAGATGTCGGGTTCATGACCTTGTAGGAGAGTTGGCTATTAGAAGGCGAAAGAAAGAGCAAAAGTTCTTCGAGAACTCATGATAATGCGAGGATCCTCTATCCTCTTTCCACCAGTAATTCATCTTTATTTTCATCTAAATGCCAGACAAAGTATTTATTCCGACATGGAAGGTATGTACGGTAGGTACAATGCACTCATACATACGGTCTCTCTTGTTTTTTTTCAATTTTAGGGCATGAAATTTATAGAATTTCGCAGCTAGTTTCATTGGAAAAATGCTTCAAAGTTCTCGGGTCTTTGGATTTGGAAGGTGTAAGTGAAAGCCTACCAAGTATATATAGTTGGGACACTAATTCATTTAAGGTACTTTGGATTGAGCTATGCGGTCTTAAAGCTGTTTCCACTATCCATTGGCAACCCTAAGAGTTTAAACATTGGATGTTAACAATCTTAAACAAGTTCCAAATGTGATATGGAAGATTCAAAACATGAGATATCTTTACATGGAAGGGCAAGAGGATGATATTCCACTTAAAATCGATACATTGGAAAATCTTCAAGTTTTATCAGGCATAACCTTCAAACAATGGATCACGAACAATTCGAAAAAGAAAAGAAGTTGACTTGTCTTTGGAAAGTGAAATTAGAGAAGGAAGATATGAAATTTGGTAGAGGGTTGAGTTTTGGAAGTCCATTGCCAAGCTACGAGTTCTGAAATCCTTGTACCTTAAGGCATCAGAGGAGTCTAGCTTTCCGTCCCTTGCCATGGACTCTTGCCTCTATCTCTCTAAGTTGGACATAAAGGGACACATGCAAAAACTGTCTGAAACCTTTCAATTTCAACCTTTCACAATTGACGTATGGTTCGTGTAGGCTAGATTGTGATCCTATGCCCATTTTGGAGAAAGTTTGCCAAAATTGTTGACTACGAGACTAAGGGCTGAATCATATCTTGGAGCGAATGCATGTTTACGCAAATGGGTTTCTGACTCAAAGTACCTTCAACTTTCGAGGTTGAGTAAAGTGATTAAATTGAATATAGAGAATGGACGATACCATGGCTTATGCGGCTACTGTCATTTTCAACGGGGATCTGCGGAGTTGATAAATTTGTCAAATTTAATTGGAGAGTGAAATTGTTAGCAATCCCATAATCCATTTTTTTTTTACCATGGTTAATATTTTCAGAAAGTCTTCGATCTGGCAAATATCTCTTGTATTGGGATCGTTCATGGTAACTACCTTCACCCATCTACTTTGGACCCCTTCAATTTCCAATTTTTTTATGTCTTATTATATTGGTTGTTAAATTAACATATATAGAGTTCTTATATATTTTTGATGAGTATATAGAGTTCTTATATATGCTGAAAGACTTTCATATATCAATGCATGTAGAAATGCAATAAACATCGAGTGATGGAATATGTGTTTATAAAAGTTGTAAAATTACTACTATCAATTATGTCTTAAATTAACATAAGACCAATGTGATACTCAAGCTATGTTAAAAAAAAGTTATATCATATTTGAAAATGAAGGTGGTGGTAGAATCTTTAACACTTGTACTCCCCTCTTGAATTTGTACACATTGGCCTTTTATGCCATAATCTTTCTATCACATCTTTTTATTTTCATCTTTTGTGCTGTGATATCTTAATAGCATCCTGAGCAAAGCCAATTTAAAAAGTATAAGGCAAATGTTTTCTCTATCAATCCATACTAGGAAAATGGCACTAACCTACTTTCAATAAAAAGTAAGGTGTTAAAATAACTTAATTAATTAAATCTCTCTTCAGCATTAATGTAAAGATGATTTTGTTTTCTCAATTATTTTATTGTTCTTTTTAATCGACTAACATGCCTTGTTTGGTTTTCTATTTATTTCGGGATGTCGATAGAAATGGTCAGCGAGAATTTTGGATCTGTAAGTAAAGGTAAGCACAGGAACTCCCTCTCGGCTTCATTGGATGATTATTGGAATGCGTAGTAACCATATGGTATATATATATATATATATATATATTGTTTAACTTGCATAACAAGATCCTCTACACTATTAGATTCCTACCACATGTAATGCATGTTTAATTACTTCAGCTAATTAATAAAGGTTGGGCAAGCTAGTGATTATCGGTTATGTCTTTACCTTAGTCCTAACATCGAATCGAGAACACCGCGGTATTTGTTGAAATGATAGGACCTATCTTTTCACTGGCGGGATTCTGAGGAAAAGGAAAGCTAAATCTGTGACCAATGATTAGACATGGTTTGAAAGCTCTGGATGGAGTTCTACTTAGTCGAAAGCCACGAGATGAGCGTATTGAATTGTTATATGGTTTATATAATTTCCTTTTAAAATGATGTTTGGTTTCTGAGAAAAATTCAAAAGACTTTCTTTAGGAAGGGATTGAACTCCCTACGATGTAAGTCGGCCTCATGTTTTCTCCCAAGTTCATGTCGATCGTCATCAAATAAAATAGTGTTTTTACAAACAAAATTAATAGAAGGGTGAAATAGGCATTTCGGAGTTCCCAAATTGACCCGAGTTGAATAAAGAGAGCCTGCAATAAAAAGTTCTCTCTAAAATTTCCTTTTGAGCTCAAAATACGGTGGAAGTGGAGCATCATCGGGCATTGATTATTTTCTTCTACATCCTTAGGAATTGCCCTTTCACATGCTTCTCAAAATGGTGGTAGCCAAATCTTACCAAGGTGCCTAACTTCATCTCTTTCTCACTCCCCTTGCTGCCTTTTTGTCATTTACCAACATATTACTTTTATTTAATTAAAGTGATATTTATATCCACATTTAGGACCTCTGAAACAATGCGAGATTTCACTTTAGTGAGAACGAGGTGAGTGTTAGAACTTATTTTCATTTTAAGATGATTGATAGGGCCTAAAAGAAAATTGTATTCAAACTTGGTTGGAGTGCATTTGTCGGATACCCATTGTTTGTGTTTGTGATGGGGCAATGACGGGATAACAATAATGCATGTTAGACCTACGCTTCTTAGGGCATAGCTGAATCAAGCTACACCATCCATTTATATTTGTACACCTCTTTGCTACAAATTGTGTTTGTGGATGAATAGTTCGATGATGCTTTTTCAAGCCGGGGCCCCGGGGTACGGGCGTGTTGGGGGTCGTTGGGTTGGACGGGTGCGGATGGGCTGGGCGGAGGATCTTGGGATCGTTTGGGCTGGGGAGGATCGTTGCTGCGTCGAGCCTGCGGGCCACAGAAGTAATTCTGCAAACCGAGGAAGAAAGGGGGGGTCGGCGGGGCTGCGCGTCGCTCCGATACTGGTCAGTTCTTCGCGAGAGAAAGAGAATGCTTAGGTTGTTTAGTATTGACCAGGCGTCAGAAGTGGCGTACCTTTCCGCAGATGGGGTGGCCTTGTATTTATAGTGGATGATCGTCGATGACTAGGAGTCCCTCCATTGGAGATATCTTTCCTCATATTGTTAGCCTTAGATTTAACAGCGGACTAGTGAGGGTTTATTTAGGATAATCTCACTATTGGAGGATTCCCATTTAACGGTCTTATTACTTTTACGAACCCACGATATTAGGACTTGATTAGGCGAGATAGGTTGTTATCTTTAGGGAATATTCACATACATTTATTGGAAGGATTTGGGTTGTGGCTGATCTTGGATTTCCTGTTTTCCAAACCCATGTTTTGGGCCTAATGGGCGGACCTCCTTTTGAGGTACAGCTATGGAGGGACATGGGTGGGGAGCCCGGCCCCGTTGCTTTATCGGGTGCGAGAGTGGGATACTCGGTCATTTTTATATCCTGTCGGTTGCCCCCGGCCCTTGTGTACGGGTTGCGTGGCGAGAACATGGTGTTCTGCGTCATTGCCCAGTTTCGGCGTGTCCATTCGGATTAGCCACATCGCGCCATTAGTCGGATATTATGTGACCTTTGGGTTTCGCGCACATCTCTTATTTTGGCGACCTCTTCAGTTTCGCCTTCCTCTGGTCTCTTAACCTTCTATTTATTTGGCGTTTTTGTGCTTTGCTTCCTTCCTGATCTCCGTTGGGTCCTGGGTGTTTCTTGTTTATATTGTTTGCTTTTTCGTTGGGCTCGAATCGTTCTTCATCTTTGTGCTCTCTGCAACTTTTGGGTAGGAGAGTCTACAGTACATGACAACGTGAGGGTGTATAAGAGTACCAAGTGTCTGCCCGAAATATTTTTGGAGACTAAAATGAAATGAGAAGTTTATGGAACCGGAATTTGTGTTATTAAACCGAGGGTGAAATGGTCATTACTTAAAAGAATGAAAAATCAAAATTTAAGAGTGTAGAGATGGGCCATAGTGGAAATTGAATAAGTTGGTATTGCAAAATTAAGAGTTGAGGCAATTTGCAAATTAGAGGAAATGTTAAAATATAATAAAGAAAGAAAAAACAAAAAAGCAAAATGTCATTTGGTCTCAAGTTTGCCACAACAAACGTGAGTGAAAGAGAAAGAAGAGAGCGAGAGGAGGAGGAAGGGAAGAGGAAGAAGAAGGAGGAGAAGGAATCAAAGATCAAGGTATGGAATTCTTATTTTTGGGCTTTGATATGGATTCCTAGGACTTTGGTATGGAGATTAGTTCTCCTTTGATCTAGGTTTTGTGCAAAGAGCACATTAAGCCTTTGAATGGTTGGGGTTATGTGGGTAAAACCCCAATTGATGTAAAAGAAACATGGAGTCATCAAAATCATGATGTTTAAGAGGTGGTGGACCTTAGAGTAGGTTCTTGGATTTTCACCTAAAGTTTGGGTTTTGAGTTCCAAACACCAATTCACATGTTATTGGAGTTGTTTTTAGATGATTTCAAGTTAGTTTTTGAGTATTATGAATTATAGAAGTTATATGGGTGAATTGGCATCAAAGTGGGGAGAAATAACAAAAATCTGGGCATTTCGGGTAAAGTCCTACCCGGTACAATAGGAGTCCTACGGTAGGACTTCGCTTCTGATCATTTTGGCCAAGTCCTCTGGGGTAGGAGTTAAGTTCACCGGTAGGACTTGATGCAGTTTATATTTCGACCAGTTTTTTGGAAACTGACCTCTTCCTCATTTCTTATCGATTTAGTGATTCAAGTGGCTTACGTAAAATAGACTTCAAGGAGAACAAAACTTAAGAGGTAGAATCGTCAAATTATGAACCTAAGTGGCTAAAAATTCACTCAAAGTGGGGCCGTATGCAAGAAAATTCCTGCATCAGCTTTGGACATAGAGTAGTGGGTTGTTTCGACGTAAGCTTGAGTTTCGGTGCTCCGAATTGGGTAATTCAGTTGGAATGAACCCTTAGCACCTTAAATTTAAAGAGTATGAAGAGTGAGCTAAGTCTGGAAGTACGTTATGTTACGCGATTAATTTGTCGTCGTATTCGTTTGAGTCATGGGTTAAAAGGAGGGATAAGTGTGGAAGCGTACTCCAAGTTAAGCAAGCAAAGAGGTGAGTGTTCTAAACTCATTTTTCCAAATACTAGTGTATTATTATTATTATTATTACAAATTTCTTTACACTGGTATTTCATGGTTTTGAATGTAAAACCATTTTTGAAAAGCAAGCATTGGTTTTAAATTGTAAAACCATAATTAAGCAAGCAAGCAAGTAAGTAAATGGTTTTTGAAAAGTTAAACCATTTTTTGAAGCAAGCAAGCAACTAAGAAAATGGTTTTGAATAATTAAACCATTTTCAAGCAAACAAGCAAGCAAATGGTTTCAAAGTGTAAAACCATTTTACAAAGAAATGACAACTGGCTAACTGATGAAAGGTTGTGAAAACAAGGCCTTCCTGGTTCTAAGCAAACAGGCGGTCGGAGAGTATTAGTACGTGCACGGTGGTGTTAGGATTTCATACATGCATTGTAGTTTACTTTGGTCGGCAGAGCTTAGGACATACATCATGCATTTAAAGGGCCGTGGCACGTACGGGGGTATATAAGGTTATGAGCTCTAACTAGAGTATGGTGATGGGCGACCACGAGGTCCAATTCCGTATCGTAGGAAAATGAAAAGGTGACGAGACGAAAGGTCATTCCAGGCACGGTGGAGCATAAATTCCCGTGTTCACTAGGGCATGATAAGCAAAATGAGGCCTCCATTGGTTGATGTTTATAAGCATGATCTATTTGTTTGAAAAATCGACCATTGGTTCGTTAGCCAAGGCTTAGGAGGTTTAAAGCAAGCGGTTGAGCCAAGCTCCCATTTAGATTCCCTAAAACGATCGGTTGAGCCAAGCTCCCGTGGGTTTTATTTTCAAAGCATGTGGTTGAGCCAAGCTCCCGTTTTTATGAAAAAGTTTTGAGAAACTTTTAAAACAAAGGTTTGTGAAAGGTTTTAAGAGACTTTTCAAACAAGATAAAGCAAGCAAGAAAGAAAAGATATGAAGTTTTATAAACTTCTAAGCAAACAAGAAATAAGGTTTCAAGCTTTTAAAGAAAAGCAAAACAAAGCTCAAGCAAGTATTAAAAGTTTCATAAACTTTTAAAAGCAAGCAAGTGAAAAAAAAAAAAAGAAGCAAGCAAAGAAAAGTTTTGAAAACTTTTAAAGCAAGCAAAGCAAACAAAAGGCTTCTGGAAAATAATTGTAAAAGAGAGTTTTACATTTTTAAGATGTTTTAAGGAAAATAAAACCTTTTATAAACATACACTCGACGAATCGTTTAGCTCATTATTTTAATATTTTAAAACTATTTTCAGTGCAGTGCCTTGAGTATTTGGAGCACAATAGGATTTGTCGACATCGGTATAAGTCTTTTGCATGTAGTGAACATATTTGTAAGAACATACTTTGAACATGTATAATGGGACATATGTATGTACATAGTTTAGTATGATGGAAATGTATTGAGTATCTTTGGTTGCCATATTTTGGATATAGTATAAATTGGATATCAGGATTTGGAATTAGACTATGTCGGCCGTCATCTTGCCCGAGTTTTCCACATTGCTAAGATTTTACCAAATCCTAAGTTATAAATTAAAAGAAAATTTTATAGGAGGTTTAAGCAACATCGGCAGCTGCAAGGATTTCTAGTCGTTAGAGGTAACGACTGGGATTTCTGTGGAGTGGCGTACGCTACGCATTAGGGGTGGGGGTGTGTCAAAGTGGTATCAGAGCAGGTTGTATATAATAACCTAGGACTTGAGGAAATCTGATACCACGCAAGGTGGTATCAGAGCATAAGTCTTGCGATATGCATGTTCGAAGCTTAGAGTACATACATATCAAGTGATTCAAAGTATTAAATTGTTGATATTTTTTGGAAATTCCGGCACTATGTCAGGAAGAGGACGTAGAGGTCGTCCTAGGAGAGTAGTTCCAGCGGTTTAAGGCGTCTGATGTACTGCGGGGATGAGCCGTAGTAGGTTCCATCCCAGCATCTATGAATCGACCTCGACGACGGGTCGGCTGGACCATCTAACGCCAGAAGGAGCTCAAGTGCCGGGAATGTTTAATTTGACAAGTGTACAGTGCACAAATAGTAGCAATATGACCCGACGACCGGTCTAGCAACCTCCACCGCCACCCTAGAGAGGCCATGGAAGAGCGGGAGGGTCGATAGAGAGTCTACGAGCGGGCGCGAGCCCGTATGGCGCGTGGTGATCGAAGCGGCACGGATTGTGGTTAGACCAGTAAGCAAGATTTATGGAGTTATGGGGTGCACGGATGAGCAAAGGGTCTTGTTTTCGGTTTTGACGGGGCTAAAGGTGGTGGGATGCGAGTAGAAAGAAGGTATCTGATGGAATGGCATGGGACGATTCAGCGGAATTCATTGACGATTCTTTCAAGAGTCACAAAGTTCAAAAATTGAGGAGTTCTTCAAGTTAGAGCGAGGAAGAACATGTCGATGTCAAGTATGAGAAGAAATTCTCGGAACCCAGTTAGATTAGTTCCATACATTCAAGCGGATGAAGTCTGAAATACGAAGGTTTTTATCGGGACTATATGCCGGATCAGAGTGCATTTATCAGTGGTCCCGCAGAATAGATTTGGGGACTTAGTTGAGGCCGCTCTGAGAGTTGAACAAAGCACTACAGCGATGTATCAGAGTAGGCAGGAAAGTAAGAGTAAGAGGAGTGCACCAGGCACTTCCCAACAAGCTCAGGACAGTATAGTAGAAGAAGAACAAGGCGGAGGTTCACAGGAGGCGGGGTCGCGGTCGAGGAGCTATCTACAGTCGGGGGATCGATTGAGGCTAGGTTTCTAGCGATGGCACCCAGTATTCCTCCCGTTTGTCATATGTGTCAGAAGCGACACCATGGGGAGTGCATGAGATTCGATCTGAGGTGTTTCCAACGTGGCTTGAAGGCCGTTTATTAGGGGAGTGTCCTCGGTGATTGAGGTCGCGGAGCATCGATTGTGATCCCAGCTACCCAGTGCAGAGATGAGCACACAAAAAGTCGACGGGGCTTCCCGAGCGGAAGGGGCCAACCTGGCCCGCAGGTGGAGGTGGCCGTGGTAGAAGTGAGGCGGTGCGGGGATCTGAATGAGCCGCCTTTCGGGCGGAGTATATCTTTGTGACTCGTGAATGCGAATCTTTGACTCGATGTGAGTCGCGGGTATTATTTCTATTCTTGAGCATGATCATATACGCCCAGTAGACCTAGGAGCTCGCATTTCATTTGCATCAAGCCATTCTTAGATCGTGTCGAGATAGAGACCCGACCATTAGAGATTCGTGTAGAGTTTCCCTTCCGGTGGAGATCCATTGCGCGAGCCCAGTGGTCGAGAGATAGTAGAGTTCGATTGAGGACGGGAGTTCAGCGGATCTTGTAGCTCTAGATGTGAGGGGACTTTGATGTAGTTCTCGGTAATAGTTGGCTATCTCGCCATAGAGCCACATTAGATAGTTATAAAAGGAGTAAAGTTGAGCAGGCGGGAAAGTGGAGGTAAAGTTCGGAGGATTACGTGAGAGTTATCTTCTGTATGATCTCGCCATGACGGCCTGAAAATGTTTAACGTAAAGGTTGTCAGGGTTATTTAGCTTATGTGGTGGAGACAAAGAAGGAGGGGACTATATTGGATGAGATTCCAGTTGTTAGAGAGTTCCCAGATGTGTTCCCGGATGATATTGCAGGCTTACCTCCAGAAAGAGAAGTGGAGTTCACCATTGATTTGATCAAGGGGGTGAGCCCATTTCCATTCCTCATAGGATCACAGAGTTAAAGGAGCTTAAGGCTCGAGTTAAGAATTGTTGAGTAAAGGTTATTAGGCCAGAGCATATCCCCTGTGGGAGCTCGAGTTCTCTTTGTGAAAGAAGATGGAGTTTGCGGTTATGTATAGATTCTGACGGTGAGCGAGTTACCATCCATAATCGAGTATCCACTCCTAAATTGATGAGTTGATCAACTCCAAAGGATCTCGAGTATACTCAGAGATAGACTTGAGGTCGGGATATCATCAGTTGAGTGCGGGAGAGTGATGTACCCAGAAATTTGCATTAAGGACACGCTCTGGGCATTATGAGTTTTGAGTGATGCCATTTAGTTTTGACTAATGCCCAGCGTTTATGGATTTGATGACCAGTATTCAGTAAGTATTTGGATAGGTTGTCATAATTTTATTGATGATAACAGGTGTATTCGGGTAGTTGAGAGGAACATTGAGCACACAGAGGATTGTATTACATACCAAGGGAGGCAGTTATATGCAGGATTGAAGCGAAGTGTGGGTTTGGCTCGACAAAGTGGCATTCCCTTGGTCATGTAATTTGGTAGGGGTGAGTGTGGATTCCCAGTAAGAGCGATTAGTGGAAATTGGAAACCACGAAAAGTGTGTCGGAGGTCGAAGCTTCGCTGGTTTAAGCGGAATTATTCTGGGAAGTTTGTTAGGGTTCTCGAAGATAAGCGGCCCAGTAACAAGGCGACGAGGAAAGATGCTCCGAGTATGATTGGTTAGATGCATGTCAAAAGAGTTTGAGGAGTTGAAAGATGGGTGACTTGATCAGTTCTAGCGCTACCAAATGGAAGAGATGGATTTGTGGTTTATAGTGATGCTTCGAGCGAGGCCTTGGTTGTGTTTTTGATGCGGAATGATAGTGTGATTACATATGCCTCTAGGCGACTAAAGCATGAGGGAGAGTACGACACACGACTTAGAGCTTCACGGCCCGGTCGTGTTTGCACCTAAAAATATGGAGACATTATTTATGGTGTTCCTTGTAAGATCTTTACAGATCGTAAAGTCTTGATATATTTTCACCCAAAAGAAGTTAAACTGAGGCAAAGAAGATGGCTTGAGTTGATTAAGGACTATTTATCTTGCTCGAATCACCTGGTCAGGGAAAAGCTAAAATGTAAATGCTTGGTCTGTAGTGGGCGACCGAGTTCTTTGTCTCACATGAGATCGGAGTTATCTTCCACTTATTGGTGGATCTGAGGCTTTAGGGGTGATGTGGAGTTGGCTGGAGCCTTATTGGCATTTCATGTTAGACCTCTCCTAGTGGATCAGATTCTAGCAGGGCATTCACAGGATCCACAGATGATTAAGCTTAAAGAAGAGATAGAAAAGGAAAGAGCGAGTTTCAAATTGAGAAAATAGCATCATGTAGTGAAAGGTGGAGAATGTGTGTCTGGAGTATGGCGACCCCGAAAGAGACATTATGGAAGAAGCACATTCATCTGCGTATCTTATCTGTCAAGGTAATCTCAGATGTATAGAACTTTGAAAGAGCAGTGCGGTGGAGTGGGATGAAGAAAGAAGATAGCGAGTTTACGTTTCAGTGCTCTTTGTCAGCGGGTGAAAATGAGGCATGGGAGGCACGGGGAAGATCTGAGTCTCCTGATGGAGTGTATTGGAAATGGAAAGATTACTATGGATTTTGTGACGGGTCTTCCACGGACTCGGAGCGACGTGATGCAGATATGGGTGATAGTAGATCGATTAACAAAAGTGCCAACTCATTTTCTACCTGAGTTAAATGTTGAGATTGCTGAAAAAGTTATGTGAGTTGTATGTGGATGGAGATAGTGAGACTTCATGGGGTTTCAGTGTAGATAGTGACGGTCAGAGACCCCGAGGTTCACATCCCAGGTTTAGCTGGTTACAGCGGTCGATGCTCGCGCACATTTTAGCCTGACATTTCATCCTCAGACGGATGGCGATCGAGAGAGGACTATTCGGGCGTTAGAGGATATGTGAGCTTGTGATGGAATTGAAGGAAGTTGGGACACTCACTTGGCATTATGGAGTTTACTGCAATGATATTATCAATGGAGTATAGATATGGCTCCCAGTTTAAATGTTGTATGGCGAAATGGACTTTCCAGGTGTGTCTTTGGGATGAGGTTGGTGAAGACTAGTAGGCCTGAACTAGATGCGGTCACTTCGAGGAGAAAGTGAGAAGTTGTTCGCGATAACTTAAAGATAAACGAGATAGACGGAAAAGCTATCGGAATGACCGTCGTAGAGACTTCTTTGCTGTCTGAAAGTGTCACAGTACATGATCTTGTAGGGGTGTATAAAGTCACCAAGTGTCGCGTTGTAATTATTTTGGAGATGAAATTAGGAAATTATAAATTTATTTTGGGTGAATTTGGTACTTGTGAGTCTGGTGTCATTTAACGAGGATGTGTAAAGGCATAATTAAGTTGAGATGTCTTGTATTAGGAATTTCAGTTGGTTCATGATATTTAAATCTTGAGGACAAATTTACAATTAAGGAGTTGAGGGGGTGAAAGTATAAGTAATGGAAGTTTAAATGAGTAAATTAATAATAATAAATTCTGGGAGAATAATTCGAGTCACAGAAAGTGCCCAGATCTCGGATGTGGCTTGATTCTTTGCTTCGTTAAGTTCGTGCGAGGAAATCTGATGGCACAGAAAAGTTCGTTAAATTCAGAGATAGTCGGAATATTTTAATTCTAAAAGCGACGAGTTTAAAGTGAAGCACGAAAGCGGGATTTTAGAAAAATTAGAAAAATATGAAATAGTTAAAGAATATTCATTTAGGGATGAAATTGAAAGCGGAATAATAAATTGTTGAAACTGAAAGCAGGCAGAGAAAAAGAAAAAGAAAAAGGGACATGTAGGTCTAAACAGAGTAAAAAAAAAAATAATTTAAAACATTAAAGTCAAATGGAACTGTATGGACGGACAGGAAGGCGTCCAGGTGCAAATTTTGTTTTTTAACTTTTTTTGGTTAACTGCCGGATTCTGAAAATCCGGCCGTCGGATTTAAGTGAGATAAGCAACGAAAATGCTCTGGAACATGTGTAACATGGATTTAGAGTGGGTTGTATCTGAAAACCATTTAGATTTTCTGGGTCTGTGATATCAATTGGTCGAATTTTCAGGATGAGAGTTTAAGTTCTTTCTGCGACCAGTCTTCACGCGTGGACCAGAAATCTTGGAGCTTGTCAAGGCAGAAGGGTGGGAGATTTTCTACTTGTGTTATTTCGAGGCGCAAAGGAGTATATAATCAATTTGGAATGAAAGTGCTGAAGTAGTAAATTCGATTAGAGTTTTAGTGAGTTTGAATTTTTAGAAAATTTTAGGAAATTTTGAATTTTGGACAGTCAGGGTGAATTTCGGAACATTTTGTGGTTTTGGTTAAAATTCGGGTTTTATTAGAACTCAGTCAAACAGAATTTTTGAATGTTTCGGGTGTTTTAAGTATGGAAAGTCGCTTGTGGTGCAGAATCTGGCAATATCTTGTGAATGGCATTTGATTTATCTATTTTAAAAATTTTGATTCATGTGTAGAAGTGTGCAAATTCTTTAGTTAATGTGGCGTGTTGATCTAATCGTCAGTGTGTAGAATTAGCGAGAACGGAAGAGTTGTGGGCGATGTTTGAGTTTAGCCAAGCGAAGGGTGAGGTGTTAATTTCGTTTTTTAAATGTAGTGTATTATTATTATTATTATTACAAATTGCTTTGAGTATTTTATGGTTTGAATCTGTCATTTTAATGGCTTGATGAGATAAAAAACAGCGAAATGGTTTTGAGTTAAACCATTTTGAAAAAGCAGCGTTGGTTTTAAATTAAAATAATAATTAATGACGAAGTAAGTAAATGGTTTGAAAAGTTAAATGAACAGGCCAATAGAAGCAAGTAAGCGAATGGTTTTGAATAATTAAAGCGAACTTCAAACCCAGTAAGCAAGCGAATATGGTTTAAAGTGTTATTCATTTTAAAAGAATAATGACAAGCAAGCGATGAAAGTTTGTGAAAACAAGTTCCCTAGTTTAATGACAAATGGTCGGTATCGTACGTTACGGTGGTGTTGGTTTGTCACGTGCATTGTGGTTTTAACAGGTGATAAGCTTAGGACATCGTCGCCGTTCAAGGAGACAGTAAGCACGTCACGGGGTATATAAGGTCATTGCTTAGAGTATGGTGATGGCGACGGTCGATTATATATTCGGGAAGTGAAAAGTGGCGCGGACCAGGTCCTTCCGCACGGTTGAGGCATAGGTTCCGTGTTCACTGGGCGTGATAAGCAAAATGACCTCCATTGGTTGATGTTTTATAAAGTGTCTGGCTGTTTTGAAAAATCGACCGTTGGTTCACGTCATGCGAGGCTTGGGAGGTTTTAGCGTCGGTTGAGCGGGGCTCGGCAGATTTCAAGCGATCGGTTGAGGTAAGCTCAGTGGGTTTTGTTTAAAAAGCGTGCGGTTGAGCGAGCTCAGTTTTATGAAAAAGTTTTGAAGCTTCAGTAATTTGTGAAAGGTTTTAAAGACACTAAACCATGAGATAAACAATGAGAAAAAAAGTTTGAAGATTTGTAAACTTTGTAATAGAAATAAAGGTTCTGAACAAACAAAATACATGTGTGAAAAGTTTAGAAAGCTTGTAATGAATGAAGACTACGGAAAATAATTGTAAAGGTTTTACATTTTAAGATGTTTTTAGGAATAGCTTGGCACATATCCTTTCAGCTGAGCTAGTTTAGGCTCATTAGTTTGAATTTACAAAACTATTTTCAGGGAATGCAGTCTGTGAGCCATTTTGAACATGATAGGATTAGTCACGACATCGGTTTAAGTGCGTATGTTATATTTTGTAGAACATTTTGAATTTGTAATGGAACATATGTATGTACATAGAGTAGTTTTATGGGAATGTGTGTTGGTATCTTTGGTTGCCATATTTGGATATAGTGTAAATTGGATGTATACGAGTTTGGAATTAGACCATGTGCGAAATGACAAATCGCTGTAGAAGTTTTCATTCTTTAGATTTTGCAAATCTAAGTTGTAAATTAAAGAAAAATTTTATGCAAGGTGAAGGAAACGTACGAACGACGGGGAGTTCCCAGTCGTTAGAATACTTGGTGGGGATTTGTGGAGTGGTAAGCCATGCTCGTGGAAGGGGGTGGGGGGTGTGTCAAAGTGGTATCGGAGCGGGTTGTATCTGATAACTAGGACATGGAGATGTTCGCATGAGGTGGTACTCGAGGCATAAGTGACAGCATACGTGTTCAAACGTGCGTACGTATGAGAGTGAATTGAAGTATTAAATGGTTGATATTTTGGAAATTCACGGCCTTATGTGGGGTAGAGGACGTAGAAGTGCGTCATGGAGATTATTCGACGGTTTCAGGCGTCTGATCACACTGTGAGAGATGAGCACGTAGTTGGTTCCCTTCACAGCCTCTATGAATCGACCTCCGACCAGGTCGGTGGATATCGGCGGCGCGAGAGGCTGAGTGCCGAGATTGTTTACGGCGGAGCGGTGGGCCTGGGTGCTCGGATAGTGGCAATGCGACCGTCCCGGCCGATCGCAGCTTACGCAAACAAGAGAGGTTACGGAAGAACACAGGAGGTCAATAGAGAGGGTCTGAGAGAGGTGGGCGCCAAGCCGTATGACGCGTGCGATCTGAAGGTGCTGATTGTGGTTAGATAAAGTAAACAAGATTTATGGGTGATTATAGAGCACACCCGGATGAGCAAAAGGGTCTTTGTTTTAGGTTTCTGATGGAAGACGAAATTTGCAAGGTGAGTGGGATCTGCGTAGAAAGAAAGGTATCACGATGGAATAACGTGGGACCCAATTTCAATAAGGAATTCAACGACAGATTCTTTCCTGAAAGTGTAAGGATTCAAAAGTGAGGAGTTCTTCAAATTAGAACAAAGAACATGTCGGTGCTCAGAATATGAGAAGAGGTTCTCGGAACTAGTTAGATTGGTTCCTTATATTCAAGCTGATGAAGTCTTGAAGTGCAAAAGGTTTTGTCGGGATTCTGGCCTTGAATCCGAGTGCATTTCTGTGGTTATAAGAATGATTTGGGGACTTAGTAGAGACCGCTCACGAGGATTGACAAGTACCACATCCTGCTGTGGGAGTAGGCGGGAAAGTAAGAGTAAGAGGAGTGTACGACACGTCCAGGCCAGAAGCTCAAGGTAGTCGTAGAAGAGACAGTGTGAGGTTATATAGGGCAGAGGTGCAAGTGGAGGAGCTATCTCTGATGGGGATGGTGAGACCCCCGGTTGCTAGCAGTGGCACTCAGTATTACTCTGTATGTATATATCTTGAAGCGATACCATGGGGAATGTAGGAGATTGATCTGGGGTGTTTCCACGTGGCCCCGGGAGAGGCCATTTCATTAGGAGTGCCCTCGGTGATTGGTGCGAGAAACATCGATGACAGTCTAGCTACCCCGTGCGGAGGTGCTTACATAAAAGTCGACGGGGAGAGGGTTTCCCGAGTAAGAGGGCCGACACGGCTGCGGTAGAAGGTGGTCGTGGTAGGCGGGGCGGTGCCCAGGGGATACAAAGCAGGCGCACTCGAGGCCCAGTATATGTGTCGACTCAGCAGATGCGGATGCGGCTCCAGGTCATGATCATGGTATTATCATCTATCATGATCATGATGTATACCTTAGTGGACCAGGGCGCTACGCATTCATTTTGCGTGAAGCCATTCTTAGATCATTTCGGATAGACCGACCATTGAAGGTTGTATGGGGGTTTCCTCCAGTGGGAGATCGTTACTTTCATGAGCGAGAGTGGTCGGAGATAATAGAGTTGATTGAGGAACAAGAGTTCCAGCGGATCATGGCTTTAGATATGAGGACTTTAGTGTGGTTCTCGGTATGGATTGGTGTCTCGCCATAGAACCAGTCAGTTGTTAAAAAGGCCAGTGAATGACCGGAAATTGGAATTAAAGTTCAGAGATAGTAAGAGTTATCTTCATGTGAATCTCTTCATGACGGCCGCAGAGAATGCTGCGTAAAAGATGTCAGGGTTATCTAAACATGGTGGGAGACGGGGAAGGAGGGACTATATTGGATAAGATTAGGTTGTTAGAGAGTTCAGGATGTATTTCGGATGATATTGGAGCACTCCCGGATAGAGAGGTGGAGTTCACCATTGATTTGATCAAGGAGTGACCCCATTTCCATTCCTCATATAGGATGGCTCTGCAGTTGAGGAGCTTAAGGCTCCGAGTTAAATTGTTAAGTAAGGGTTCATTCGACCGAGGCATATCCCCGCGGGAGCTCGGTTCTCTTCGACAGAAAAGAAGATGGGGTTTGCGGTTGTGTATGGATTACAGGCGGCTGAGCAGGTTACCATCCACGATCAGTATCCTCCTAGGATCGATGCAGTTATTAGTCAACTCCAAGGATCTCAAGTATACTTCAGATGGAGCTTGAGGTCGGGGTATCATCAGATTGAGGTCTTGGGAGAGTGATGTACCTAAAATTTGCATTCGGGACACTTATTTACGAGGGCATTATATGAGTTTTAGGTAATGCCATTTTGGTTTGACCTAAATGCTCCGGCGTTTATGGATTGATGAGCCAAAGGTATTCGGCCGTATTTGGATAGGTTCGTCATAGTTTTATTGATATCTAGTATTAATTCGGGTAGTTGGAAGGGGTGTTCATTTTGAGGATTGTGATCACAGACCCTAAGGGAGAGAAAATTATAATGCCAGAGTTAAAGCCGAGGGAGTGTGGAGTTTTGGCTCAGAAGCGAAATTCGGTGGCATTCCTGGAATTAAATGTGATTTTTAGGCGAGGGTGAAGTGTAGATCCCCGGAAAATAGAAGCATTGGTAAATTAGAAACCACCAGATGTATGGAGGTTGAAACTACAGCGAGGATGTCTGAAAGTTTGTTGAGGTTTCTCAGAATGGCAGCCGCCGACCCGAGGCGACGAGGAAAGATGTATCGAAATATGAGTTGGGTGGATGCAGTAGTTTGAGAGTTGAAGGGTAGATTGACTCGGTTCTAGCTTTACCAGTATTCTGGAAAAGATGGATTGTGGTTTCAGTGATGCTTCCAGGACAAACCTTGTTGTGTTTTGATGCGGAGATGATGAGGTGATTACATAATATAAGGCATTTAAAGAAACATGGAGAATTATCCTACACACGACTTAGAGCTAGCAGCAATCGTGTTTGCACTAAAAATATGGAGACATTATTTATATGGTGTTCATGTAGGATCTTCTAGGATCATAAAGTCTTGATATGTTTCATGAAAAGAGTTTAAACTGAGGCAAGAGAATGGCTTGAGTTGATTAAGGGCTACAGTGTCTTGTAATTCTCATCGGGAAAAGCTAATGTCGTGAAAACTCGCGAGTGGCGACCAGAGAGTTCTTTGTCCGCAGTGGATGATTATCTTCCACTATTGGTGGATGCGAGAGCTTTAGGGAGGTGATATTGGAGGTGAGAATTCGAGGCCTTGTTAACCACATTTCATATTTGAACTCTCTTAGTGGATGGATTCCTGGCGAGAGGCGGTCGCGGGATCACGGATGATTCGCTTAGGAAGAGATAGAAAAGAAGGAAAGCGAGTTTCAAATTAGAGATGATGGCATGATAGTGAAGATGGAAGAATGTCAATTTGGTGCGCGGTGAGAGCGTTATGGAAGAAGCACATTCATCTGCGTATGCTATCATCGAGGTAGTACAGATGTACGGGACTTTGAACTATTCTTTGGTGGAATGGGATGAAGAAAGAGATTCTGAGTTCGTCTCGAATGTCTAGTCGCGGTGGCGGAGCATCGGAGCCGTAGGAAGATCTGATTACTCCACTATTCCGGTGAAATAGGAGAGATCATATGGATTTTGTGGCGAGGTCTTCCGCGGACTCGGAGGCAACATGATCGCGATATGGGTGATAGTTGATCGATTGAAAGTACGCTCATTTCTGCCGGTTAATGTTGAGGATTCTGCGGAAAAGTTGGCCCGATTGTATGTGGATGAGATGGTAGGACTTCGCGGGTTCCGGTTTGATAGTTTGGATCGAGACCCGGGGTTACTTATCCAAGGTTTGGCTGGATAAACGACACAGGTACTACCGCCTTCATTTTGACCATGACATTTCATCCTCGGAGCGGATGGTCGGTCGAGAGGACTATTCGAGACGTTAGAGGATATGCGAACGTGTGATGGAATTGAAGGGAAGTTGGGATACTCGCCAGCGCTAATAAGGTTACTTACAACAATAAATCTATCAATGAGTATAGATATGGGCTCCGGAATTTAGTGTTGTATGGCGGGAAATGTCGGACTCAGGTGTCTTTGGGATGAGGTTGATGAGAGTGATGACCTGAACTGATGAGATCACTTCAGAGAAAGTGAAGTTGTTCGTGATAACTTGAAGATATGAGAGATAGGCAGAAAGGTATGGGACAAGCGTCGTGAGAGGCACTACGAGTTTGAGATAGGT
Source organism: Tetrastigma voinierianum (assembly GCA_016808115.1). Lineage (NCBI taxonomy): Eukaryota > Viridiplantae > Streptophyta > Magnoliopsida > Vitales > Vitaceae > Tetrastigma > Tetrastigma voinierianum. Next base: position 637,723 of record JAEQBH010001449.1, on the reverse strand, counting down.
GACGAGTCTTTTAAGATTTCGCCTTGGAAGGTGTGTTGAGATTTGGGAAAGCAGTGAGCTTAGTCAAGAGATATATAGGACGCTTTATAGAGATTATAAGCCCAATGGAGTCAAATAGCTTACAAGTTGAAGTTACCGAGTTATCGAGTTCGCGTCGTTAATGCCGATGTTAGAAATATCTATCGAGATCCTTAGCATGTATTGACGGTAGGTGCGGTTAAGGAAGGGTGACTTATGAGGGAGATGCAGTGTAGATTGTAGATCGCGAGGAGCAGGTGTTGAGAATGAAGTGATTCAGATCGTTAAAAGTCTTGTCGAAGAATCGTGGGAGGGAGGCCCACATTGCCCAGGGCCAGGCTCGGATCTTGCATACCGTCAGTGCCCTCGCTTATTTTCGGATGAGGTATTTTTGTTTCCTTTTCTTTTGGAGTTTAGTTTGTTAATTTAGGGGACCAAATTTTGCAGGAGGAGGATTTTGTATGTGTCAGAGAGGTGTACGATGCGTAAATCTTGTGGGGTGTATAAGGTGCAAAGTGTCGCATTGTATTATTTTGGAATGGAAATTAGGAAATTATAAATTTTGGAACCCGAATTTAATTACTTAAAAGCAATTACAGGTGTAATGTTTGCGGATATGTAAAGCGTAATTAAGTTAGAGATGGCGTAGTAGAATTTGAAGTTGGATTTGCAATATTTAAATGTGAGGACAAATTCCTGATTAAGGAAAGTTGAGGGTGAAAGTATAATTAATGGAAGTTTAAATAGTAAATTAATAATAAATTCTGCAGAATAATTCGGGAAGTACCGAAAGTGCAGATCTCGGATAGTGAAGCAGTGTAGTTAAGTTAGGTCGCGATCTAGTGACTAGAAAAGTTCGTTAAATTAGGAGATAGTCGAATATTTTCACAATTCCCAGGCGGCAGAGTTTAAAAATTAGAGAGAGAAGCGCAGCGGGTTTTAAGAAGAATTGCAGAAAAATATTGAAATAGTTAAAGAGATATTCAACAGGATAGGAAATTGAAAGCTAGGAATGAAAATAAACACAGGTGTTTGGTGGCGGAGACAGAGAAAGAAGAAAAAGGGACGTGGGTCCACGTAAAAATTAAAAAAAAAAAAAAGATAATTTAAAGCATTAAAAAAGTCAAATGGGTGTATGGACGGACGGGAGAGAGCGTCAGGGTGCGAAAGTTTTGTTTTTTCTTGCTTTTTAGTGCTACCAGTTCTGAAAATCAGGCCAGATCGGATTTAAATTAGGGACATAGCGAAAAGTCTTTCTCTGTGACGAAATTTCACCAACGTGGAGTCACCGCAATTTCGCCGAGAATTGATTAAATATCTTGAAAAGCCGGGTGCAGTTTTAACGAGGATCTACGTCGATTCCCCAGTGGTCCGAATTTTCGGGACCGAGAAGTTTAAGTTCTTCTACTGTGACAGGAAGTGCAATAGAGTGAATGAAAATCTTGAACTTGTCAGCTTGAAGAGGTGGGAGATTTTCTCTTGTGTTATTTCGGTACAAGTATGTAATGGGCTTGGAATATTCTTGAGTAATAAATTCGGTCAAAATTTTTAGGCGAGTTTAGGAGTGAAAATTTTAGGAAATTTTGGAATTTATTTTGTGATCGAATTTGAATTTACGATTTGTTTAAACAGTTTGGTTAAAATTTCGAGTTTTATTCGAGACAGTCTGAGCAATTTTCGAAATGTTTTCGGTGTTTTTAGGTATATGGAAAGTCATTTCAGTGCAGAATCTAGTAATATGCTGTGAATGGCGTTTAGGTACATGTTGAAAATTTTAATTTATGGCATGAAAGTGTCTGAAATTCTTGGATTGTCAGTGACGTGTGTGATCAATAAATCGGTGTGTGAAATTTAAGCGGCGGAAAGTTGGGCGTCATCTGCGAGTTTATGACGAAGAGGTGAGTGGTATATTCGTTTTGTGCAAATCTTAGTGTATTATTATTATTATTATTCTGAGTGCTTTCATTTGGTATTTTATGGTTTTGAATCTGAAGCCCAGATTTCGAAGCCAGCGATGAGATAAAAGCAGCCAAAAATGGTTTTGAGTTAAATAGATTTTGAAAAGCGCGTTGGTTTTAAATTGTAAAATAATAGTGTAATAATAGTAAGTAAATGGTTTTGAAAAAAGTTAAAAATAAATTTTAGTAAATAATATTAAACGAATGGTTTGAATAATTAAGCTAGATTTTCGGCCAGCATAAGCAGCGAATGGTTTTGAAGTGTAAGCGAATTTTAAAGAGCAGCCAATGACAGCGATGAAAATTTGTGAAAGCGAGGCGCCCATAGTTTAAGCGAAACAAGCCGGTCAGGAGAATTATCCGTCGTCTTGGCGGTGGTGTTAGGATTTCATCGTACATTGTGAACTGCTTTTGGTCAAGCGAAACTTAGGACATCGTCGTACATTTAAAGGCCGTGCACGTCTGAGGGTATATAAGGTTATATTTCCCAACTAAGTATGGTGATGGCGACACGAGATTCAGTGTATGTCGTAGGAAAATGAAAAGGTGACGAATGAAAGTCGCCGCCGACGAGTTCGAAGCATGGGAGATTAGTGTTATTGAGGCGTGATAAGCAAAAATAAGCTCCAGGTGGTGGTTGATGTTTATAAATGATCACATTTGTTTGAAAAATCAATAGTGGTTCCGATCCTTGAGCTTAGGAGAGTTTAAGCGTCCAGTTGAGCGGGCTCCACGTTTAGATTTCAAAAGCGATCGGTTGGCGCATTTCGAATTGGGTTTTATTTTCAAAGCATGCGGTTGAGTAGAAACTCGATTTTTATGAAAAAGTTTTGAGAAAACTTAAATCGAAAGGTTTGTGAAAGGTTTTAGAGACTTTTCAAACAAGATAAGCCAGCGAAAAGAAAAAGTATGAAGTTTTATAAACTTAATAATGAGAAATAAAAGTTTCTGAACAAAAGAAAGCGAAATAAAGCCAATGACGAAAGTTTGAAAACTTTTAAAGCAGCCAAAAGCAAAGAAAACTGGAAAATAATTGTAAAGAGAGTTTTACATTTTAAGATGTTTTAGGAGGAAAAGCAAAACCTTTTATAAGCGTCTATTCATTTGAAGTGCGTTTAGGTTTCGTTTATTTGTATTTAAAACTATTTTCGAATGCAGTCACCTTGAGAGCCATTTGGGCCTTGATAGGATTAGTCACGACATCGGTTAAGTCTTGTGTATTAATTATATTTTGTAAGAGCATACTTTGAATTTGTAATGGAGCGTATGTAATACGTAGAGTAGTTTATGGGAATGTGTTGGTATCTTTGGTTGCGTATTTTGGATATAGTGTAAATTGGATGTATCTGAGTTTGGAATTAGACCATGTGCGGCCGATCATGCTTTGAAGTTTTCATTCTTAAGATTTTAAATCCTAAGTTATAAATTAAAAGAAAAATTTTGCTCTGAGTGAAGAGGCCGAAATGCGAGCAGCGGGAGTTCCCAGTCGTTAGAGATAGCGGTGGGGATTTGTAGGTGAGCCGGCTGCATACATCTTTGGAGGGTGGGGTGTGTCGTGCGGAGTTTAAAGAATAGGTGATAAAGTCTTTTTGAAGATTTCGCCTTGGAAAGGTGTTGAAGTTGGGAAGCGGGGGGCAAGGGGCAGTCAGGGTATGTTGGACCTTTGGATCGTGAGGCGAAGTGGGGTGCGTGGAGCTGCAGTTGGAAGTTCTGGAGTTGTCAGGATTCGTGATACTTTAATGTATCAATGTTGAGGGGAAATATGGGATCCTTCACATGTATTTGAAGGTAACCCGGTCACCAGTTAAAATTTGACTTATGAGGAGATGCATGCAGTTATGCATCGCAAAGGCAGTGTTGAGAAGCTAGTGATTAATTAGTTAAGTCTTATGGAAGAATCTCGTAGGGCGGCCCCTCTTTGGGAGCCGAAGCCGGATGCGCCCGTGAGTGCCTCACTTATTCTCCGGTTGAGGTATGTTCCTTCGCACTGTTGGGTTTAGTTTCATTTCGAGGGTGAAATGTTCCTAAGGAGGGAGGATTTTGTAACCGTCCAGAGAGGAGTCTACGAGTACATGACCTTTGTAGGGGGTGTATAAAATTACCAAAGTGTCACCTTTGAAATATTTTGGAGACTAAAATATGAAATGAAAGTTTATGGAACCCGGAATTTGTGGTATTAAACCAAGGGTGAAATGGTCATTAGCAAAAAGAATATGAAAAATCAAAATTTAAGTGTAGAGATGGGCCATAGTGGAAATTGAATAAGTTGGTATTGCAAAATTAAAGAGTTGAGGGCAATTTGCAAATTAGGGAAATGTTAAAATATAATAAAAGAAGAAAAACAAAAGCAAAATGTCATTTGGTCTCAAGTTTGCCCTAGCAAACCCGTAGGTGAGAAAAGAAGAGAGCCAAGAGGAGGAAGGGAAGAGGAAGAAGGAGGAGAAGGAATCAAAGATCAAGGTATGGAATTCTTATTTTTGGGCTTTGATATGGATTCCTAGGACTTTGGTATGGAGATTAGTTCTCCTTTGATCTAGGTTTTGTGCAAAGAGCACATTAAGCCTTTGAATGGTTGGGGTTATGTGGGTAAAACCGATTGATGTAAGCATTAGGTCGTCAAAATCATGATGTTTAAAAGAGATTGGTGGACCTTAGGTAAGGTTCTTGGATTTTCACCCTAAGGTTTTGGGTTTTGAGTTCCAAAGCAGCGATTCGCGTGTTGTGGAGTTGTTTTAGATGATTTCAAGTTAGTTTTGAGGTATTATGAATTATAGAAGTTATATGGAGTGAATTGGCGTAAAGTGGAAGAAATAACAAAATCTGGGCATTTCGGGTAAGTCCTACCGGTACAATAGGAAGTCCTACCGGTAGGACTTCGCTTCTGGTCATTTTTGGCCAAGTCCTACCGGTAGGAGTTAAGTTCTACCGGTAGGACTTGTTCTCTGAACTTTCTGTTTCGACCAGTTTCGTATTTCGGCCATCGCTTCTCATTTCTTATCGATTTGAGTGATTAGTGTTTACGTAAAATGAACTTCAAGGAGAACAAAACTTAAGAGGTAGGAATCGTCAATTATGAACACAAGTGGCTGAAATTCACTCAAAGTGGGGCCACGTGTCTGAGAAAAATTCCTGCACATCAGCTTTGTACATAGAGTAGTCGGGTTGTTTCAGACGTAACTTGAGTTTCGGTGCTTCGAATTGGGTGATTCCAGTTGGAATAGAAATAGCAGCGCACTTAAATTTAAAAGAGTATGAAGAGTGTGACTAAGTCTGAGAGTACGTTAAGTTACTCGATTAATTTAATAGAGTCGTATTCGTTTGAGTGTAGGTTAAGGAAGTAAAGCGAGATAAAGTGTGGAGCGTAACCGAGTTAAGCAAACGAGAGGTGAGTGTTAAGCTTCGTTTTTAAAATACTAGTGTATTATTATTATTATTATTACAAATTTCTTTACTGGTATTTCATGGTTTTGAATGTAAAAACCATTTTGAAAAGCAAGCATTGGTTTTAAATTGTAAAACCATAATTAAACAGCAGCGAAGTAAGTAAATGGTTTTGAAAAGTTAAACCATTTTTGAAGCAAGCAAGCAACTAAGCAAATGGTTTTGAATAATTCATGCAATTTTCCAAGCAGCTTGACAAGCAAATGGTTTAAGTGTAAAGCGAATTTTACAAAGGCGACGAAGCAAGCAAGCGAGAAACAGCTGAAGGTTGTGAAAACAAGGCCTTCCTAGTTCTAAGCAAGCAATCGGTCAGAGGTATTAAAATGCGGTGCACGGTGGTGTTAAGTTTCATACATGCATTGTAGTTTTGCACGGTCGGCAAACTTAGGACATACATCATGCATTTAAAGGCAGGTAGCACGTGCGAGGGTATATAAGGTTATGAGCTCTAACTAAGTATGGTGATGGCGACACGAGGTCAATTCCACCATATTCACGGAAAATGAAAAAAGGTGATGCAGACGAAGGTCCGCTTCACCAAACACGGTGGAACATAGGTTCCGATGTTCACTAAGGCGCGATAAGCAAAAATAGCTTTATAAGCATGATACACCGCTTTGAAAAATCAACTATCACCCCTTGGCCGCCAAGGCTTCCGCCAGAGTTTTGGAAGCAAACGGTCGAGCCAAGCCCCGCTTAGATTTCAAACGAACGGCTGAGCCAAGCCCCCGTGGGTTTTATTTCAAAGCATGCATTTTGTTCCAAGTCTCGTTTGGCGAAAAAGTTTTGAGAAACTTTTTAAAGCAAAGGTTTGTGAAAGGTTTTAAGAGACTTTTCAAACAAGATAAAGCAAGCAAGAAAAGAAAGTATGAGAAGTTTTATAAAACTTCTAAGCTAGTTAAAGTTAAATGTTAGCTTTGGCTGCCTTTGTTAAAAGAAAAACAAAGCTCACAAGTATTAAAAGTTTCATAAACTTTAAAAGCAAGCAAGTGAAAAAAAAGAAGCAAGCAAAGAAAAGTTTTGAAAACTTTTAAAGCAAAAGCAACAAAAGGCTTCCCTGAAAATAATCAGAAGAGAGTTTTACATTTTTAAGACAAGCCTCGAAAAGAAACCTTTTATAAAAGATTATACATTCACCGGTACTGCTACCATTATTTCAGATTTTAAAACTATTTTCCGTAATGTACGCAAAGACGCCTGAGCACACAGATTTGTCCTCGACATCAAGATAGCAAGGCCGTGGTATTAATTATATTTTGTAAGAACATACTTCAACATGTATAATGGGACATATGTATGTACAATAGTTTTAGTACGATGGAAATGTATCGTATGTCAGGTTGCCATATTTTGATATAAGTAAATCGGATGTATACAGATTCGATCAGATTTACGCTAAGAAATTACAAGGTCGTTTTCAATAAGTAAGATTTTACTAAACTCTAAGTTATAAATTAAAAGAAAAATTTTATATGAGGTTTGCTAGTTGGGTCATCGCTCGTCACAGGATTTCCCAGTCGCTAGATGAACGCGACCGTGGATCAGGAGCGGCCAAGACTCCCGCCGCCGGCAGGGCGGGGTGTGCTCGCATCCATGCTAGTCCTCCCGCCGATGCCGACCCCGATCTGGCCAGGGAAGTCCCCACGCTTGATCGCCGCAATCCCGATGCCTCCCGCGGCGCCCCTCCTTCGGGGTAAAGGCAAAAGGCAGCCAAACCCGATCACACACATCCTAAGGGGCCTGATTTCCCTCAAAGTCAGCTGTCACATGCCACATGAAAGTAGTAGGGATTCAGCAAGGTTGGCCCCTTCATACGTAGCCCATTTTTGTTGAACTGCACTCGGCCTCTCTTCCGTGTCTCGTAGATATGGTCCCCTCGACTTTGACTCGCATGCTACCTCCGCGTCTAATGGTATGTTTTTTTTCGAGGTCATTTGATAACGCCTCCGGCTTTCCACCGCACTTTCTCATCATCAAATGTGTTCAAAGATTTTCACATCCGCCTTCCTTAAACCCGCTCCTTAACGGTCGCGCATTTAGCGGGTTTGCTGGTCTTTTTATACTGTGACTCGCGCCCCTAATGTGGCTTGCTTCTACATCTCTTTAACCCGATCGCCATCGCGAGGGGTCGGCTTTCATTTCCCTAGACGCCCGAGCCCCTCTGCGATTTTGACCTTCCTTCTTCTCATGTGGACATGGAAAGTTCGATATTTCTTTGTCAATGGCTCCAACCGGGCTTTTTAGGACAGTGGAAGACACCCTAGGCGCATCTTAACGTGGAACGCCCGATAACCTCTCGTGGAGGATCATCCTTTACCTTTGATTTAATTCATCTAACGCCGATTGAATACTGCAAGTTTCTTATATTTCTTCTGTACGCCGTCTTGAGCCATGACGAAGATGTACCACTGTCGTCTGCTTTGATCGAATGCTCGTCGTCTTGCCAGCTATTAGGCTCCGATGTCCCCAAACATCCCGGCCTGGTCCACAAAACTTTCCGAAGGCCTTCGCCTACTGAATTCTTCGGGCCCGTCGCGTCGCCCCACTGGAGTGTGGGAGATCTTAGCTCATCTCGAGCGGATATCTCGAAAACCTCTGAGTGCAAAAGAGGAGGAAAACAGATTCCTTAAGAGGATCACTACCGCGAACAAAGTTCGTGAGATTAAGCGCTTCAAGTCCCTCACCCCAAGGTCTCGAGCGGTCCTCGCCCTGCCGGCTGAGATTCCTCCGTTCTTTGTTCGCCTCTTCCGCTTCCCATCGCAGCGCGCGGAATCCATCGAGTTACATCAGCCGCTGGGCGCTGGTTCCCAACTATGGAACGCTTCCTTCACCTGCCTTCAGCCATCCCGAAGGTGGTCGAGTCGAGGAGAAAGAAACAAAATCGGCTGCTGATGAAGTCAAAGATTCTTTGCTATCCAATGTCAACCGCGGTGCCGCTTTCATCCATCCTCAATGATCTGGCATTGAGATCATGAGTCGCCGGCCATTTGAGGCCTCGCCTCTCGTCAGGATTTGCCTGCAGTTTATAATTATGCTAACTCTCCCGGCCGCTCGTGTCGAAGTTCTACCTGCAGGTTTGCCTAAACAACATTTGAAGGTCACTAAAAAGCCAAACCGAATGAAACATGCAAGGATCGCCCATTTATAAGGCAAAGTGACTACTGGATTTCGAGCTGATCGAAATGCAGTGGACGAAAAAAGCATTTTCGAAGAAATAGGAAAGACTTACGCCGTATCCGGCGATACTTCGCCGGCTCGTGATCGCCGTAAGTGTGGGCTACGAGGTCCGGAAGAACTTGACCACCGAGGAGCCTGGGTAGAGGTTCCCAGATGAACTTCGTGTTCTCAGAAGATATCGATCGAGCCCGTGAGGGGTCGCGAATTGTGGTGAGCTTCAATTGGTTAGAGGAACTTATCATCTCCTGGCGAACAACGGATTTGTAAATGAGTTATGCAAGGCCACCTGGGTGGTTTGGACGAAATGGGAGAAACAATTTGAAATCGTCTGCCGTGGGAGATTTCGAGGCAAGGTATCACTGGAGATCGCCCGACGTGATCAAGTCAGGATTTATCGCACAAAATGTAAACGAGGAGGTGTATCACGTGACCAACCATCCTCGCGCCGATGATAAGGCTGCCCGGGAGGGACGAGGTCACGGAGCAATTGCGACCAGTCGGTGTTTCAAAGCTGGCTTCTCGATGGCTTGCTTTCGCCAGAAAGTACGCCGCGCACTCATCAGATTTCACTTTGACCCCGCCATGGAGTATACAGAGGAATCTTTCTACATTCAACGAACTCTGTAGAGCCTAGCAATTATGCCGAGGCCCTCATTCTTCTTCGTCGATACTCGACATCCGGAGGCTCGCTCGCTAATTTATTGGCGCTTTTCTTCTTTTTTTATGGTAATTGGCCCACTACCCGTATTAACCTTCACGATACCGCCGGGAATTTTATGTTATTTCATTTTCTTTCTCACCGCGCCATCCGGTCGGTAATCATAGAAACGTACCGACGCCTTCAACTGGTAGACGCCTGCTCCGGCCATGGGGTTTCCTCGTTGCGCGATCTGCGCATGGAATTTTCGCGGATTCAGCCTTCAGGCCTTCGCCCGACCGCTGCGTGTCACCGCCCTTCCATTCACGTGTCCTATTTGAGATCGCCAAGGCTAGGGTTTGCCAGTGTATGTAGTCGATTAGAGCTTGATTATACATGTCGAAAGGAGAGTGTCTCAAGAGCTCGTCAATAAGATTTGCAGGGAGGAGCCCGTCTGTTTGAGGCATGAAGGCCTGGCCTGGAGGATAGTGGGAGCTCCCAGTCCGCCCAGGTTGAAAGCGAGAGCTCGTCACGAGATTTGAGCCCGCTCTGCCAGGGCATGAGAAGGGCCTCGTCCCGGGATAGAGAAAGTGGCCAACCACTGCTGGCGGAGGAGTCATTATCAAGATTTCCATGGTGGAGGAGTCTGGCTCAAGCTGAGGCACGAGAAGGCCTGCCCCGGTAGATAGTGGAGCCTGGCCCCACTGCTGATGGGAGAGCCTGCCAAATGACGGCAGGGGAGCAGGAGAAGGCCTGCCTCTGCGTGTAGGGAGCCTGCCCGCCTCAGGTTGGGGCGGGAGAGCTCATGAGAGGCAGGAGAGCCCACCGTTGAGGTACGTAGAAGGGCCTGCTTCGATAGATAGTGGGAGCTCGTCATTGTGCTGAAGGGGAGAGCCAGTCAATGAGATTTGTGGAGGTGAGTCATCGCTGAGGTGCCTGAGAAGTGGCTCGCCCCGATAGTAGCAGAGCTCGTCACCGTGTCAAGCGGAGAGCTCATTAACAGATTGGGTGGAGTGGCTTCTCCCGTCTGCTTGAGGTACAGAAGGGCTCGCCTCGAGATGGGAGCCTCGGTCCGCCGTGTTGGGAAGGGAGAGTCATTAATAAGATTTATGTGAGGAGCTCCGCTCATGGAGGTAATGAGAAGGCCTCGCCCCGATAAGTGCGAGGGTTTCCGCCCGCCGTGTTGGCTGGGAGAGCTCGCCAATGAGATTTCCAGGTGGGAGCAAGCCCGCCCGTTTCGAGATACGTAGAAGGGCTCGTCCTGATAGATAGTGGGAGCTCGTCCGCCCAGGCTGAAAGGAGCTCACAATGAGATTTGGAGCCCGTCTCACAGTGTAGAAGGCTCTGCCCCGATAGGGATAGCTGGAGCTCTGCCCGCTCAAAGCCGGGGCGGAGAGCCTGGGCTAATAAGATTTGCTGTGGAGGAGCCCGCCTGTTCGAGCCGAGGCGGCCTGCCCCGGTAGATAGTGGGAGCTCGCCCGCCTCGTGTTGAAGGGAGAGAGCTGCCAATAAGATTTGCGTGGAGGAGCCCGTCTCGTTGAGGTACTGAAGGGCCTCTGCCCCGAGAAAAAGTAGTGTGAGCCTGGCCTCGCCCGTGCTGCTGAAGGGAGCTCGCAATGAGATTTGTGGTGGGAGTGAGCCCGCTCGCTGAGGTACGTAGAAGGGCTCGTCCTAACAGTAAGTGGGAGCCTGGCTCGCCTCGTGTTGGAAGGGAGAGCTTGCCAATGAGATTTGGTAGGGAGGACCGCCTGCTTGAGGTACCGAGAGCGGCTCGCCCCGGAGAAACAGAGCTCGTCCTCGCCGTGCTGAAGGGAGAGCTCACACGATTATGTGGAGGAAACACTGCTCGAGGTACGAAGGGCTCGCCCCGGCGATAGTGGGAGCTCGTCAGCCGTGTTGAAGTGGGGAGAGCTCACAATGAGGATTGCAGGGAGGGAGCCCGCCTATTCGGTGTACCTGAGAAGCGGCTCGCCCCGATAGGTGGCAGGAGCTCGCCCGCCTGTGGCCGCTGGAGAGCTCGCACGAGATGGTGTGAGGAAGCCCCGCCTGCTTGAGGTAGAGAAGGGCCTGCCCCGGAGCAGATAGTGGGAGCTCGCCCGCTCAGGTGCTGGGAAGGGAGAGCTCACACAAGACGGCAGGAGGAGCCCGTCGTTTCAGAGAATGGAGAAGGGCTTCCGCCCTGATAAGTAGTAGGGATTCGTCTGCCTGTGCTGGAAGCGGGAGAGCTCGCCAATGAGATTTGCAGGAGAGTCGCCCGCTTGAGGCCGTAAGGGCCTGCCCCGACAGTAGGAGCTCGGGCCCGCCCGTGTTGAAGGGAGAGCTCACAATGAGATTGCAGGGAGGAGCCCGCCTCACAGGTACGAAGGGCTCGCCCCGAGCAGATAGCGTGAGCTTCGCCCGCTCGTGTTGAAGCGGGAGAGTTTGCCAATGAGATTTGTAGGGAGGAGCCCGTCTGCTGAGGTACGCAGAAGGCCTGCCCCGATAGATAGCTGGGAGCCGTCCGCCCGTGCTGAAGGGGAGAGTCACTAATAAGATTTGCGGTGTGGGAGGAGCCCGTCTGCTTGAGGTACGCAGAAGGGCCTGCCCCATAGATAGGGAGCCCCGTCCGCCCGTGTTGAAGGGAGCTGGTCAATAAGATTTGCAGTGAGGAGCCCAATTGCTCGAGGTGCACCCGAGAAGGGGGCTCGCCCGATAGCAGGTAGGAGCTCGTCCGCCCCGGCTGAAGGGAGAGTCACAATGAGATTTCAGGGAGGAGCCCTTCTGCTCGAGGTACGTGAGAAGGGGCCTGCCCCGAGAGACAGTGGGAGCTCGTCCGCCTCGTGGTCAAGGGAGAGCTCGCCAGCAGCAATCACGCGGCTGGTCAAGCAAGACCGCAGGTGAAGTGTCAAGCTGCGGTGAGAATCCATCTTGTGGGGAGAGGTGCTTCGTATGAAGAGGCGCTCACAGAAAGAGCCGCTTTCTGTGTCCTTTAGTTATCAAAGGTGCGAACCGCTTTTAATGCCACTGATGGGGAATTTGGAGCGCTTGTCCGCCGTGCTTTCATAAACAGGGTTCTGGCGGTTCTCGCGCTCACGCCAAAGATTTCTCGCCATACCGGGCGGATGTAGCGGTGTGTGGCGATGGTGGATGCTTGATGTTCGCTTCCTTCGCTGGGGTTCCTTCGACGCCTGACCGCTTTTCCTCACCCTCCGCCGTGGAGCTGTGTTTCCCAGCTCTCTCATGGAGTTATGTTATTCTCAGCCTCGTCTAGGAATGCGTCCCAAGGGTGGGGAATGGTGCATCCCTGCACCTCTCTTCCCCTCTCCTCGCTCTCTCTTCTTCCTTCCTCTCTCTCCTCCTCAGCTATACCTCTTCTCTTTTTTCTTTCTTCCTTCTTTCTCTATCCCCAATGCCTTTCTCATCCGCTTCTCCTTTTTTTTCTCTCTGTCTCCTCTTTTTCTCCCCTCTTCTCCTTCTTCTGCCTTCTTTTCATTCCTTCGTCTTTTCCTTTGTCTCTTTCCCCTCTTTTTTTTTTTTTTTTTTTTTTCGAGGTACGCTTGCACCGGAAAAGCAACTGGTGGAACCGCTGCATCAAGGCAAGGGCAAGGAGGGTATTGCTTGTACTGTATGCTTTTTATGATGTAATCAAGAACGCCATTGATTGTATCCAACCATGACTTGGAATAAAGATGTACTTTTATTTCCATGAATTTTCCATTGTATGTATATATATATCTATTTTTTTTTTTACATTCGAACCGCTTCGAGACACATCCGACAATCCAAGGCTTCGCCCACTCGCCATCTAGGAACTCATAAGGCCCATTACTAAACGATGCTTCACTGACAAAGCGCTTAAGATGCTCTCAGATCCTATGTATGCTGTAAAGATTTTTCTCCATGGATTATAATTCTGTCCGACGACCCGAGATACAACATAAGGCCTCCCACCAGGCCTAGCTTCCCATGCGCCGGATTTTCTCATGGTGCAGCTTTTCAAGACCAAATCCCAAGACGCAACTCGGCCCGACTCTTGTTGTAGTGCCTGGGGCTGCCTTCCTCTTTGGTATTCCGTACGCCGTCGAACCTCGCCACGCCCGTCCAGAGTCGTTCGCACAAAGCAGGCCTCATCGCTGGTTCCTCCGAGGCCAGCCTCGATTCTCGGGTGACCCATCAACTTCGCCAGGCTAACGCTTCGTGCTGCAGCCAGGCAAATGGAGTCTCCGTTGTTGACCAGTCGCCCCATAGTGGGCCCACAGTACTTCAGGAGGTATTCGACCAACTCCCCTTCACAGCTCTTCCAAATTGGCTTTTCGTGGCTGGGTTCGAGGGTTCGATGGCGCATTTCCTGCTTGTCCATTTGATTGTGGGTGAGCCAAGACGAATAGTACTTTAATTCCGAAAGCCGCACAAAAGTCCTCGAATTTTGGCGTTGTCAAACCGTTTTCTCCGCGTCCGAGACCAAGGCTCTGGGACACCAAATCTGATGGCGATTGCTCGCCATATACGGTCACAGACCGCTTCCCCGCGGATTGCGGGCTAAGGGCTCCTACGCCACTTGGTGAAATAATTCACCGCCATCATTATAAATTTACATCGCCTTTGCCACGGGCAAGGGCCCCAATATGTCCAACCCCATCGCCGGTGGCCAGGGCCGGGTGATTGACGCCAAAGGCCTGGGCTGAGGCGTGATATTTAGAGTGTTCCCAGATTTCGCATCTTGACCAGTGGCCACTCAGGCTGTGGGCCAATAGTCCCCTGCCTTCAAAACCCTTCTACACACCAGCCCCGATATGGTCTTGATATGCTCGTGCACTCTCTTAGCACGTATCTGTCTTCTCCTCGCGATGCATTTTGTGGGCGGTGAAAAACTCGCTTCAGGTGAGAGGCTTCCTTGTGATTGCAAACCGGGAGGATTCACTTTATCTTAGCCGCTTCCTCGGGGTCAAGTTCGCAAGGTTCCGTCACATTATAATCCCAAATAGGGTCCGACCCGGGGCCAGTACTGACAGGCACTACTACGCCGCAGGCGTCAACTATGAGGGCTCATGAGGTGGTTCGCGCGTTGATACCCCAATGTCTTCCGCAAGGTCAGAGCCGGGCCACAAAGCGTCAAGACGAATTCCTCCGCTCGGGACGCACTTGGATCCGAACCGATACAAACTTTTAATAAATCACTGACCAAGATATAGAATCATTCCTCTCACTCGCCCGTATGTCTTCAATCCGCCCAATTTATCGCTGGGGAGCGTCATGGACCCCAGCTGATCGGTTCGTGAATGAATGAGCGAATTGGAGGCCTCGCTATTACGCCTCGCACTGCCCCGTTGTTGGAGGCGTGAACCCAAACCCGAGCGCATACTAATGTCTATACCTTCAAGAGGTCGGATTAAACCCAAGCTCCGCTTCCTTGCACTTTGAGGCTCCACTCCATAGAGAGCTTCATAAGGGATGTTGCCTTTGATTGCAAGTCGCAAGCTCTATCATGAATTTCATGATCAACTCGGCGATCCGCCCTTTTATGGCCGCTGTCAGACCGAATGCCGAATTCGCCGAAATTTCATGGCCCATTTCATCAACTCTCCTGCAGACCTCGTTTATGTAACACCTGCTTCATGGGGTATTCGGTCGGGACTTCTATGGTGTGAGCCTGGAAATAAGGACGAAGTCTCCGAGCCGCGGTCACCAGAGCTAATATTAATTTTTCCATTTTTGGATACCTCTCTCGCCTCCCTCGTGCTCGACCGCAGAGTAGACTGGTGTTGCATCCGGCCCCTTGTCTCGACGAGTACCGCGCTAGTTGAAAAATTTGATACTGCCAAATATAGTGTGAGGATTTCTCCTTCTACCGGCTAGAACGGGTGGCGAAGCCTGGGCATGTGTTTTCAAGGTTACAAACGCTTCTTCACATTTCTCATCCCATTGAAAGGCTTTCAAACTTGAAGAAAGTTTGGCATTTGTCACTTGCCCGACACGAATTGACTTAGAGCCGCGATCCTCCCTCGTTAGTCGTTGTACTTTATCCCTACGGTGATGGCGAGATGTCTAAGAATGCTTTATTTACATCCGATTTGTTTCAATTCCGGGCTGACTATGAAGCCTAGAAATTCTTCCTGACATCCGGGCTGGGCGCATTTCGCCCCGACATTCGCCTTCATGTTATAATCCTCAGATCCGGAACGTCCCGAGAGGTGCCAGCGATGTGGAGACCGGCCGTGATGTAATGCACAAGATGTCAGCCTATGTATACCTCCGCCCAGCCCCATCTCTGCTTCTCAAACATCCGTTCACTAACCTCCGGTAGGTTGCCCTCGATACCTTGGTGGAGCCTAAACGGAGCCATTCGACAACGCAGGGTCCCCCCAGGCAAAGGATGAACACGCTTCTCTCCCGCCACCGGGGTCCATGCTTATCTCGGTTATAACTGAGAACGATCCATGAAGCTAAGGAGCCTGGGCGGCCCGTGGCATCTACACAAGGTCGATCCCGGGTAGGGAAGCTCGTCCTTCGTTACGCGGTTTATACCTGAAATCACGCAGCCGCCATTTGCCATTTGCTTCGACGAAAGTACAACATCAAGCCAACCACTCCGCACTCTACCCCTCCCCGACATTGCCCCTGCTTGGAGATTTTCTGCCGAATCTCTTCGATGGCCTTTTGTCTCTCCGCGCAAACTTCTCGCGCTTTTTTGCTTAACCCGCTTGAGACGGGTTGGTGTTTAGCTTACGAGCGATGACTGAAGTGGGTCGATGCCACTCATGCCTATCCTCGTCCATGCGAAGATGTCCCTGTTCTGCCTTAGAACTGTGTGAGGGGGCCTTTGAGGCCTTCTGCTAATTTGGAGCCAATATAGGCAAGATGCTCCGGGTCGTCATCCAATGTTACCGGCCCACTTTCCGAGGGCCTTCGCCGCGAACACTTCATCACGCATACCGCTTTCCACCCATGCTCACATTGTCGACCGTTTTTGTTTCATAGAGGCGGTATAGCATTCTCGTGCCACTCGCTGATCCCCTCGAACCGTCCCAACGCCGCATCGTTTAATTTGACACTGTGTGTGTCGGTGATGACGATCGCAGAGGCCCGCCAAAGAACATGTTGCGCTGACGGGCGCGTCTAATTATGAGAAACCTTGTCATTGCCGCGTTAGCAAGGGGCTCCCGTTAGCACCGCTTGATCGATCCCAACCCGGGCAATTGACCCTTTCTCCCAGAACCCACTGAGATGAGCGCTGACAAAGTTCTAGCTTTTCTTCCAATTCTATTTTGTCGGGCGTCGATGCAAAATGATGTCGGCCGCAGCCCTTCGCTGTTCACGCAGAATCCATAATCGCAGATTTATTACAATCGCGAAAGGATTACCAGCGGGTCAGCGCCAGGTGCCCCCCCATGTCTCGCCGCATCTTTAAGGCCGCAAGTGGCCTTCCGAAATAACTGAGCTCTTCCTCCAAGAAATCCTCCCGCCGAGATCACGGATTTCCCCTCAGGTTGCTGATGCGGGGTCGTCGCCTGACGAGGTGGTGGCGGCGGAGCCGCCTGATTCTCGTTCGGTCCGCCTCGAGCTTGGTTCCCAAGATATAAACGTCAGAGATATCTCGCACCGATCGGATGACTGACTTTCTTCAATCGATCAGCTTGTCCGTGGCGATGTCCAGAACCTCGAACCGCAGCGATTGAGCATCTGCAGCTTTGATTTCATCTCGCGCCGCCATCTTAGGAATTGCTCGCCCGCATCATGTAACTCGGCGATAATCGAGGTCAAGATGAGTGAAGTGTCGAGGCTAATACGCCGGCGGTTTTTGGTCGCACGCCAAAGCATCCCTAAGATTCCCCGTCTTAGGATCGCTCCGCCCGCCCTCGAGATTTCTCTCGGTCGCTTGTTTCGGGGTTCGCCTCACGCTTCTCATGTCTTTGTTACGGAAGAATCTTTCTTGACGTGAGGGCCTCCCTCCGCTTTTATGTATTTTTCGCTTTGCAAGAACCTCGCCATGCTAGCTTGAGGGTTCTTTGAGACAGAATGACGTGTCTTTGGATCGCATCTCAACTCAAGAATGAAGGCCTACGCGAACTTTTCTTCGGGCAATATCTATCTTCAAGGACTCGCATTAAACCGCTGCACGATGACTTCAAATTCTTCCCGTGTTTCCCGCTTGATGGCACAGATGGTAGCTCGGGCTTCCTCGTGATGTCCTGCAGCCCCGATGAAGTGGGAGTACTAACGCGCATTGATAACCTCTTCCGAACGAGGAAATCAAGCCACAGGGGATTTTGTCAACTGTGCCATAGCCGGCCTTTTGTGTGTGGCGAATGCCCCGCACCGAATACGGTCCTGGATAATCTATGCAATCACCTAATTTCTTATAGGTGCATTAGATGGTCTAATTAGATCTTTGACGCCATCGAACGCTTCTACTGGAGGCATTCAATTTACCGATGGGTAGCTTTTAGCACCTCCGGTGAAAGGTGATTCTTGTCGCACTGCCAGTATCCATGGCAACTGGGTGCCTTTAACTACCTCCTTACGGCTTAGCTCTGTTGGAGGTCCCCGAACCTTTGCTCCCCATGTCTCGCTTCTCTCGTGATCAAAGCAGGATGTTGTGCCCCACGTTTCGCCACGCCCCTCCCCGTGGCATCGCTTCGCTTTCTTTCCCCACAGGCTAGTTGTGTCACCGCTGGCTAGGACTCACCGCCTCTGCAGATTTCTGGGGAACACCGCAGCCGTGCCGCCCTCGCGCGAGGAACATCAGGACCCTTCCAGTCCGTCGCTCTTCTCTGGTACAGACGGTTCGTGAGTTGTTCATTCTCTACCAAGCGCCGCTGACGAGGCGAGCGCTTCCACCGCTTGTGTTAGCTCGACGCTTCGGCCGCCCCGTGGTCATTGGCCTCCGGACTGTGATCTCGTGTCCTTGTAGGATTAGCGTTGTTCTGCCGTGTTCCCCGGTTGATACCTATCAGCAATCGAGAACAAGTTACGTTTGCAAGAACAATGCTCCCGCCGCACGGCGCCAACCGGAGCGATGCTTTTTTCAACCGAACCGGGCTGGAGCGTGTCGGGTCGCTGCTGGACCAAGACCGCGATGGGCTGAACTGCAGGATGCCCTGGACGCTTCGGGCCGTGAGGATCGCCGCAACGCCGGTTCGCGCCCCGTAGCAATGCAAAAAACCAGAGCGCGGGTCGGGCGGGGCTTTGCCCAGCCGCCCGATGCCGTCGATTCCTGAGGTAAAATATAATGCTTTAGGTTGTTTTAGTAATAAGGTCCGAGCGAATGCATCTTTCATCATCGGTGGCCTCGTGACAGGGATGATCTGCCTGATGACTAGGAGTCCCTCCCATTGGAGGATATGTTTCATTGTTAGGCTTAGATTTATAAATGGACTAGTCAGTTTATTTGGATAATCCTCCTTTTATTGGAGGATTCCCATTTAACTATTTTCATTACTTTTCCGAACCTAATGATATTAGACTTGATCACAATAGGTTGTTATCTTTAGGAATATTCTACCTTCGTTATTGGAAGGATTTGGTTGATCAAGTTGAATATGGGCCTCCTCCCTATTTTTCCAAACCCATGTTTTGGGCCTAATGAGCCTACCCGTCGCTATGGAGGGGACACATGGCGGCACTACCCCATTGCTTTACTCCAAGCCGGCGAGTGGGATACTTGGTCCACTCTTTATATCCTCACTGGGTCGAATAATGCATGCATCTAGTAGTCACAGGTTGGGGTCACTAATGTCAACTACAAAGTATAATCAAATTTCTAGAGACGCAATAACCTTGCTCTGTTACCACTTTGTTGGAAGGAAGATAGAGGAAGATGAAAGACAAACTTGAAGATAGGAGAGACTAGATGATGAGGGGAAAGATGCTACTTATATTATTGAAGGCTTCTTGTTTTTGGCTTTGATTACAAACTTAAGAGATCACCCTTATTTATACTATTAGCACCTTTCAACCAATAGCTAGACTGTTCCAACAACAAATATAATCTAATGGTTAGGAAATGTTATCTAAAATTCTTCTGGTTCAAACCTAACCTCATTCTAGAGAACCCTATGGAAATATCTAGAATAGACTTCTAGAAGTTGGGCTCTCTTATGTTTCCTACACTTTGGGCTTTCAGTTAAACTCCTAAGCCCAAAACCTAATGACCCAAAATCATTTCAATTAAGACCCAAAATACATAAGCCCAAAACCTAATGACCTAAAATCATTTCAATTAAGACCCAAAATACAAATCAAGTTTTATTTCAACAGTAGGCACATTGCCAAACCACATTAAATTTATGTGTATTCTTTTTATTTTTCTTCTTCGATTCTTATCACCATTCTTGCTTGATTCTCAACAGTTTTTAATCCATAGATTGATTTTAAATGATGGAGCCTAATCGACAAGAACTTGTCTATTTAAATACCACTTGAACTCGAAAAGCATAACCCTCAAAATGGAAAGACTTCCGCATAGATTCTACACTCAAAGCATCACTTACGAAACCCATCTACTTCTTGCATAAAAGAAAAAAACCAAGCAAGAGACTCCAGAAAGCAATAATGGAGTGGCTTCATTACAAGAGAAGAGGGGACAAGAGGGAAACATGGATGGACAGAGTGGCTTCATTTTTGTCCTGTCATTCTCTTTATGTTGTCACTCCACTACACAAGCTCTAAGGCCTGGTTATATGAAACCGCCATTTATGGCTGAATCAAGCTGCGCCCTCCACCATTATGATCATACTTCCTAACGCTATAAATTGTGTTTTGATGAATAGTTTTAAATAATGCGCGATCTAAGAGTTACTGATACATCCGTAACATGAAATCCATTCATGTATATTCAGAACTTTGGTTGAGTTCTACTACAGAGAACATGAAATCCATTATATCTACATTCATCTCCCCTACCTTCATTCTCGCTTTCTTTTCTAATAGGATGAAATCAACAAAGTGGGTTAGCATTAGGAGCATACTTCCAGATTTCTATCGCTTTTTTATGCAATTATATTTCTTGTCCTGTATTAGTATGTACCACAACTTTTTCAATAATATTCAAGTCTTTTTTATAATGTGGTATCAAAGCCTCAAGCTTAACAAATTATGCTAACCTAACTCCTAGTCAAGTCGTTGCCATTCCATCACAAGCTGCCAGATCCGTCAATTTTCACCAAAGACAACCGCCACCTTTCTTCACTTCTTTGTTATAGAATGCAAAATATATACTTTACTTTTTAGTTGTGAAACTAACTAGGAATGTTAGATTGACATACTAGTTGTAGATATCTAGCTCTTGTATTTATACATGTTTTGATCAATGAAAACTAAAGGAATTCATTTCAAATTTCTATTCGTTATTTTTATATGGCACGTGTCCTGGGTTTGGTAAGAGTTCAGTGTCGTCACCTCACTTATTCTGTTTTATTGATTTGTGTCTATGGATCTATTCTATTTGTTATTTGATCCCTCCACATGTGGGCATGATGCTACACGTGAAGGATGAAAGACATGATATTCATATTAAATCCAAATCCTTAAAGAGTTCGCACCGCAGCCAACATATCTCACTTCAACCTTAAATGATAGTGTGAGCATGTTCTTAAGGCATTCACACCTCAATTATGTGGGAGCGAAATTTCACACCCTCTAGGGCCAATATGGTGTGAAACACCCTAATCCACCGACTTTATTCTTTTTCAATCTCGATTTTCATTTGTAATTGTATAATAAGACTTGAAACATGATCGGAAAGCCGCAGGTCAAGTCTTTACCAATATATAAGAGGTTATAATCGCAAAACGTATATACTAGTTTTAGAGATTAAACAACCTCAATATAGGGATGTTCTTAGTTTTGCTAGATTTGTAGATTTAAAGAACAAGCTGTTGATTGCTTTTTCTTTCAATAAAAAAATATTTATTCTTTTGCTTTCAGGATGGCTGATTTATGCTTATATGGTGGATGATTACTTCTCCAACATGCTCTGCATTCTAACTGTGGAGAAGCTGATTTGGGGTTCTAAACCCATGGTGACAGGTAAACATTTCAACACCAAAGGTAATTACTTAATCTCTCAATCTTTGGATCTTTTGATATGTCTGGATCATTGTTGAAGGTCGAGTGAGACTCAACTCATTAGAATCACTGAATAAATATTATTATGAGTTTTCATGCTAGAATATTTAGGTTTCTTGACACTTGCTAATCCAAGAGGTACATCGAAATGTTGTCCAATTTATCCACTCATTGCCCACGAAAATTATCTCTTTCAAGCTAGATTCGAAGAACCCAGTTGGAAGTAGAGTCGAATACACGAGCGCGATGGGGCCGCCCAACTTGGGTCTAAGTTTTGAGGGTCGGGCTGTGAAACGGTACCAATAAAAGTCGAGCCTATCGGGCTCGAACTTAATAAAGTCTGGCAGTTTCCATTGGGTTGTGGTCGGCCAAATAATAAGGTCTAATTATGCCAAATTTTTTTTTAAGGCGATGTTATTAAAGAGCAATCGAATTTTTTCTCTAAATTCAAGTTTTAACCCTAGGTTGTGGACTCCTGATACGATTCCTTATTGGCTAGAAGAAGTTAGGTTATGATAATTATTTAGCATTATTTACTTGGTTATGATATTACAAGATTCTAATATTATTATATTGTCTAGGTTCTATCATTTTGTGTATTAAATAATGTTACTTATTTCCATATTGTTATTTTTATTTAAAGAATGGTAGAAATATGTATTTTAGCATTTTTTTAATATTTTCGCCCGTTCGCTAGCAACCCAGAATCGGCCACGCTCAAAATATGGTTTCAATAAAAGTACGACTAGCCCACCTCGTCCCGCTTCCTTATCTAGTAAAGTTCAAAATGTATCAAGGTTAAACCATGCCATTTCACGCCTGTAGAATTTGCACTTAAATAATTTCAAGAAGAGGAAGAATTGTCTAAATCACCAAGAATGGAAATCCTAATGAAGCAAAAACCCGAGGCCTCCTTTCGATTAATTCTCTATATTTCTTTAGTTAATACATTTATAAATCACCTAACAAAACTATACAAAACCCAAAATAGACAAGATAAAACATATAATTAGATAAACATCTATCAAGAAAATCCATCCTAACGGACTAATCTCTATAGCCACTATACCTACAAGTAACCACGCCACTTCTAGGTGGAACTAGGTAGTTATAAATTTTGTGTCCACCACCGCCCACAAGTCCGAAGGGCCGTGTAGCTGCGCGTGAGCGACACCTGCAAATATTCCGATTCCGCCCTTCCCACCAGCGTGACGGGGGGCGCATGGAGCCCCGTCGATGTGCCTCTTCCACCGTGGTTGCCGGCCACCAACGAAAGTATCTCCAACCACCCGCCCCTTTGTCCAAATTGCCGGGAACAACAAGTCTTCGTGAGCTTCTCGGGGTCCACAACCATACTTACCTAGGTTTTTGCCTCCGCTCCTTTGATTCCTTCAACTGGCAAACATTCAGAGGTAGCTGTGGTTTATGGGTCCAAAACTCTTCAGGTGGTGCTTTATATGGAATAGTGGTTATTTTCTATGTAAAATCCTATTTTTCTAGTATTTTTCAGATTTTCAAAAGCTTTGCTCGAGTTAGATCTCGCTCTGGGGACTAACAAGAAACCTCAGGTGGAGTTGTGTGTTATTATTTCCATAATGCAGGGCATGTACGCCACGATTGTAGGAAGTTGCAGAATAGAAATTGAAGGTTTCAATATGTTCATGAATCATTGAAGGGTGCCTCCACTCCTAGCAATATGCTTGTCGGGACAGGTAAACCTAACACATGTCTTATTTTCTTTTCCTCCAAATGGGTCATCACTCGAGCAACACATCACATGAGACAAGTAATTCAAGTTTATTTACTATGTTTCAGACAACATTGCATAGTAACACATGAAAAAAAATGTCGCTTTCTTCAAAAGCCATAACCGTTACCCGAAGTTCAAAATTAAAAACACAAAACACCATACATCAATGTGGAGCTGAACAAGGGATGGAGAACCAACAAATGAAAAACCCAAAGAAGACGAAGGGAGGAGGAGGCTTACCACCGGAGAGGAGCAGATCAGCAGATAGGAGAGCTTCGACGGGGAAAGGCAATTGCATGAGAAGAGAAGAAGGGCCGAAGGAGAAGAAAAGCCCTTAACGCAGACAAATTTAATTCGCCCAATTGTCGCAGCCCCGCCGGGCAGCATTTTTAATCCACCGCCGTAGTTGATGCGGGCGGCATTTAAAAATTTAATTGTTTAGCTAGGTTTAAGGCAATTTGTTGCATCAATAGCCGCAATGTCGCTTCACTGCATTTGGCTCTTCAAAACCGCTGCTCGTTCGCATTTTAGCAAGGTGGAACCAATTGCCACCGCTTTCGCTTGCCACATCGCGCATTACTTTAGTCAATATTTTCCTTGCGAACTGGATGTATTTTATTTTCAAACGCATCATTCCGCACAAAACTCACAAATATATGCGGCAAGAGCCACATCTCAGCTCGCTCCACTTCAATTTCGCGAAATACACATCACCAAAATATCTAACTGACATATTCTAGAATAGTACATTATCAGAAAAGAATAAAATAAAATAAAAGAGATAAAGCAGAGTACAAATGGAGGTTGGTATTTATGACGACTATGGCTGAAGAATGCGATTTCCTCACTCCATATCTTTTGTTTTTCTAATAGAAAGTCTCTGAGAATGTACCAGCACCACACACTAGATATTTGAGTGTTTGATTACTTTTACCTTCTTGTACTAATTAATCGGTATCGCTGCCCTTTATCTGCTTTGAACCGGCTTATTGATCCTTTCTTCTTGAATTTACTACAACACCGGGAGTTTATGTTACACTGTCACAAACTGGCAAAGAGTGAATCTTTCCAAGTACATTATAATCTTTTTCATATATCCTCCCAACATAAGAAGTGGTATTTGACAAGAGCCAACCAAGTTTTAAAGTTTCATAATGTCAAATTACAAAGAACAAAAGATGGCATCCACCAAAGAAAGCACCACAACACACAAGGCCAACCAAAATCGGTGCAGTATTTTCATGGCAAGAGCAGCACATCTGAATACAAGAACGCAGTACTCTCGAAATTCATTTAGTGTCAGAACCGACATCCACTAGGGAAAAAAAATGTTTGAGATGACTACAAATACATTATAGAAATTCAATTAAAGAAACAAAAGAAAATAGGACAAGCTCACATACAAGTATATGAAAAAGTTAATTATCAAATGAATTCCTAAAATTAAGAAAAGAGAAGATATTCGCCCATCATAAAGATGATGCAAATTTATTTAGAAAATTTTGATAACAAAAAGTCAATTTCAATAAATTAACTATCCAAATGACTTGTTAGATAGAATTGATGTAATACAATCAGACACAGTGTTAATAATAATTTTCTAGAACACGTCAACGCGGCTCATCGTACTGTTCAAACAAAACCCCGCCAGCGGTACGTTTTAAGAAGGTCAGCTAACTGTTCCAAAGCCTGCCTGGAGCTTGCTAATGTTAGACCTGCAAGTGTTAATATACGTATCAATAGCTCAACTTTTGTGTATAGGAAGTAAACACATGCATACATGTAATTGAATCTAATAGTGGCATTGCATCATTGCTAAATATGCAAATCGTAAAAACCAGACTATTACTTGCAATAAAAATTACTAGGGTCAAGCTGATTGAAACCATATCAAAGTACTGATCATGTATCAAAACATATATAAAGGCCACACCTAAAAACCATCCAAATAGTGGTAAAGAGGGAGTTCAAGGCTTACCTGACGACATATATGAAATCCAATTTTCAGAGACCATAACCTCAATAATTTCATAACCAATATATTGAGTGGTACACCAAAATTGGTAAATGAAGGGATCCAAAAAAGTAGATAGGTGATGGTAGTTTTGGCTCATCACAAATCCCAAAGGAACTTTACTTTGAGGAATACGCCGACGCTTAATGAAGAATCGAATTTTTACTTTCACTACCAAATTTAGCGCCTCATTAAGTCCAAAGACTGCTTTGAAATCATCAAACCTCTAGTCGCATAAGCCATATCGCGCTTTTCTCTATATTCAACAAGACCAATTCTTCCAACCCCAAGAGTAGAAGTATTTTGGTTTAGGAAACCCACTGGCATACATGCATTTCCTTTCCCAGATATGATCCAGCCCTTAGTCTGAGAGTCAACAATTTTGGAAGCTTCTCCAAAATGGGCATAGGATCACAATCTATCCTACACGCTTCCAATGTCAATTGAGAAAGATTCTGAGGAAATTGAAAGGTTTCAGTTAATTTTTGCATGCATCCTTTTATGTCCAACTTACAGAGATGGGGGCAAGAGCTCATGGCAAGGGATGGAATGCTACACTCATCTGATGCCTTGAGGTACAAGGATTTGATGACTACTATGTAGTTTTGGCAATGGAGTTTGGAAAATTCAACCCTTCTACCAGCTCACATCTTCCTTTCTATTACCAAGACAAGAATCCTGCTCGAATTGTTCGAATCCACCGGGCTTCAAGGTTGCGCCCGATGAATATGAAGATTTTGACCAGATCAATTTTCAATGGATCGTCTTCTTCGTCCTCAATGTAAAGATATTCATGTTTGTAATCTTCCAACGACATCCGCACTCGCTTAAGATTATTTATATCCAAAGTCCTGCAAATTCCTTTAAGTTGCCTATAGATAATGGAACATTTTTAGTCCAAAGATAGTCTTAATCCCAAGTACCTTAAATGTATCTGGCTCTAATTATACTTAAATTTTTCAATTCTTAGAGACCTTCCAAATCTAGCACTCTAAGCACTTTGAAGCATTTTAGCAATGAAATCTAGTTGCAATGTTCAAAAAATCTCCAAATTGAAAACAAGAGAGAACGGCGTGAGCCGGAGTAGTGTTCAATGGAAGCATACCTTCAAAGTCGAAAAATACCTTTGTCGACTGGATTTTGATGAAAATAGAGAAGAACTAGTGGAGGGAAGAGATGAGGATCTAATACAATATTAGTTCCAAAGAAGTCAGGTTTCTTGCCTTTCAATAGCCAACTCGTATGAAGCTCAAGGAACCCAAGATTCCATAACCTCAGATTAACACTCGCCCTCACCATTTGAATCAAGTTTCATTGATTAACTCGCTCAAGTAAATCTCAGCCGTGTTCGTGCTTTGTCGATCTTGTCGTTAACACAAAACCTTCAAAGAATCCAATAAAAGGAGAAGCTGTGGAGATGAGTTAGTAATCTTTCCTGTAAGAGGCTTAAGTGAAGAAAAAGCATGGCTTCGTGCAAGAGGGCAAATCGATGTAGCCTGTTCAAGATCGCTATTACTCTGCTTAAGTGTTCTCTATAGCAAGATATTACGCATTAATGTTGTCATGTACCTTTCTCCATTCTCGTATGTGACATATTTCTCGACAAAGAAACTCCCAATACTACTATGGCTAACGGTAAGCCATTACATTTGTCCACCATCTCTCGCCTGCTGCACAAAACTGGGATATCAAAGATCAACATGATCAAGGAACGCCTTCCTACTAAACAAGTCCCTACCTCTTTTTCGTAAAGAATTTGTATTTCCCGGGAAGAACGAGCATCCAGATGCAAAGTAACGCCCTACGCCGAGTTGTAAGAAGTAATCGCTGCCCTTCCCCATCGTGGAACACATTTCAAGGGACCGTGATCAGAATGCCACAAAGACAACCTCCACTCCGAGGGCCCACACATCATCCGGGAATACTAACATTCGTTATCCTTCGGGATGTCCTCATGAAGGAAATCCCAACTTCGCTTCTGCAATTTCTCCACCATCTCCCATTTCGTTTCTTTGTGGATGACCAAATCTGTTTAATAATCGCATATAAACGCCTTCAGGCTACAATCTTGGGACACATAAGCCTGCACGATAACTGAAAGCACTCCACAACTTGTGTATGATTATAGACTTCTGCAAGGTTGTCTTGCCACTGCCACCCATTCCCACTGTGAAATCACGCGGCGCCTGTCTCCCACCGATCATTGGTTCACAAGCTTATACGCTTCATTTTCCAGGCCCACGACAACATGTTCTTCAAAGATGAGGGAGGACCTTCTCGCATCCCCAAAGATCCGAAGCTCAGAACGCCACGCTCGCTCTCTTCCCAATATTTTTTATTCCAAGTGCTTCCGTCTATTTGAAATGTCTGAGGGCCAAGTTGGATGGCTTCAACTTTCTTGCCAACTATGAAGTGCTTTATCAACTTTTGAAGGCATCTGAAGGAGGCGCCCTCACGATCAAGCAGCCAGATGAACATGTCTATGATGTCCTCAAATTTCATAAATACTTTCTTCCCCGATCTCGTAAACCCAAGCACAAGACTTCTAATCTTCTTCTTGCTTTGTCCGCCTTTCCAAGAAGCACCGCACGCTCTTAGATCAGCTTGACTTGTCCGCCCACACCTTTGAAGAATTTGTTTTCAATTAGCATGTCACCGATCCTCTGACAAAGAAGGAAACAAGAGCCTCGTCGCCATTAATGTAAATGCTCTCTCTCTAAGGAAATACCGGTGTAACACTCTTCTCTTTCCTTTGATACTAACACTGAGATTCCTTCAACACCTTGTCATAATTACTTGTTCTTCCATTAATGCATTTAGGAATTAGAAAATTATAATGTTCAAACTCCCTTCAATCGGCTGATGTAAAACTTGGCCGAAAGAACCGCCTCGAGGGTGACCGCACCGATTCCGATAAATGTGATACGATACAATCACAAACTCCTAGACTAAATCGGCGTGGATGATTCGCCGAGATTCCGACACTAACTCCTGGCCAACTCCTACTTTATTTGAGAATGAAAAAACCGATTCCCTAACCTCTCAATTTGTTTTTACCCTGACAACAAAAAAAACCATTTTTTAAAGAAATCTAAAATTTATCTTCAAAAGTACCAAAAATGAACACTTTTTCACTTCAAAATTATCAAAAATATGTTTTTACCCATCACAACAAAACCATTTTTTCCGTAAATCAGATTTGTCTTCTTCAAAAGCACCAAAATCAACACTTTTTCACCGTCTTACCTCGACCAACCAGTTTTCTAACTCCTCGTCAATGGCCTGGCGTCGCAGAAGTGGAAACCCGTGAAATTTCTAGTTAGATAGATCCGGGAGCGAGGCCACGATGGAAGGGCGCCATGAAGACGAAGAAATGAAAGAAGAAACTTACTCGCAGAATACCGCCAGGCAGAGAAGAAGAGTGGCAGAGAGAGCGAGAGAATCCATAGACTCGTCGTCGATTAAGCTTTCTGAAGAAGAAAGGAGAGATGAGGGCTAGTGAAACAAAGAAGAAGCAGAGAACTGTCGTTGGGCACTTCATTAAAATGGGTTAGAGCATCTCCAATGGTAAAGCTCCATTTGGGGTTCCAAAAGTTATAAATGGAACCTAAAACAGTATTTTGGAACCCCAAATGGAACCAATTATCTTCTATCACTCCAATCATAATCTCCAAATGAGTATCTATTTTAATATTTTATTATATTGTGTATAAAAAATAGCCGTTGGGAAAGTTACTAACGAAGGTGAAATTAATTTTTTTTTCCTCCTGATTTTGCACTAAAACCTAAATGTAAATTTGAACCTCAAATTTTTGAGTTCTATTTTCGATGATCGAAATAATCCCCGTCAAGGACTATGCCGACGGGTTGAGATTCCATTTTGACGATTATTTTATTTATGACCATATACCGACTGTTGGAGTATGCTCTTATGATCCGCATATAATTACTTTAAAAATGCCACCAACTCGGGTTTTTCAATTTACGATAAAAATGGGTTAACAGATTTACAACTATCATGTAAACGACAGAGAAAAGCATGAGCTAGCTGGACTTAATTTCCATCCGCAAGGACCGCAACCCACCCATGGAACCCACCACTAGCCGCCTGCTTCTTTTAATTATTACTTTACTTTTAATCATTCTGCCAGCTCCTATAATTAATTATATATCTTTTGAAATAGCTTTAGAATAAAAGTAAAAACAACTTAAAAAATATTTTTTGAAAACATATTGTTTTTAATTGTTAGAAAATATAAAACAATTTTATTAGCAAATTCTGATTTTTTTTGGGTTAAAAAAAATAAAAAAAATATTCTAAAAATAGCATATCGCTACCTAGTTCATACAAGAAAGCCTCAAAATTTCAAAAAAAACAATGTCTATGAAGGTAAGGGGTCTCAAATTCGAATATAAGGAATAATTTATTATATTATAACTAAAGTATTTAATTATAAAAAAAAATCATTTTAAAAATAATTGTTTTAAGCAATCATTTTTAAAAAAAAAGTCATCGGATTAATAAGATTTAATTCAATTGGTTAAAAGTTTGGACATGTATAAGCTAGATATAGGAAGGTGAGGGGTCTAGATTTGAGTCACCTGTGAGGACAAATTTGTAAAAAAAAGAATTTAATTTAATTGGTTAAAAGTTTGGACATGTATAAGCTAGGAAGGTGAGGGGTCTTAGATTTGAGCTCGATTTCCATGAGGACAAATTTGTGAAAAAAGAGATTATTATAATATCATTAGATCTAACAAAAAAAGCCTAAGATCCTCCCACAATCTAGAATTCCCTCTGATTTCGTTTAGCGGGAATCACTACAATACACTTAACGCTTTTATCCCTTTTTTTGTTTTCCAGTAACCATTTTTCCAAGATGCCCTTGAAAAGGAGAGAAAGACGAGAAGCCCGTTCCTTTACTTTATAAATATGGTTGCTCTTTTTGTAAAGATAAATTTCGCCGTTGATCTAATAGACATATCTTCTATAAAAATTTGGTGTCATTAATAATCATCTTTGTCGTGTCAGGCAATGATCCTTTCACAATCATAGGGGCTTTTTTAAATAATAATATTATTTTAAAAAATATTATTTAAAATAAGGTAGAAAAATAAATATTTAGGAATCTATGGTACTTAGTGTCAACGAGGCGCCACATAGATATTTCATAAAATTCTGAAGTCTTGTCTTCAAGACACGATTTCAATGTAAAATTTTGAAGTCGTGTCTTCAAAACACGATTCAAAGGTAAAATTTTGAAGTCGTGGTTTTGAAAATACGATGGAAGGTAAAATTTTGAAGTCGTGTTTTGAAAACACGATTTCATTGTAAAATTCAGAAGTCGTGTCTTCAAGACACGATTTCAGTGTAAAATTCTAAAGTCGTGTCTTTAAAACACGATTTCATAAATAACCTTAAAAATGCACCAACAACCTTCTTCCCTGATTCAACAGTTCATAAATAAAAAATCAAAAGTGTCCTTCCAACATCAATATGTAAACCATAAATGCAACTTAATAAACTACCCGATGATAATGTCCAAAATATATAATAATGTCCAAAATGATAATATTCAAAGTATGTGTTAGTAGAAAGTGTCTAAAAAAGATTCTAAGTACAAAGGTCATTAAGTCCAACTTATACATAAAACCACTAATGCGTGCCACATGAAGGAATCTTTCTTCTTCTTTGTGGTCTGCCTATCATATACTTGCATCTCTCGACATATTAGAAGGACCCTCACGCGATACTCTCATATCTTCACTTCTCGCTCTCTTCCTCCCACGCCCTCGTCCCGTCTAATTTGTCCTTGAACTAATGGTTGTTGTGATGGCATAATTAAGGTGTTAGTAATGGAGTAGATGGCTCTAACTCCTCAATTTTCTACTTTCTACTAACACATACTTTGAATATTATCATTTCGGACATTATTATATATTTCGACATTATCACCATGTAGTTTATTGTCGTATTTATGGTTTATATATTGATGTTGGAAGAACACTTTTGATTTTTTATTTATGAACCGTTGAATCAGGGAAGACGGTTGTTGGTGCCTTTTTAAGGTTATTTATGAAATCGTGAGCCAAGACACGACTTTAGAATTTTAAGACCGAAATCGTGATTTTGGAAGACACGACTTCGTATTCTTACATCAAATCGCGTTTTCAAAACACGACTTCAAAATTTTACATCGAAATCGTGTTTTGAAGACACGATTTCAGAATTTTACATTGAAATCGTGGTTCAAGACACGAATGTAATTTTATAAAATATCTACGTGGCGCCATCGGGCACTAAGTACCATGATTCCTAAATATTTATTTTTCTACCTTATTTTAAATAATATTTTTAAAAATAATATTATTATTTAAAAAAGCCCCAATCATAGGGGGCGAGCTTTAGCGGTGTAGGTAGACGGGTATTTTTGTAATTTTATAATATCTAAGGTTTTTTTGAAAGAGACCCACATTAGTCTTCAAAACTAATGTTTTAAACATCCTTAACTAGGGAAATCTGACTTCCCAGTTATAGAATCCATAATACTTAATCCTTTTTTGGCGAGACAATCCATAATTCTATTTGCTTCTTTAGATACGTGACAACAATGATATACATTTAGCTCTTGAGACAATTTCTAAACATCTTTCATTAATCAAAATGATAGAACAAGGAATGGTGATCATTTTAATAAAAGAATCTATAACTATTTTGGAATCACCTTCAATATCTAAATTTAAATAACCATTAATCTTGGTAGCTAATATCTCATCTCTTATGGTCATGCATAACACAACAATGATTGAGCAATCGCTAAATTTCTGCTGGGCAAATATCCGATTAATACCATTAAATCTCTAGTGACCCACCTGACAATGTTGTTATTTTAAATTTTTAATCCATCAAAATTTAATTTGAACCTATCCTTAATAGGGGCAATCCAACAAATCCATTTTTCAACCATTCTAGAAACACTGTGTCCTTCAATTTGAAGGAAAGGGTCAATTAAATAATCTTGCAAATTTTGAAAAATTTTAGTGACTTTCTCAATAACGAAATTGTTTTGGTTATTTTTAAATACTACTTGATTTATGTGGTTCCAAACATTCAATATAATTATGTTAATCTTTCCCATAGGATAATCGAATAATTTGCAGTTAATTTTATAGTTTTTACATACAATTCCTAGCCAAGAAAGGAAATCAACCTCATATGAGATGGGTGTGGGGCAATTATATCTAATACGATCCCAAATATTTTGAATAAAAGAATGTTATTTAAAATATGGTTGATATTTTCAATGTAGAGCAATATCTAGGGTTATTATAAATAGAAAATACCCTTTCTTGTAACCCTAATTTGATATAGTGAAGTTTTTCTTGGTTGTTCATATTGTCAAACCATGTAAATTTGTGTGTGCATTCTTCTTCTTCTTTGTTTAATTTCTTTTACTTTTATTGTGCTGGCAGAGCAATATCTAGGGTTATTATAAATAGTGAATACCCTCTCTTATAACCCTAATTTGATATAGTGAAGTTGTTCTTGGTTGTTCACATTATCGAACCATGTAAATTTGTGTGTGCATTCTCCTTCTTCTTTGTTTTCTTTCACTTTTATTGTGCGTGAATACAACAATAATATTATGTGGCGACTTCTCTAAAATGGGTATGGCATCATGGTGTTAGGCCTATATATGCCAAAAGCCATTTTATTGTTATGAATGTTTATTTTATTTTAATAAAGTTATTTCATTTCAATGAGAATCTACATGAGCCATACTTACTTAAATATCATGCATGTGTCTTTGATCTCTACATAAGAGATGATTTGGTGTGTAGAGCTCGACTTACTTACGAAGATCAAATCACCTGCTCTATGGAATATGTTTACCTGGCTCACAAATTAAATGAAATTTGACACACCATTGGTAAGATCAGATAAGACTTCACAGTCTCTGCCTTGACTACGGAATGACTTGGTTCAAACTTTGTGCTAGTACACTGCAGTAATGAACGGACTAACTTAGGTAATTATTTTATACTGACACATAAAATAATTAATACTTCATGGTTATTATGAATACTATTACTCTTAATCTCGAGATAATTAATAGACACGTGTATTTATTGTTGGTTATTTTGATTCATAAAGAGTGAGATCTTTATAGATCAATAATCTCAGTGAGTTTGATAACTGCATTAATTGTATAGTGAATATTAACACAATCTAAATCCACGTCCTGCTAATAGGATTGATGATAATGATACTTATAAGTTTTTGATTATATCAAACCTTGCCGGGTGGATTTTATGAGCATATCAAATAAGTGAGTGGAAGGTCATCCCAGGTGATTAAATAAAGCGTCGGTAATTTTAATTTAATCAGCAGTATCTATAATCTTAACGTGGGGAGATTAATAAGTATTTAATAACAAAGGACTTAAATTATACTTTCGAATAAGTGAGGGAGTGCAATTATGATTCTTTAGTTCAATAAATTATAATTAATGTAAATAAGTTCATATATTTACATTGGGTACCCGAAATCTTATTTGTCTTTAGGTCCTTACTGTAGCCTATTTATATGCCATGTTGGGTAGCCTCTAAGATAAAAGAAAAAAAAACCATAAAGGCAGCCGTCCAAAGGAGAGCATGAAAAGAGCCACTCCCTCTTCTCGTTCTTGCATTGGAGAATAAGGTAGAAGGCTTGGAGGGTCAAACTGTCTATACGAATCATTTTTATTGAGATCAATCCAGATAGATTTTAGGTATAGATTCAAACCGTATCCTTGTAGCTTTATTCAGATTATTTTATTTACTTATTAATTTTTTAATGTATACACACAATTACTATGTTGTCGACGAAATCCAATCCCGTACACATGGCGCAAGAGACCTGCAGGTCAAATGTATGAGGAGCTTTGTATGGGTTTGGAAATCTTAAATCTGGGCCTTTAGCCGCCCACCACAGACACCACTAGCCACTTGCTTCTTTTAATTATTGCTTTACTTTTAATTATTACACTTTAGCTCTGTATTATATTTTTGGAAATAGTTTTTAGAAGTAAGTAAAAATTTAAAAACAATTATAAAAATATTCTTTGAAAACATGTTATTTTGTGAGCCTCAAAATCTGGGGTCCATATGCTTAGATACCATGTTGTGACTCTTTAAAATCCGAGGGTTCGGTTGATAACTCGTTAACCCATGGAATATTCGTGATCGCCTTTCTGTATATTTTTCTTATAAATATACAAAATTTTATAATATTTTATAAGAGTTTGATGTACAATTCCTTTACATTTTTACATGCCAAAATATATTAAAACTATATTGTTTTAATATTTTACAAAAATACTTCTCAAGACCACAACCTGGCCTTCTTCGTATTCACGGTCTCAAAAGAGCGCCGTCTTCTTTTGTACTTAAAAAGGTGGTCCCATGATGGGGTGAGGAAAGCTCAGTAAAAAATTTTCCTACAAGGGCTACTCCCCACCTAAAATGCACATACAATGGCGTACATAAAACATTAAATCATATTCCATATAAATCATGAAATCCTATATGGAATGTTTAAAGTATCATACATGAATGGGAACTCCTCATGCCCGCAATCCTAGTCCCAACCCATTTGTGTGACCCAATACGGGGATGAGACCGCGCTAGAGATAAGGAGCGTAAGGCCAAACGTAACAAACCCTAGAAATACTCATACCAAGCTATCGTGCGATCGACAATATATCGAAACATACGCCTCTCATATACTCGAGATACCTAACATTAATAGGGAGAGATAAAATCTCAATTCCCACATACACCATCTTCATACACAAGTGCACGAATTATCGAATTACAAAATATACTAATATTCCGAGAAGTGCTACTTGTTGACTTTAAGATTAATAGACAAGGATTAGCCAATATCATAATAGTACATGTAACACCTTAGTGAAGGAAGAGGAATTATTTGGGTTATCAAGATCTGGAGGAGGGCGACCGGTACAGAAAATCATTTAGGCTATCAGTCTCGAGGAGTGAGATTAATATCAGATCTCGGAATCGCTCCTGCGCCTCGAGGCTGTCTCACAGGCGATTTGTCGGGACAATCTAGAATGGAAAGAGACATAATTAATAATAAGATTAAGATTTAAATATACTCCTGGAGCTTCAGGCAGGCAGCTCTAAATAAGCCTGTAGATTCTAGCATGTTCTACCGAAAATTCGGCTGCTCTAAAAGCGGACTTAACTCCACAGTAAAGCGGGTCCGGAACACGATAAAAATACACTTCAATATCCGATTAATCGATATCGAAGCGCCTGACTACGAGATAAATCCGCAGCTCGACCAATCGGCACAAAGGCCAAACAAATCACGATAAACACAGGTGATACAATTTATAGCGGATAATTAATTATATTTATACATTAATAACTTTCAGGATATAAATAAAAAATACGTTTGATCAAAAAAATCCAACGGTTTTGAATTACGGAGATAAAATTAAACCTGACATGGCAAGTATATATATTAAAATTACATCTTTTTCAAAACACGAACATAACAATTCAACGATAAATAAGGCATTTTCAATATTAAAATAACATTCACGAACAATTAAAATAGAATATGACAATTATACAATTGGGGTTTCTACACGTTTTAGGCCACGAATCTTTCACAGAGTCTTGATTTGAAAGCAGGTGCAAGTCGGAACCACGAGCGGGACGGGCGATTACATCCCGACACGCTTCTAGAGGTCGTCGCTAGCCTACGGTGGTCGAGAAAATTTGAGGTTCTTAGGAAGTAGATTACGAGGACACCCCTTGCTTGAGAAACCAGGCTCGAGGACCCAGTAATTGTTTTCTTCAAAGGACCCTGGGTGGCCGGAATCGGCCCCGGCGGTCTCCAGCACTCCGTGGCTCCACCCTCCGTTCCGCAGGCAAGCGACCTTGGGCGTCGATCAAGGGTGGATCCTTGGGTTCACAGGGCGGGTTCCGTGGTGTCGGTTTGGGCGGAGGTGGCGGGGAGCAGCGAGCTTGGGGTGGCGGTTAGAGAGAAAATGGGCGAGGTGGAGTTCAGGCGATTGGGGCGTTCAGATGGATCAAGGGTGGTCGAAGGTTCAGAGGAAGTGTGGGTGGCGTTTTGGGTGCCTTGGGTGGCTGGACCGGTGTAGAAATGGCCGGACAGATGGTGGTGGCGCCGGAGAAGAAGAGGGAGAAGGGGGGCGTGAGGAGAGAGAGTCGGGGGCAAAAGTGGACTTTTCCACTGTAGCAAAAAACCCTAAAGTCCCTCCTTAATTATAATTAACTACAATTAAGTCCCTAATTATGTAATTAGAATGTCTATTAAAACTTGATTAGGGAAATAATTAATATATATTAAGATATTTACTTTGTACTTTAACATTTAATTTAATCAAAATAATTATTAAAATAATTATCTAAATATTTTATATGGCCAAGATAAATATTAAGGCCCAAAATATAAATACTTAGGAGTTAAAATAAATATATAATTAGGAAAATTTTAAATTAATAAATCAAATTAAAAACTTAAATAATTGAATCAAAGCGGCGCCAAAAAATTACGGGTATTACACATTTCTCCACCCGTATTACCAAGTGTGGCTCAGTTGTGGTGTCTCACCCAATGACTTAAACTATTAAATGACCCTCGATATTCATTGAAATTCTTTTATCAAATCAGTGTGTTCATTTGTGGTATGGATTTTTAGGTTCTCACCTTGGGACGTCACACGCTTATTCAACATTTTTTTACGGGCTTTCACTGACGGTTTTATGTCTAAACCATATAAATTTGGGTCTTTCACTCTGTGGGAGATCTACCCCATCTTGCTACACCCAAGCACACGTGATTTATATTTATTATTGTTTTATACAACCGTAAGTCTCGATTTTGAACGTGGTCCCATTTTTGAGCTCACCACATATTAACAAAGAATGGTGAATAACAGTACCATGCACCCACACCTAACTTGATACAATGTGACCGTGCATATGAAATGCAAATATGTCATTTCATGTTATGTCATGTTACATGCATAATGAGAGTTACATGCAACATTATCAACATATGGACAATTTTTTTTCTATATATAATTCATCCATCAAACTTAATCCATATTTATATATATATATCAACACAATATTTTCACACTCAGCATGTTATTTGATTTAAACAATAACACACAAATGGCCCTAATTTCGGACCCTAAAGCTTGGGGCACCTCTACAGGGGATCCCTTCACGGACATGAACCATTTTAATTCCATTTGTCAGCAAATCATTTGTATCTTAAGGCATGTAACAAACCTGAGCATCGGTCTAGGGGTCAGGCAACTCTCAACACGGTCAGGGACTATAGGAACCCAATCCCAAAATTTGGGACTAAAACCACAGCAGCTTGATTCGATACGAAAGAACACCCTGTGCCATTAAATGGCTTTTAAGCTAGAAATAATCAAAGTAGAAAAATTTTTTACCTCACGAAGTTTGACGAAACTCCTAGATTTTGGTACTCATGCGTAGCCCTCGTCGCGTGGACCAACTTTGCCTTTACTCAGCGAGAGCCACAATCCGATTTACATGGAAATCTTATAGATAAGGCTAAGCTTCTCTCTCACAAATCCTTTATCTCTGCATCTCACGCACACTCCCGT